>JAVSCE010004299.1:0-376327 GCA_032199065.1 Smutsia gigantea
ATCTATAACTGAGATTCGAGATACTCTCTGCCCTCCAATTGCCATCACAGGGTCCCTCTTTCCACCAAGCCCAGGGGCTTTGTAATATTGTCTGTAACTTCCTCACTAATTCCCATGCCTCTTGGGTTCTCTGAATCTGGTTTCCTTAAATATAATAAGGAGAACATCACTTACTGAGAGAGGTGTCAGAATATTCAAAGAAAAAATGAGTACTGATAAACTGAGAAAAACATGAATACCGTAAAACATCACTTTAAAGTTTTCTTTTAGTTTAAGATTTGTATAAACAAAACTGATATTTATTAAAGTGCCCTACTAATGCATGCAAGAATACATTATAATTTATATCTACAGTATTTCTTGTGCCTTGAACAAAACAATAAAAAATAAGGTTCTTAGAATATGGTTTATAAGTACTTTCTGAAAAGACTTACTATTATTCTTTTTCTTTTAAAATTAAAATTTTAATCCTACTCCAGCTAACTATTAATAAATATTCAGGATCATTATGGGGTTCTTTTAGGTAAAATGTTTAGGATTATTGCATTAATGGACTGAATAGCTTAAGATCTTTACTTTGTCTTATTAAAAATCAGAAAAAAACACCAAGCCTAGAGACCTCCAATCTCTAACAATATAAATATTATGTAATGATAATACGTAACTTTTTTTGTTGAACTTAAGAGTATATCTAGTTTTACAAAAGCAATAAATGTTTCATACGAAATATTCAGAAATAATAGAAAAGAAAAACAATTACAAGTAAGAGAGAAACTGGGATCTATCTATAACGCTTATGTTAAGGAACAGTGATACTGTGTCATGAAATGATACTGTGTCATGGGCCAATGATACTGTGTCATGAAATGACTTGTTAATATTCAGAGGCAATGAGGCTGCAGCATGTAAGTGCAAAACATGAGGAGCCGGCACCCAGAGGCCCAGGTTGAGACTGAGACGCAGCTGTGCTCCCTGCTGGCTGTGGACCTCTTGGGCTCTGTTTCTTCTTTTATCAAATGGGATCGTTGCCATACTGTCTCATTAAGATGTTGTGAGGAGTAAATGACATCATGTTTGATAAAATATTTCACAAGTTTTAGTTATCTTTTTTAAAATGGCAAGGGGCAAATAATTTAAAAAAAGAAACTGGAATAATAATGAAAGGTATTATTGAGTGCCAAGCACTGTGCCAAGAATTTTACCTGCACTGTCCCATTTAATCTTCATAATGTGATGAAGAATGGTAGGAACATTTATTACCTCCATTTTATAGATGAGGAAACGGAGACACAGAGAGGCCCAAGGAGACATGGTTAACAAGTAGCAGAGCAGGAATTTAAAGCCAGTTGACCTGATTCTAGAACCTGACTACTTTCCTATTAGCTATGCTATGCAGGAAAGTTTAACTTCGTTAGTAATGAAAGATTTAATAATTGAAAGATAGGAAATGGAAATGCAATGGAATGATAAACATCCAATTCCAGTTGTCTCTATAAAGGGAGGGAGGGGAGTGGCATTGAGAAAGAGGTACACAGACACTTCAACCATATATGTAGTATTTTATTATTATAAAATGAGTAACAATATAAAAATGTGTTAATATTTGATAAATAAGAGCCATAGGTTAATATTTTTCTCCATACTTTTCTGTATGCTTTAAATAATTCATAGTAAAAAATTAAATCAGTGAACTAATGTCATCTTATTTTGTTTATACAAAGACTAAATAACTAAGGAAATAATTTGGTGCAAGTCTGGAGAAACTGATATTCTCATACACTTCTGGTGATATAAACTGGTCCAACCATTTTAGAAACCAGTTTGGCAATATGTTTCTAAACCATAAAAATATCATACTCTTTGGTTCAGTAATTTTTCTTTTGGGACACTATCTTATGAATATAAACATGTAAATAAATATACACTAAAAAAACTATATGCATAAAGATGTCAACTGCAAGATTATTTATAATAATGGAATATAATAACCCATCTAACATTTTAAGAATAGTAGTCAGTATTTTGTAGCCTTTGAAGTAATATTTATAAAGGCTATATAGAAATTTGCATAGTGGTTGTGATGTATTAATCGAAAAAATTCAGAATTTGAAATTACATATCCAGTTGAATGAATGAAAAAATAAGCATAAAAATGTTAAGGACAAAGCATTCTAAAATGATGAGTACAGAATTAATGTTAGAATGATGACATTATGAATATTTTTCTTTCCTCTTCCAAATTTTTGATAATACTGATCTAACACATTGTTTTTGTTATGTGAAATTAACACATAGTACAAACTTGGCTTTAGAAACAATGAGATAATTAGAATTCAAGAGGAGGAAGAGTTCCAAGGGCAGTTGTAGATAAGCCACAATCAGAGTAGGGATTCAGGGGGCTGGACGACCCATCAGGCTGGAGTCTTTAGGAGCGGCTTCTGAAGGAGGGGCTATCAGTGGGCCTCCGGAGTTAGTGGAGCAGGGTAAGGGCTGGGGACTAGGGGACGGCCTACGGCCTAAAGGAAGGGGCGTGCCGGCTGCAAAAGTAGAAAGATGTGAGATGATCGCAGGTAACAGCACTTCCCGTCATGGAATATTTTATTTCCAATTTTTATCTCTGATCTTTCCAGAAAATGTGGTGACTGTAAAATTGTCACAGTTGAATTAATTCCACAAAACAACAGGTTGTAGAATCATAGCAACCTAATTATGAGTTGTGCTCTGGCTCCAAATCTTTCATCTAAAAATAATCGCAATGACTGCATCCCAGGAAAACAAAGCCATTATATATTCTTGTGCTCCAGCTATCTTGGTAGTCACTTAGTGGAAAATGGATCATGGGTAAAATAGCTGCATGTTTTTAGAATACTGCTTGTCTCTCTTTCCTTAACCGAGTTGATTAATGAAATTATTTTAAATCTCTTGGTCTACAGGCACTGTCTTAAGCATGAACATGACTTAGGAAAAATCTTTTATAATCACACAAGCCTGCCTATGCTCCCCAAAGGTCACAGCCCTGGCACTCCTGAAAGCCAATGCTCCTTCAAAGAGTGTTATTTTCTTGTGCAAAAAGGAGATGGAGGCCAGGGGTGGAGATGTTAGGTAAGTCTCCAACGTGGATAAGACGAATGAACCTGTCTGCCCCACTGCCCCCACATACACCAGCTGTTCTTTGCCCAGCTCCCAGGTTAGATAAATATTCATTGAATAATATATGACCCAACAGAATGACTGATGATAGTTATCATTTACAGAATGATTTCTTTGTGCTAGGAGTTTGCATCCATTAATTCTAACTGTCCCAAGAATTCTGCTGAATGTATAATTCACATGCCAGGATACTCAGGTTCTCCAACTTGTGTTTTGTTTTGTTTTTTACCCTTTAAGATGAGCGTAAAATAAAAGTGCTTGACTGCCAGCTCACACACTGGTGAGAAATCTGTACATTTCCAGGTTTCCCTTCCTCACCTCACACTGTCTTCCTGCCCAGGCCAAATTCTCCACCTCTCTTCTGCATCTCTCGAGTTTCCTTCCCTTCCTGCTGTACTACCTTACCCAATACCACAAACATGTCACCCCAATTTTGTCAATCTCTGAAGCATCCCCCACATTCGACAACTTGTAAAACAAACATTTATTTATGTCCTGGTGAAGGTAAGGAATGGCCCACTGTGGTGGCAAGTAACAAACAACTCAGTATTGGATATTAAAACTATTGGCCCAGATGGAGCCGCAGACTTTGGTTCATTTTGCTGGACTTCTCTCTTTCCTGGGGTTGGTGCTTTCACCACAAGCTCTAGGATTCTCAAAATTCTTACTTTACCGGGTAAAACAATTTAGTTTTCTGCTCAGGGTGTCCTCCTTCATCTCCAAAGAAGGCCCATCAGGGTGTTTTCCTAAACTTAGTCCTAGGAATCAGAAACCTATAATCGATGTAATTTTAAGTACCATTTTCCCCTCACTGCTATTATTATCCACATTTTACACAAGATGAAAAAAGTTTCATGAAATTACATAATTACCTAAGAAAAGGGGCCAGTGCATGAATTAAAAGCCTGGTTTGCCTAACTTAAAACTTATGTTTGTTCCACTAAACTACGATGAATGCATGAGATTCAAACTTATTGAATGTTTAGAACATGCCTGGCTCTGTTCTATGAGCTTTAGGGGCATTAACTCATTAAATCCTCACATTAGCTAATATCCATGTTATAGATGCAGAGATGGCAGGTAACTTGGCCAAAGTCATATAGCTAACAGGTGGAAAGGCCAGAGTTCAAACTCAGGTAGTCAGTCTCCCCAGTTGCCAGCACTAGCTTCTGTGGTCTACCAGCTTTGTGCCAGAGCTCCCCCAAGTTCTCTCAGTTGCTGGAGATGGAGGCAGCTAATCGGTGACAGTTCAGTCTGCACCCTGAAAATGACCCCAATGTGGTTTGGAAAGTCAAGTTTTCTGATGTCATGGGAATGCCAGGGCATTGTTGGGTCTGAAGGTATAAACTAAATTTGCTCAGTGACAAATGAGTTATAAACTTTATAATTGCCACTTTTGAAATTAATATTGTAATTCAATCTTTTCATGCTTAATGAGCTGCTATAAATTCACTTCATTTGTTTAGTCAAGATTTCCTGGGTGCCCTCTGTACATTAGGTACTGCTAGGCACTGAGCAAAAAAAGATAACTACTAGCAATTCTTTGGGCAGGAACATCTCTCACTTTAAATTAATAAACAGACGTCTTCATTTACAGCTGGATCTTCAATATGAATAAATCAGTCTTCAAGCTGTATTCCTAAGGCCTCACTTGCAAGCAAGGAAGGTTTTATTTATTTATTTTTCTTTCTTTTTTATTAAATTAAGGCATCACTAATACACAATCTTATGAAGGTTTCACATGAGCAACATTGTGGTTTTGACATTCACCCATATTATCAAGTCCCTCCCCCCAAATCCATTGCAGTCACTGTCTATCAGCACAGTAAGATGCTACAGAGTCAGGCAATGAAGGTTTTAAACACTATGTGAAAGCTGTGAGTTCTTTTGTGTTTGGTTTATATATCGGAATTTCTTAGTAAGATTTCATTTAGTAAAAAAGAGCCCCATTACAAAAAAGTGAACACTTGAGAGATTTTGGTTCATTTCTCTGTTCGCAAGGAACTGAGGCCCAGTGAAGTTAAATGATTCACTGAAATGGCAAAGGTAAATATTAAAACAAGGTCACCACTCCCAGCCCAGTCCACTGCTCAGACCTTCCACTTCCTGCCCTACATCCACTGTGAGTCTGTAAAGAATGATCAGTGTAACTCTAGGTAAACCGTACTTTTCTATTACTGTAACAGCTAAGAATTAGGTTCCAATGGGAAGATTCTACTAAAATTCTGACTGATCAGCCACCATTTATTATTTATATAATTAGATGCACCATAATGTATTTTGATCCCTGCAATAATTGTTGAGTTGGACACAGAAATTATCTTCTCAGCCCCTACTCTTAATTTTGCAAAAGGTAAAATAGTCTCAAAGATGTTAATTTCCTCAAGAAAATATATTAGTAGATTTTTTTAAAGACCCCAAATTCCCGTCTTCTGACTTAGAAAAACAGGGAGGGCTCAGTTCATTATATCTTCTTTGATCCAAATAATGAAAATATATAGTGTCTGTATAGACAGGAGACCAATGATGTCATTAAATAGGACAGCTCCCAAAACTGAAAGGCATAAAAGATGAAAGGTATAGTATAGAACCCAGCCTATGCGGCATGGACATGGCTGAGCTTTCAAATTATTACAAAGAGACTCACAGTTCCCTGAAGTATGCTTATCTGTGTCCTGAATAAGTTGGCTTGTATTGATATGTATGCCTGTTCTTGAAATGAATGTAAATGATCTTTTGTTCAATCAAGTATGACTTTAATTTAAAGAATTACTGAATTCAGAATAACGCATTTTGTCCTGTGTTTTTTCAATCAAATTCTACTAAAATTACAATTACTGTTATGAGGAACTGTGTGAAAATTTTTTATATTAAAAATGGGATCATACTTGAAAATTTCAGGGCCATCTGAGGCTAAAATAAAGGAACAGAACAATATTAACATAGGAATAATTATTTTAAAACATATTTTGTATCTTTTCCTATATTTCTATTTTTTAAACTCTATAGCTAAATTATTACTCTTAGTTTTTCATCTTGAATGTCTGCTTCTTGTCTGGCTTTGTTTATAATGTGTGGTCAGATCACTGATTCTCAGAAAAACTACCCTCTAGCCTAGCCCTACATTCCTCTAAGATCATATCATCTCCAGGGGTCAAGTTTCTTGCCAGGGGAGCCGCCAATATGCAAAATAAACAAACTGGAAGGAAAACCATAAAATGTTAGAGAAACTGTAAACCTGGACAGGACATTAATAGCAAATGCTATCTTAACTATTTAGTATCTTTGAAAACCAATAATATCCTGTTAAACTGACCTACAGAATTGAACAGTAAACAGAACACAACAAAGCTGTAAGCAATACTGTCTAGGAACACTGAGGTAACGGAGAAGCTCCATGTCTGTGGGGGACTCCAGGAACAGCTGTTCCCTTCTCTCAAAACAAACCCTACTTCAGCCCATTTCAGTTCGCTTACCGCCTCAGATCTGCTTTTGAGGAGTAAGGCAGGCATCATACAGCTACTAATGATTTACCTTAGGGAGGACATCAGGGAAACTTAAAAAACAAAAGTCCACTTAAAAAGGCCCTGTTTGGTATCTTTGCTCCATCTCTGGCAATCTTCCACTCTCAGTCCGCCTCCCCACCCCCTTGCCCTTCCTTACATGTGATGCTTTGTCAGATGAAACATGGAGACAATGGAAAGCAACTGGGAAACAAACTAAACATTTCCTTCTGGAAACATTACCGATTTTAAAATAACAACTCAGGCTGTAAATATTTTCATTAGAAAAATTCCGTGAAAAAAACAATTTCTCCAAGTCAGATTTTATTCATTTATTCAGAAATTCTCCAACCTAGAATTTAAAGTCTCCCTTTAGGGTACTACCAAAACTGTAGATTTGCAGCCAGTCTAGGCTTTTACCTAGGGAGGTTGAAGTTTAGGTCCTTAATCATATATGTATCTCCTGAACTAAATTTATATAATTCCATATAGAGCTGGGATTTGGAGGTGGGACATAAAGAGCAAAGTTCACTTGACAGTACTTAGTTCAATGTAGCAGAGTTTTGAACTGACGTATATGCAAGTCGCATAACCTCTCTGGGCCCTAGAATAACTCAAATGTAAAATCAAAGGATCATAAAAAACAAACTGTAGAATTCCTTACAAGTCCCAAATGGTAAGATACTTAGAGGTACTAAATGGGAAAATAAACATGAAGGCATATAGCAAATAAAATTATGGTTGTGGTAATTGGACTACTTCCAATTCTTTCCTCCCTCGCTGATGTAGAATCACACAGCATTTGTTAAGTGGCTTTGCAGCACATCCCACCAGAGAGGCAGTGTACTTCCTCACCTACTTCACACTGGGCTTGCCTAGGTGACCTGCTTTGGGCAAGTGAAGTTGGTGGATATGAGGCAAGCAGAGGCTTTCAATGTGTTTGTCTTTGGCTTTACTTCCTTTGTTTCTGTAATCTACTGACTCAAGAACAAGAACATGTGGAGCTGCCCAAATCTTGAGCAAGAAAAACAAAACTTGTTGTTTTAACCTTTAAAATTTGTGATTGGTTGTTATGCAGCACTGTTGCAGCAGAAATCTGACTGATACCACAGACCTCTTGTTCTTTTACTTTTTTAGTGCATTATATCTAATAATATACCCAATGATCTTAAAATTTCTTCAAGGCTATTGAGCTGCATTACAGGCATCTAAGCATTTCAAGTTGACCTTGAAAATGTTCTCCTCATTAGGACTACCAGAGAGGTTATTGTCAATGCTAAGAACACTGAATAACTTAAAATTAACTTACTGAAATTTCTGTATGAAGAACTTTGTGCTTTTAGCCTGTATTGAGAAATGACACCTGTGAAATTGTGCTGCGTTGGCTATAAGGATGGTGATCATTATAACTTACAGTATAGTCTTTGTGACAACCTTTTGGAGAAATGTCTCTCTGGTTTCAGTAACTAGAGAAATTGTGTTTATCCCGAGCAACTGGTTTGTTTAAATCTATAGACACTGGCTCTGCAACTGGTTGTGAGCCCTCTTGAAACTGCTTAGAATAGTTAAAGCCAAATATGTGGCTTTGTAGATGACCTTGCAGCATACATCTTATGTACCAAAAGCTCTCTTGGTTTCATCTTTTTTTCTACACTCATTTCCTCTTTTTTTCCTTATAACTTACTGTCGTATTATGTTAAGAAGTGTTGTATACATTTATGTTAGCCACCCTAAATCCTTTTCAGAACAGGAATGAGAATATATAAAGCCCTACTGTTACCAAGAAAAATATTAATTTCAGTTAATACAATGAATACAAAAATACAGCTTCATCAGAGATCCATCAACTCTTTTGTTGTTAAAAATTTTTAATAATGGAGTATTTTTTTGGATCATCTCCAGGAAAGTGTTGTGTTTAAAGCACTGATATCCACTTGTATCATTTCAAATCCCTCATCAAAATAAAAAGAAGGATGAAAAACTGTCTACCTTTTAGCGATTTGAAAAAGGAAGAACTTTTCTATTTCCTAAGAATTTGATATATTATTCTGTTAATTATTCAAGTGAATTCTTTCCTTTAATATTCATTGAACACCTACTATGTGCATACATGGTGCTAAGTGCTGTGGACAATATAAAGATGAGTAAGATACTTCAGTATCTTTAAGAAGCTCTGATGTTTGTGTTACGCACTCCTACATCACAAAGACCTGGTTGCCTTAGGTATAATTGGGGTTATTACACTTAATTTTATTTTATGACATTATTACACATATTATTTATATATACATTTCTTAAGTTTATTATTTATTACTTTTTATAATTATATAAAAATTATATATAATATAAAATATTAAATCTTATTATTTATTACATTTATGATTATTTCCACTGTAAATACACTGTAATATTACATCTAATATTATCAATTATACTATAAGAATGAAGAAAGGTGAAGCAATGTGGAAATGCTAGGCATTGTGGAAATATAGCAGAAGCACTATCTGGTCCCTGATTCTAGTCTAGTGCTCTAAAATATCAAGAAATAAATCCATCACCAAGGTCAGGAGGATAGGATGACTGGGGCAGGACAAGTATAGGAAATACCAGCATAAACACAAAATAATCAGTCAGGATGAGGAGAATAGAAGCCAAACTCACCTGGGTCAGTAGACAGAAGCCATGACTCTAATCAATAATGAACAGAGTCAAATCAGAAAGTGAAAGTAGAGTTCTGATTCAAGAAACTGGTCTGAGTTTATACGTTTTAACTACTGTTGAATATCCAGAGGGATATAAAAACAGGGGAAATGTGAACTGGCTCTTGCTATAAACTTCAGAGGATTGCCATTAAAGTGTTCAATGACTCGAGCAAATGTGAGATATAGGGCAGTCAGAGAGAGACAAATACCAATTTTACCAACATCAGTGGGAAGTCTATTAAATGGTAGAGTCTACCCAGAGAATTATCCCATGACATCTCATCTGACCTTTCTTATACAAAGTAGAGTCACAAAAAACAAGTAGGAATTCAGTGGCACAGTAATAAAGTGGAAAATAGCAAAAAAAATGGCCCTACCACCTCTGGCTGTAACTCTTTCTCTACTCTAACAGACAACTAGAATCCAATGTATTACTGTAGAACTATAGAAAACCTTAACTTTTCCCTTCTTTCCAGTGTACCTATTTGAACAGGACCCTTAGACAATTCTGAAAACCATGAATTCCATCCATGGACATAAACACAATCATGAAAATGAACAAATACCTTAACAATATTGAAGTACTTTTCTAGATTAAAAGAGTTGGTTTTAATCTACTAAAGGAGATTAACCAGAGGAATAAACTTAAATGATTCCACTCATGAAACATATACAAACAAAAGAAAACTTTAGAAAATCTCTAAATGCCTGGTACTAGAAAGATGCTGGGTTATCACTAATCAAAAGAACATTTATAGCATAAGCACACCATATGCAAAATTTAACACAAAATGAGTTGTTGACCTAATTGTAAGAGCTAAAAGTATAAGACTCCTAAAATGTAAGCATAAATATTTGTGACCTTGGATCAGGCAATATTTTTTAGATATATCACCAAAAGCACAAACAGATAAAAAAGACAAAAAGATAAATTGGATTTCATCAAAATTAAGAAATTTTCTGCTTCAAAGTCAACCTGGAGAAAGTAAAGTGACAACCCACAGAATGAGAGAAGATATTTGTAAATCATATAAAAGATAAGGGACTAGTATCCAGAACTCTTAAACTCAACAATAAAAAGACAGTCCAAATTTAAAAAAAATGAACAGACATTTCTCTGAATAAGATGGACAAATGACCGATAAGCATATGAAAAAATGCTCAACATTATTAGTAAAGAAATGCAAATTAAAACCATAATGTGATACCACTCATACCCAGTAGGATGTCTATAATCAAAAAAGACGATAAAAAGTGTTGGTGAGGATATGGAGAAACTAGAACTCTCATAGATTGCGGGTGGGAATGTTAAATGGTGCACTTACTTTGGAAAACAGTTTGCCAGTTCCTAAGGAAGTTAGACAGTTACCATTTGACCCAGCAATTCCACTCCTAGGTATATATCCAGAAGAAATTAAATATACCCAAGAGAAATAAAAATGTATGCTTACACAGCATTTGTAAACAAATGTTCATAGCAGCATATTCATAATAGTCAAAAATGGAAATAACACAAATGTCCATCAACTGATGAATAGATAAACAAAATTATATACACACACCCACATGACTATTATTCAGCAATAAAAAGGAATAGAGTACCGCTAACATGCTACAACACTGGTGAACCTTGGAAACAATGCCAGGGGTTGGGGTGGACCAGGGAATTAGGTAGTGATTGCTAATAAGTAAATGGTTTTTCTTTGGAATATGATGAAAATATTTCAAAATTAGGTAGTGATGATGGTTGCACAACTCTGTGTATATAATAAAGACCACTTGATTGCACACTTTAAAAGAATGAATTTTATGGTATGTAAATCTTATCTCAATAAAGTTGTGACTTTAAAAAATAACATTACTTTACATATTTAAAATGGGAACAATTTGAGATTAGGAAAAATTGCTTTGGAAATAAGAATAGGATTGCTACAAGTTAAAAAAAAAGTGGGAAAAGGGAGGAAGAAAGAATGCAATGGAAGTAGCAAAGAGCAAAATTGGGAAATGCAAAAAATCAAATCAATGAATTTGAAGACATACTCAAAAAACCTTACAGAACTCAGAGGAAAATGATAAAGGAATGAATAATATGGGAGAAAAGATGATGTTTTGAGAGCAGATCTAGGATATCCAATAAAGGATTTTTTTAAAAGGGGGTAAAATAATGATCAGACAAAAATTTCCCTGAACAGAAGACTAAGCCAAGTTGTGATCCAGAGAATTAGATAAAAAGAGTAATTTTTATTTATTTTATTTTTTTGCTATTATATTTTATTTATTTATTTATTTTACCATTATTAGCTTGAAACTTGTTGTTTGGAAAATTGGTGGAGTGTCTACTCCATGTTGTATTGTAACAGAACATTAAACCATGATCCCAGAGATCTGCATCCCAGCTCTGTCACTAATCAGGAATACGGCTTTGAGCAAATCATGGCCTTTTTGGGCCTCAGATTGTCATCTGATAGAAACAAAAACTTTTACTAGATGACTTTAACACAATTGCCTTAAGCATAGGATATGGGTCTTGGGAGGTAAAGCAAGAAAGCTAGATGGAGGAAGATAATGAAGTCCTTATCTAACAGAAATAAAATATTGGGCTGAAGGGGGTGCAGGGATGTGCCCTCAATCCTGCCACTGTCCGTAGTGCTGAATCATCATTGTTTTGTCTAAATGCCAGATGCGGGAGTTAGGAATTGCTTTGGTAGGGAATATGGAGTTCTGACCATTTTACAGCAGAACAGTGATACAATGAGCTCGTGTGCATCTAATTATTTAACTACCACATATATGTTAATGGTCCCCAGACCTGTATGTCTAGCACTGACCTTTCTTCATCCTTCAATGCATGCTTTCATTTCTCTGCCAAGCATCACCTTCATTTTATTCCCCTGTTGATTTCAAACTCCGTAAGTCCAAAAGTAAACTTGTCATATTCACTAATGATCCTACTTTTTCAATTGTGTTTTCCATATTTATTAATAGTACAAAATTTATTCACTCTTCCAAGCCAAAGACCTAGAAGATCTCCTGTATTATTTTACTTTGCCTGCCACCTGTAATCAATCACCAAATCCTGCCAATATTGCCCATAAATACCTTTTATATCCACCTCTTTCTCTCCACTCTACTGTCATTGTCTTTATTCAGATTCTAAACATTTCTTGCTTGGACTTCTTAAATATCCTTCTAATTAATTTCTCTATCTGTATTCTTTTAACTTACACATATGATCAGATCATTTCTCTATTAAAAATCCTCTCTGCCTCCAACTGATTACAACACAAAATCCAAGTTACTTAGAATGGGCATTCAAAGACACTTCATAATCTGTTCAGGAAAGAAAATCTGAAACAGAGACCAGTGTTCAGAATATTTATTAGAGGGTACCCTGCAGGCCACTACTCATAGAAGAGTGGGAAAGGAGGCAGGATTGGGCAGAGGGAGAAGTTAAGCTCTCCTGCTGCCTCAACATAAGCTTCTCAGCCCACCCCATGGGGAGCTCTGTAGCTAGAATGGCACTTGAGAATTATTCCAAGTTGAGGTGAGGGGACCAGAGCCTTACATAGCACACTGATCAAGCATTGGATGCAGTATGTCCCTGAAAGAAAGTATGACCTTGAGTGATGCTACAATTTGAGATTTGTCTTCTAGTAACACTCCCAGAAGGTGGGAGGAAAAGTTCTTCATTCCTGAAGGGGGACCTGGGAAACACATTAGAGAATCCACAGTACTTTTGTCTACCTCTGCACATCCTTCTGTCTTCCCTTGACCCGTAGTATTTACTTTATCATACTCTATTATATTGCCTCTTTACTTCTCTGTATTTTTAATTAGACTGTGATCTCTCTGCAACAAACATTTTGACTATATAAATCACTATCGTATCCTGAATGCTTGGCACAGGAAGCCATTAAACAATTTATCAAATGAATCATAAATGAATGAATAGTACATATTTCCTTTCTCCCCAATACTCCCTGGTGCTCCAGTCAAACCAAACTAATTGCAATTCCCTGAATTTCCTAAGCCTTCTCTCAAACCCATGCCTTGCCTTCACCCTTCCTTTGGCTTAGAATGCCTTTATCTGACCTGATCATCAACAGAACGTCTACCTTCCTTTCATGAATCAACTCATTTGTCACCTTTGGAAGACTGTCCTAGGCACAGTCACAGTCTTCATCCTCTGTGTTTCCACGGGACTCAGTTCCTATCAACCATCACAGTCCTGTTACCTTTAATTTACACGTCTAATCCCCTTAAGGGGATACCAGACAGGGAACTTCATAACCAGTTGTGTTTCCTTAGCACCTAAAGGTGCCTGACATACAATAATGAAAGAAACAATGAGTAAACAAACAATAAATACATGGGCAAAGTTAGGCCCCAGGAATTTAACCTGGAAGTGTGTGCAGAATGGACTAAAAAGAGAGGAAGATATAGAGGAGAAAAATCTATAAGGTTATATGAGGCATGTGGCTGTGGACCCTGAATTAGTTTTAAGTCCCTATTTCTGAAATTTGTTTTTCCCATATGCAAAATTAAGAACAGAATGATGACATTAGCATAACTGCTTTTCCTAAGATGTCTCAGTCACATCTCTCAGCCCATTTTCTACTAAATGCCAACCTTAAAAGTGTCAAGTTCAAATGCTTTCAGGTGCCCAGCGGTTTCCTAAATGTATGGTGAGCCTGTGGGGAACTAAATGTTTATGCAATGGGCATTAAATTTCAATTTTTAAATCATGTGGTAACCAAATAGAACAGGCGTTTGGGCCTGATGTGGTTTACATGCCACCAGTCTACCCCCTTTTATGCACATTCTGAAATCAAACATATTCTGAACTACCATGGAAGTGAGTATGGAGAGATGTAGACATTTTCAACCATGTAGAAGAAACCTATATTTCTAGCGAGAAGTAAAACTCTTTTTTCTGAAGTGGTTTCATAGTCTGCCAGGATATTAGATCAGAAATTTCACAGGCAGCCAAAAAAAAAAAAAAAAAAAATCCTTTCCTTTTATACAAAAAACGTTGGTATCTACCCTTGGAACTGCTTTTGGTTTTTGTTTGTTTTTTTTTCTAAATTAAAGGTTTTCCTTTTATTACAAAAATAACATAAGCTTTCTGTAAAAAAAAAAAAAAGCACACAGAAAAAACTTTAAAAATAATTCCTCAAAATTATACCACCGCTATAATTGCATCAGATACTAAGTGGAACTGTGGAATTGACATGCTCAGAGCTAAGTAGCAGGGAAGCAGGGAAATACTTTAGTTCTAAACATCTAGAAGTTGTGACCCAACAGAACTAATAAAGACTTTCTGAGGTGGCTCTAAAGGGCTTGGCTGAAACCAGATGTCTGCAGAACATGGCCTGATGAGGAGGAGTTAACTATTGTTGAAATGGAACTTGGTTCTGAATCCACAAGAGAACCATTGTGCATATGACATTTGCTTGAGAACTGGATTCTGGATTGACCGTAAACAAGAGCTTTTGAGTCCAATCCATAAAGAAACTTTATTTGGTTGCTAAGGAATTAAACATAGAAAATTTACTTAACAGTATAATTCAACACAGAAAACTTGCTGGTAACTCATCATAGAAAAGTACAATTTTTAACCTGAACATTGAAGGCAGTCCTGAGAATTTAAAGGTGTTAATTTATAAAAGTCAAATGAGGAAGGACAATTACAACAAACAAAACCACATTTTTTTTAAACAAGGACCTGTGCTGTGTTTTTATTTAGAGTGTATAGTGTCCAGGTATTGGGTTCATCTATACAATCACAAGAGGGAGAACGGTTGAGAAACAAGCAACTGGGCAAGCCTGAATACTAATTATCAGGGATCTGGAGTGAAAACACCCAATACATCCATTGCTAATAGTAAACAGACCTAGTGTTAATATTTTCAAGGAAACTTAAAAGATTTCAGGATATCTGAAGTTGTTCTATTTTTTCCCACTGAATTTTTTAATGTTTGCAGTTTTCCTTTTCACAGTATTTGTACTCCAGTGAAATTTTCCTGAAATGTCACTAGTACATTAGCAGATAGTTTTAATTATATCTCAGATGATGGATTAAGAAAATTTAATCTAAGTACCTTTAAATCCAGTTCTATTTTACTGTATTATTTTACTATAATTAAACCTGTGATGCACTTAAATATCATCATACAGTTTCAACAGTGCTTTCACCTACATTAATATTCAGTTCAAAATTATTTCTTTCAGAAAGACAAAAACAATCAAGGAAAAATAAAGTATGGTACTTAAAAAAAATCGAGCAGCTTACTCATCCAAGCTAAGTATCATAAATTGATTTTATTAAATAAGGCCTTACATTTCCTAGTCACAGCAGTATATAAATACACGGTTACTAATTTATTGATTTCTTTTATGTATCAATCATGTTTTTGGTACTTTATTTACTAGGGTTATATACTAGATCCTAGGATTCTGAAACACAGGCTGTGTGTGAAACATGGGCTCCATCTCTGGGAGTCCACACTTGTATGTCATGAAGAAGTGTTACAGAAGGGGTGCCTGGACCATGTGTTAAGGAAACAAGTGATGTGAAACTCAAATGGCAAAAGGAACATAAATGTTTCCACTGTTAAGTTGTTCATTTCCTTTGAGAGGTAAGGGACGCTTTAAGTAACATTGTGCCCTTACGGAAAGTTCTCCTACTCCTGAAATACATACACACACACTTTCAGCTTGCCCCAAATTTTTGCTCTCGAATATCAATTACTTAGTACCAAAATGTTTTTTTAGAGTTCATACTCCAAGATGGAAATGTTTCCAGAACTCGGATCTAGAAGTTGATGTCTTCTTGAGTTGCCAGAGTGCCCACATTAACCACAGTGAGGACGAGGGAATCAGAACAGTGCCAAACCGGGAGATAGGGCCTAAATTTGAAAAAGCACAAGTTTTTGCCAGGCATGAAGGTTAATGCAGTTGGTCTCCTGTGGTGGCTAATAAGAGAATTTGTGGAGTTTCTGGAGGCCTCCAAGAAGTGATCCATCCTGCATTACAAAGGTATGTGCTTTTCTGAAGATTCCAGACAAGGAAGGTGATTCTGAGAGTTCTGATTCTTACACTGTGGTTAGAACAATCTGACAGCTGCATTGTGTTTTTACTAGTTGAAAGCGCAGCAATTTGTTCAGATAGTTTTCTTTCGGGAAGACTTCCAAACCAATGTTTTTCGTGCCAAGCTGGTGGGAGTTTTTTCCCCTCTTTAAATGTTTATATGGAAAGATATGAACCATAAACATATCTATGTGAAAACTTAACTTTTTAACCTTTTACTGGCTGCATTGCAAGGAGTCACTTGGCCCAGACGGGCAGGAAGAGAAACATTCTCCAAGGGAAACTGTAACCAGTCGTGTGTGTCCTTTCCCAACTCCACCAGTGCTGCTGGGAAATCTGCGCAGCATCCTGGTGCATTTGCAGTGCGGTGTGGCAAGGATCATGATGTTCTTATCAACACACAGGGACAGACCAATGTCCATTTGTAAATTCCAGATGCTTTTTCATATCGAAATAAGACTAACACCTCGGTGTACCTCTCTACTACAGCTACCTAGCTTTGTAAAGCCTGTAGCTAAAGGGCAGGATTCAAAAGTATGGCCACCATTGTAAACGTTGTAAACTTTATCAACTGTTTCTTACAGACTTCAGCTTGTGGGGTAAAGAGGCACTTGTTGAATCATGGCCTGCTTATTTTGGGGGAGGATCTTTCTAAAGACTAGGCTCTTTCATCAGGGAGCCTCGATACAGAACTCAGGGCCACCTATTTTGCCAAAGTCCCTTTCCACCTTGACACACTGACTTTCCTTTCCAAACACGATGTGGAAAACTAATGTTTCATTTTTCATCCTAATATTTTCTCTTTGCCTGTTTTTTCCCAATGATTCCACATCTATATTAACATCGATCCCAAAGGACCTATACAGGAAATGGAGACCAAAGCTAAAACAAACTCACACCCTTTTCTATAGAAGCCGGTTTTAAAAATGAGCAGTTAAAAATCAAAACATAAAAGACAACTCTGCTGAGATACTTTCTCCCTAGGTTACAAGAGAAAGTTCCACACACATGTAGATGGAGTTTTGCTGTTTACAATTTTAGTTTTCACTATTGTGGCTTAACAAGTATATATAAAACTTCAAGATATTTGAAGCTGCAAAGAGATCTCATAAATTATGAACCACCTACAGGAAGTGAAAGCTCAGCATTGTTTCTTCCTATACTTCTCCCAATAGGGCTAAACAGGTTCTTTACACCCCTGGATGCAGTCCTTCATGGCATGTCCGTCTGTATCTCCCTTAAGGCAAGACATGGTAATAGCCCCTGGTTTCATAATTGCACATAATAGCGCATTATGATCTGCAATCCTGATTATTTCCTTTAAGCTGAATTTTCAAGGAATTTCGAATCCCACTTTTTACATATTTGTAACCAAGAAATGAGCTCAAACAACAGAACAGACAAAAAATGATGGGTGACAGTGAAGAAAATAGAGGAAGAAAAGGGAAAAAGAGAGGAGTAAAAAAGAGAAAAGAAAGTATCGTAAAACAGTTGGCAAATGCTAGCAAAGTCAGAGATAAGTGAGTGGGCTAAAGATGATACAGATTTCTTTACAGAGGACCCTACTAACCTGAGAGTTCTGAAGATAGGAAGAATGAGGAACACTTGAAGGGTATGATCTCCAGAAAGGGGAGAATGTTGGAAGAAGAAGAAACAGTAACTCAACAGTTTCCCAAAGTGCCGGGGCGAACAGTTCCTGAGTGGGGGCATTGGAATGTATTATACAAGATGACAGGAGGGCAAACTGTCTGGTGCAGAATGCAAAGAAGCTTTAGTCTGGCATGGTTTATATACACATGAATTGCCTACAGATTAGATTCACACACCCTTCTCAAGGACCTCAATCCAATCACTTAAGTATTGCCCACAGATCAATACAATCTCACATTAATCCAATACTTAAGTCACATACGCCTGGGGGCATCTGGTCCAGGTGGCTGGCCTTGAGGTAAGACCTCCCTGCATCCCTGAGATACTTGTTCCTGGAACTTAGGAAACTTTTCAAGGTTTCTTTCAGAGTCAGGCCCGGTTCAGGCCTTAGATGGACACTAGGCACAAAAACACAATCAGTCCTGCCCTGTACTCTTGCTCCTTCTGTCCCAACCGCTCTCCACACTGTGTCCTAAGCAGAATGCAAGCTCAGTAAGGCAGCACTTTATCTTGTTTGTTGATGTGTTTCCAGCACCAGCATGTGGTAAACATTCATTACATTTGTTGAATTAATGCGTAAATAAAAAGGCAGACTTTGGCCCTCTTTTATAATTTATTTCTAGAATCTCTGAGGTGTCAATCAGACCATGCCATGAATTTAGTTTGTGAATTTCTAAGCCAAGGACCGAAGGTCAAATACTGGCAAACCATGAACTACATTTGGCCTTCACATGCTTGTTTTATGTCACTTTGGATATAAGATACTTTGGATATAAGTCACCAAAGATACTTTGGAGCCCCATTCCTATCCCAGTGGCCCATCTCTGTTTCAGCCGCTGAGAGTTCAGGTGTACCTTCTGCTGACAAGCTCCCACCTCCAGCAGGCACAGAATCATTCCACTTTCATTCCTCTTGTGCCTTGGAGCCACTGGGCCTCTGTATAAACACAGCCCTAAAGTGAGCTATATTAATGCTTTCCAAGGCTAATATCAGCCAGTAACAACCAGTGTGGGAGCCATGCTTCATTTCATTTCCCTCAAATGGAAAATTCTGGAAAAAATTCTCATTTCCCAGAAGTCCTGCCAAACAGAGTCCCTGTACCTTCAGCAGAGACTGGGGTAACACGTGCCCATAGGCTGGCTTTTCCTTCTCTTGTCTCACTCTCCCTGCTCCCTTGCTCTTGTTACCTGGAATCACCTCCTAAACACGTGACTTGTGGCCAAGTCTTTGTCTCAGCTTCTGCTTTCAGGGGGTGCAAAATAGGTTTTTTTTTTAATAGTAAAATTAATTGTCTGAATTTAATGCTCAAAATATTTCATGTTAAATTCTGGGTTCAACTTTGTACATTGCCTGTAGCTTAATATGCTACCTGTAGCTTCACATACAATACTTTTTGTAGTTCTTATTTGGTTAGGAAAATCATAATTCATATGGAGAAGCTTGTTTTCAAATCTTTAACCTCTCAGTTGTTAAAAGGTTGTTTCAGCTGTCCTGTGAGGCAAATTTTCTCAAAACTCTATTATAGAATGTGAACAAAAAAAAACTAAGGAGTTCTTGTCTGCATTAGATTCCCTGTGAAACAGGTAATCAAGACATCAATGACTACAGTACTAAATGGATACTTGATCAGTGCTTGTGAATACACTTTCTTCACTACTAAACCAGCTTAGCCTTATAGTTTCTAGGTTAAGCAATTGTAACATGGGACTACTATAAGGATCTTTTTAAATTTTCCTTTTGAAGTCCCATAAATACAACTCATTCATTCAAGAATGAGTAATAAAATGGGATTGGCTACAATAATAATGCATTCTTCTTGCCCATGCCCACCATGCTTTGCTTGTAAGAGTACATCCTTTATCGTTCCACCTTCAATAGAGTTAGAGTCAGTTATTTGTGGTTCGTGCTTCAGGTATTGTTTTACATACTGGTCCTCCACACCAATTTGCCCAGTTCTCTTAAAACAATTCGTATGCTTAAATCAATCCTGGCATTTGGTCTTTAGGGGATTTAGGCTTGTCTGATACTTTGGATACCATTTTCTACACCTTTGGCAATACAATGTAGCAGAGTGCCAATGACTGAAACAACCTTAATGAATAATTCCTGATTCTTCTGTGTCTGACTTGTAGACAGTATCAAATTTATCACATCTAACTACAACTCTAATAATGTCCTGCTCTTGTATACTTATATCTCTAGAATGAAAATTAGGAATACCATATTGTATCCAGATTTGCTACTTTTTGAATTCCTTGAAAGTTTTCCTCTTGAGAAATGCCTCTGTATTCCTGGTAGGACCACAGGTTACCATCTTCCCTTCCACAGGAATGGGTACGTTATCTGGGCTGGCTGATCAGAGTCCTCCAACCGCTAGTTACAGGACTGGTTCAGGGAGGCACGCCGGGCCAATCATAATCAACTCTTCAATATTGCTGGAAACTATTCAGAAAGAGGTTTTATCTTTTTCTTTTCACTGGGATTGCTGTACTTTAATGTAAATCCAAAGCTGCTAGTAAACATTTTTGCCAAAATGTGGGGAATCTTCCTTGAAGTTGGACTCAATAGAAAGGAAAACGAAGAAGAATGGAGGGAAAGAGGGAAAGACAGGTGAAGAGAAGGACTGAGATAGAAGAAAAGAGAAGAGCCCAAAGCTCTGTCAGATAACAAAAGACAGATGACATCATTTGAAGCAAGACAGGATCTGTCCTTTCAGTTCCTTAGACAAAGAATAATATGTTTTTCTTAGGAGAGTTCATAAGATAAATTTTTGTCATCTTCACTTGGCAGAGGCCTGACGAATGACAGACAGGTCTGCTCAGGGTAGGACAGGGGTTAGGCCATGCCACTGCAGATGCCTTTCTTCCTCCATGAAGCTTGGGCTTATTACCAGGATCAGTTATCTGGGGAGCACAGAGGTCCTCAGCTAGAAGCCCAGAGCTGAGGGGACAGGCCTGGGGTGGAGAGAAGCTCTCATCCCTTTCTGGGCCTTAATGGTGACAAGGCCAGATGTTTAGGCATGTGTACTTGCAGAAAAATAACTCAGGGGAGAAAGGAAAGAGCCCTAGAATAGGTTAGAAGCAGAAGATGAGTCAGTTATGCAATGCATATTAGGTTATTTACTTTTATGGTCTTGCTTTTAATACTTCCTGGCCTTTTGTTATAGTCTAGCCATTAGTAAAGCTTGATTTGGGCATTAAGTCTGTCTCAGCTGAGCTAAATGGTGTACAAGGAAAAGTCATGCGCCCACATGTGGGACAAAACAGTGAAAGCAGAGCATCAATCTTTGCCCCCCAAGGCCAGTAGGTGATACAATCATTAAAATGATAGAGTTGGAACTATAGAGTACAGCCTCCCCTACTAAGAGACTCACCTTCATTGATTACTTTGACACATCTAGGTTTTATTTCATTATGGAAGACATAAATGTATTATGCCAATTAACAAAAGAATAAAGGTATCATCTGAAGTGAATAACAACATTAATCTCCTAAATAGGAAAAGAAACAAGCCCAACTTCTTTTAATCTAACAGATCTATTAAGACTTCCTACCATGTTTCCACATTTGGGACACAGATGGCCTCGAGCTAGGCTGGGGCAGAGGAAATGAGACAAGTGTAGAAGTATCGATGGAAGGAAGCATCAGGGATTTTTGCAGGGAGATAAATCATTAGAAAGGAAGTTCCACTAAAGCTGGAAATGTCTCTCTTGGATGCTGGGGCCCCCTTAGTGCCAAGAAGCGTGCCCGGCACACAGTAGCCCAGATGTGAAGCTGGGGTTATTTAAATTCTTCTTACCCTCTGATTGGGATTAGCCCTAAGAAATAGGCATACACAGATTATGAAGGTGGAAATCATGTGGCCGCAGCTGTTGAGGTGAGATGGGAGGAAAGCAGAGACCTCTAACCAGGCTCGGTGGAAAAAATAGCTGAAATTACTACATTCAGTTCATGAACAAGGATGGTCCCATGATAAATTGTAAATAGGCAAAACTTTTACTCTCCCAGAGAACATTTGTCTTTTCTAACTTTTAATAACACCAAAAAGTAAAACTTACAAAGAAACACTTAATTCTGAAAAATATTGGTCCAAAAAATACATTTTGGACCAATACCTCACAGATAATTTGATATGAAAGATCAGTATCAGCCAGAGAGCCTCATTGCAAAGAATAAAAGTAGACTCTGCCTGGTTTGGGAGAAAAGGGATTTGTTGCAAAGATATTAGTTAGCTCAAAGACTGGGAGAACAATCCGTCTCAGAAGCCATGTAGCCAGGGATACAACCAAAATCACATCAGAGAGCTGGTCTTGTGAGGACATGGCTGCAGCCGCTCCGCGTCAGATATTACAGCTTGCACCACTGACACTGTCGGCACTGTCCGCTGAGAGCCACTGTAGACGCGGCTGGCAGCTGTCCTCGGAAACCAGGCGTTTTTGTTACACCCACCACAGAAGTGCTCCCCCCTCTCTCCCTGTTTTTAAGGCTAGGGCCCAATTCAACAAGAGGCAGAAGAAGGGACTACCCTTCATTTAAAGAAACTCTTTTTCATTAAAGTATCTCTCACAGTACTAACACTACAGCAGACTTCCTTCAATGTCTCATTGGCCAAAATTGGATCACATAGCCCTTTTTAAACTAACCACTCATAAGAATAGAATAACCATGACTGGCTAAATTAATTGATTCACCTGCTGGGGTAGAGATGTGGTCAGCCTTAGAGTATATAGCCACCTGGAGAAGCACGGGTACCTGTACCAAAGTTTTGTTCGCAAGAAAGGGGAATGGTTATTGGGTTAACAACCAATGTGGTGGATATTTACATGGAACCCAAATATCCTCACACTATGGGCCCATTTCATGAGACTTACCCACATCCTTCATCCCAAAGTTCCTTGTCACCAGTCCTGTGGTCTTCTTTTTCTTTTCATGTCTATGACAATCTGACCAAACCATTTGTTGCTGTCCATTAACTTATCTCTCCTTCTAGGAAAAAACAAAGATGTTATATTCTCTTGCTGGGAGAATTTTCCACCTTCACTCCCGTGGGACTGAGTGGGTCTCAGCAACCCTTCTGAAGCTGTTGCCAGCTTACTGTGCAAAACTATGTATATATATGCTTTATTTTTCCTTTTCTTTGGTTAATTGATAGTGGGGAACTGTTCATGATATTCTGAGTGTTGGTTGATGGAGACGTGGTTGTGTGGCTTGACTAGGCATAGTAGGAAAACATCAGCATGTGAAACTTGAACTTTTAGGGCCAGCTCAGATGCACTCACTTATATACTATTTCCACTTGGATGTGTTTGCCTTTTTAGCTGGGTAGATCAGATAACATTTTGTTCATGATAGCTGGCTTATATTTCACAGTCACCTGGTTTCTATCAGAGATGAGAAGCAAGCCAAGTACTATTTCTCCAAAGAATAATGGTTATGTTAGAGTAGGTAGGTAGCCAGACATGAGCAGCAAGGGGGAGTGGGGACTAGAACAGTTTACGTGGAATGTGCAGAATGTAAGTTAACAACTGGCTAAAGCCGGCTGGTTCTAATATGGAGAAGTTGACCCAAGCCTCAGCCCCAAGTTCATTATACCCTTATTACCATAACACTAGCATTGCGCATTTGACTCCCCTTTCTGGGGATGGCTGCTGTGATGGTCTGGTAAGAATTGAATATAGCCAAAAACTCCCCTGCGCCGGAACTGCCTGTTCCCTTTGAAATCTATTCCCACTTAGTAAATACTCATCCCCTTTTATATAAAAAAGCCCCAGATTGTATCCTTGGGACAACTCACTCCCAAATCTGCCTGCAGTCCATTTTCAAAGTGCGCTTTTGCTTTTAAACTCTTATTTCCCAATAAACTGCTAAAGCTCAACCACTTTTGCCTCTGTCCTTAATTCTTGCTCGCAACGAGACCAGGAATCCATCTCAGGTAGCTTTGTTCTAAAACCCTGCTATTTCTGCTGTGAATCTTGCATTCAATGTTTCGAACCACAGATTTCATTTGATTTTTGAGCACCACTCATCTCATTGGGTCCTAAAAGGCCATATGGAAAAACTGCAGCCTGGACCAGGTGGACAGTCTTCCTCCAGACCCTACTCAGAGCTGTTAGTCTTTCAGGTTACTCAGGAAAGAGCTGAAGGGCACACAAAGTGTGATATATGTTGTTTCTAAATCCAAAGAGCACCATCAATTATAGTAGTTTTTTCTAGAAATAGGAAAACATTGTTCTTGACATTGGAAAGGATAAACTCACATGTCACATAACACAGATCCCAAGAAACTTCATTCAGTTACTTTTTGCAAATCTATCTTCTGGCATGCATGGTTTTAATCTAAAATATCAGCCACTTCCTGTTCTCTGGAGACCATCAGCATATTATCACCCATTTAGCCCTGGGCTCGTGAGATGACCTCATTCTTACAGGTTCTTATAATCTTATAGACTAATTTATGGCACAGAAAATAGAGAGCTCAAATAATCTTGAGTGGAAAATATATTTCTACCACTTCAGGTGAAATCAAACTAATTCAGGTGTTCTCTGTTGCAACAGACAAAGAACACTAAAATCTGTTCACTGGAGCAGAGAAAAGAATTGTCCATACGCCATCTGCAGTCCCCGTGCCTCCTTTACTGCTGATTTGCCGCAATGACACAACTATGTTTGGAGGATCCTTATGTACTTGCAGTTACCACCTGACTCAGCCTGCAGTGATCCTCTGTGACTCAAGAAGCATTCATATTTTGCACTGGCCAAAAGTGGGGATGTAATAGGAAACGCAGTGGCCTCACCTCTGTGGTTTCCCCAGAGATGCAATTTTTAAAAATACAGTAATTTTTTTATTGAAGTAAAAAAAAAACATTTTGATTTACTATTTGTCTGGGAAGTTGAGCTCCTGAGCCTTCACTAAGCTATTCCTGCCGTGATGACTTTAGCCTCCACTCAACAGGGCAGAAGTCAGGGTTGGGATTCTGACATCTGAGGTCATCTGTCCCAAGAATCTGCCCAGAAACTGGGGAAATAGTCATGGCAACAGTTCAGGGTCCTATCAGAATGCATCCGTTAGTGCTCACTACCCTGGACACGTCAAGTTCTTTAAGTAGAAGAGTTTTAAGACAGAAAAACAGGTGCTTACAAAATCACTGGAAAGGGCGGAGATGTAGATGTCAGAAGGCCACCAATAGAAGGACTGTGTTCAAGAACAGAGCACCAGAGCTACCACCACTAATCCTGGACTATTTTCTATTGCACAGATGAATTAGAACCCTAGTGGCTGTCATCTATTTTGATCTTGTAACTCTATTATGTATAAAAGACTTGGAGAGATTTTTGAGAGTTGTATCATTTTGAATGCCATGCCAACTCTACTGCCATTAGGATGGTCAGCATGCCCACTTGACTTTGGCAGTTAAATGCCACTGTTGCCTTCCTCCATCTAGCATCCCTATTGAAATCCTTTGCAACCACAGAATATCCTCATCTTACCCCAGCGTATGAAAAAGAACAGCCAAAGTGCTTTTCAAGAAGCTGAGTCTTGCCTACACCTATGCAGTTCTCAAGACCCTGGTATAGAAAATATTTCCTGGGAATTTCCTCCTCCTCTGAGAGAAAGGAGACAGTTAGGGAGTAGGTAAGTGGCTCACATGTGATAATCCACCCCATATTTATGCCTCAATAAATGTATAATTTCTTTCCCTATATTCTAACAAGAAATTGCTGACATCTCAGACATTCAGAATAAGCTACAGTTGAGCATTGCTAGAGATAATTTAACAAATAATTTAGACAACTTCCAAGTGAGCGAGTACATTAAATCTAGACTCTCTGATACCTGTACCTCTATTGTTAAATTCTCTCTGACCTACAATTGTACTCCTCCTTCCTTGGTCTAGTACTCTCAGAATCAATTTCCACACATACTCCCCGTATTTTGCTAACACAAACCAGGAGCCTTTCAACTTTTTATAATGGAGCTCCTGAGGCATATGGAGATCTGAATCTGCTTATAGGTCTGGTGATCTTGAGGGACAGTGGAAGTGGAGAATAAGGAGAATTGACTAGCCCTACAAACCCAGTCCACAGCTGCTCTCCTGCGGTATCATTAAGGACCCCTCAGGCTAGTCAGGAAGAGCATCATCAGACTGGAAGGATCTTTTTGGCTACAGGTTTTTAAAAAAAAACTGTAAAATTGGCCTAAAGAGCCAGAATTTCATTATATTACATAAGAATTCCAGAGGAAAGGTGAGCTTCGGGAAACTCTGTTAGCTTTGTCCTCAGGTGGACACTTTTCATGGTTATTAAGGTAGCCACCAGACCATCATATTTCCTTGTTCATATTCAACAGAAGAGAGATGATCCATCTCAGAGTCATGGAGTACAAGTTCTCCCATTCAGAGTGACTTGCATGTCTGTGTCAGTAACAGTCATCATGGAAGTGGCATGTACAGAATAGCTTTCAAGACTGGGTTCCTGGACCAACCATTAGGAAGGGGGAGGGAATTAGCAGGACGGCTTGGCCTAATTTGTTTACATCTGTACATGAAGATGGGTGGAATACCTGAAAAAAATTAATGTTTCCACTGAAAAAGAGGAAGGGGAAAAAAACATATGGTATAACATCTACTGATAAGGTACAACATCTATTGAGAAAGAAATGTCCTTTTTTCATCTAACAGTCAGAGAAAAATCAAAGTAATACAGTACTTAAGGCTAATGCTCAATCTTGGAGATACACAAATTTTTTTCTTTTATATTTATTCTCCATAGATACATCTGCTTTGGCATAGTAAGATTTTCTTATTTTTTAATGGAAATTCTATACCTTTGATATCATTTTATAGTTATAGCTAATTAGATATACACCTATTACATGACTACCTCTTATTTACCTAAATAAAAACTCTCAATTTTAGTTATAAAGTAGTTTAAATGAAATAAGTGTTAGGGAAGTAGTGCATGCATTTCCTGAAGTACCTTTTTTGATACACCTATACTTTAAAACAAGCTGACATTTTCCAAGTGTGCTGAATTAAAGATGATCACAAAATTGTTTACATCTCCTTTCATCAAGAGGTGGAGTCTCTTTTCTACCCCTTAAATCTGGGCTGGCCTTGGGTATGCCCTAACAAAATACCACAGATTGGGAAGCTTACCCAACAGAAACTTATTTTCTCACGGTTTTTGAGCCTGGAAGTTCAAGATCAAGAAGTTAGCAGGGTTGGTTTTGCCTTGACTTATAGAAAGCCACCTTCTCACTGTGGGCTCTTCTGTATGTGCAGTCCTTGGTATCTTTTCCTCTTCTTATAAGGGCACTAGTCCTATTAGAAGAGGGCCCCACCCTTATGACTGCATTTAACCTTAATTACTTCCTTAAGGGCCCCATCTCCAAATACTGTCACACTGGGGTTTAGGGCTTCAACATATGAATTTTGGGAGAACACAATTTAGTCCATAACACCTTGCAGCTTGCTTTGACCAATAGAATACTGCAGAAGTGATGATTTGTGATTTCTAACAAGGCCTCAAGAAGCCTTTGCAGCTTCAGCTCTGGCCTTCTTTGGATTCTCAACAATATGTGAAGATGCTTGAGCTGGCCCACTGGAGAAGCTGTGTGGAGAGCTGAGGCACCCTGGCTGTTAACCACCACTGACCTCCCACTGACTGCATGTGCGAGTAAGGTCAGCCAACACCATGTGAGCAGAGGTAAGTTGTCTTAGCTGAACCCTGCACAAACTGCGGACCCAAGAACCGTGAACTAATAAATCATGTTACAGTAAGCCCCTAAGTTGTAAGGTAGTCTTCATGCAGCAAAAGATAACTGGTACATGAAGCCTTTTATAATTATCATGGTTGCCTCATGTCCTTTTTCCTGTCATTTCTGTAAGATTTGGGAAAGATAAGGACCAAAAAGTGTACTGTCATTCAACCATGCTTAACTAGAAATCAAGAAATCATGTTATAGATGACAAAATGTTTTTTAAATAGGAATGAATTTAAAGTCCTATTTCATATATAGAAAATCAGAAATAACATATAGACCTGTATGGAGCTGATAACATAGTTACTTCCATGCATCCCTGTAAAATTTGATGTGATAACCCCAAGCAGGGACCAGGAAAATGCCGTTCCACTTCCGTTTACTGTAAATAGCTAATAAGCGCCTACTACATCTTACTGTGCATTATGCTCCGTGGTATGTAGGTAGGCTGCAGACAGGCAGGGAAAGGAAGGTGAAGATGTGGAGGTGAAGGTTCCATTAATAAACAAAATAAAATTCTTACACAATTAAAACTTAAAATACATATTTATCTTTATCTCATCTTTCTTGATATGTGTATCTTTTTCTAATGGTCCATGTATCATTAAATAACATATGTACTTTATGCATAAAAGTGTACATATGTTGGGAGGAAATGCTCACAATATTTTTACTTCCACATGTAAATGATAAAAAAACATGGAGGATGGACTAGGAAGCACAGTTAACCTTTGAAGAGACAGATAGAGAAGTATATCTGTCATATAATATAAATGAACACAGCCATGCCTACAGGATGCCGTGAAGCTGCCAGGGAAAGGCCCTGGGAAACCAAGGAGATCTGTCCAGAATGAATGTTCACCGACCTAGCCCGAGCTATGACACTGTGATGCCCTCTCTGGAGGAATCACAGACGGAATTAGGAGTTCTCTTACCCGAACTAAAATAAAGTACATCCAGTTCTCCTGGGGTCTCCCTTTTGGATCAGTGGTTTAAAAACCTAAGTTAACTTAGCACCATTCTAAGGGTTCATACCTATTATAAAATGTTACAATAAACATCCCTGGAGTTACCCTACCTCCAGGCTCGTCTTCTGAGTGGCCTAATCAGACATGAGTGGTTTGGGTTTTGTTCTGAGCACTTTGCCTCAAGTCCACCCTGGTGTGATGGCAAGGAAGAGCCACATTTTAAACTGAGTTCACAGCACTGGGGATGCTACCCAGCAGACTCCACTGTAGAGGTTTCCTTCTCTTTCTGGCTGCTTTCACCTTTCTTTTGCTTACTTTTTTTCCAAATAATTTTTTCACGGTCTTCTGGTTTTTAAGTACCTGTCACATCCATCCATGTTCATGCTTTCCCTTTATTGTTTTATCTTTCCTTCTCCTCTTAGTCCTCCCTCACCACCACATCTGCTTTCCTCCCTTGCATTTTTTCCCCGTTCACTTATTCAGTGCTGTCCTAGCTCTTTTTCTTTGTTCGATTCAGAACATCAGCCAGAAGCTTCACTGTTGCTAAGCAACAACATCGCCCACACACGCCCTTTCCCACTCTGGGCTCTTGTTTCTTCTGCTGCTTTTATAAGCACATGGGTCAAATAGTCTTTAAAGGAAGACGAAGGGTGCTCCTGTCTTCTTTTCATACTGAGGGATTCACACCCTCCTGCACCTAACCTCCTCTGATTAGCTTTTGACTTCTTGTTTTATCTGATAATTTGCCCTAGGCTGTGAGATAACACTGAGAAAGCACAAACCATCCCTTTGAGCCTAGACAGTTTATAGACAGTGGAAGGAATATAATTTCTGCTAAAGGAACAACAAAAGAGAAAACGTAAAGATTAGTTACCAGGCATGGAATGGGCTCACCAAGGGTCTTTGCCTAGACCCTGGAATAAAATCCAGGTTTTAAGACGATTCCATTAGGGATCAAGATAGCTGACAAGTTCCTTTTACAGACCTTAATCTTGTTGAGTTTGGAGGAAGCTACTCATGGCATGTTGAGTGCGGTTCGCACAAAATATAGGATTAAAAAATGCAAGAGCTCATTATGCAGTTTTCCAAATCTTAGTCCTTTTCCAGGTATCAATCTGACATGGTACTTCTACCAAAGGCATAACTGGAGCTGTGTCAGCCCTTCTTACAACATGCTCTTAAGAGATTTCGATCCTTCTGGTACATTTTAATAATTTAATGGCAATGGTGACTCCATATGTCTAAACATTAGGAGAGAGTAACAGAGATACAGGACCTTGAAAGAAGTCTTTTCACCCTTGCAATGCCATAAATAATTTCCCTCCCTGGTGTGAATTCTTTCTCTCTTTGTGCATTTGTGCAATGCCAAGGAAGCCTCCCTGGATAATCCTGCCCCAACTGTTGCTCTCAGCTATTTGCCCACAGCCAACACTAAGCTAATTGGGGGCTTTTGGGGGTGCTTTGTTTGTGGCACCACAGCCTTCCACTGCGTGTGTGTCCCTGCTGCTCAGGTGCTGGTCTCTGTGAGGGAAGGCCTCAGATCCTGCGTATAACGTATACTCGATAAAGTGCCTTAAATATAATCATAGAGCACAGTTACTCTGAAATGCTTTTAGTTCTGTTTCATAGAGGGGAAAAAGAACAGTAGTTTTCTCTGTACTTAAGTCCAAGTTCATCAGTAATCAAAGTCCCAGAGATGAAGTTTATGTATTTCTGTCGCTATCCAGATTTGCAGACTGAAGGTTTCAGTAAAGAAATATTTCAAGAACCTTATTCTCCAGGACTTGCTGATATTCTGAAAGTAGAATCCCTTTGAGATTAAAATCCACTCCAAGGTATTTTAAAAATGCCTGACCAGAACAGAAATTGGCAAGCTGCTACAATTTTCCTTCTATAATTGAACCCCTTTGCGATGTTATATCTTCTGAGAGGTTCAGAAAATTTTGATATGATCTTGGTTTTATTTTAGAGTAATCTCAACTAATGAAACATGTATTTGAACTTCCTGGAAGTTTTGTTTAATGTAATGCTTATTTTCAACAACTGGAAATTATACAAAATGTTCATTACCTCTAAATATTCACTTCTCTTTTAGCTCTCTTCTGTCTAACTTGAGGTCTCAGTCAACACCACCTCTGTCATACTCCTTTCTGTTCTTCACATCTATGTGGTTAATTCCTTTATCCCCATCCATCCTTCATCAATATGGTTTATAATCTCACAGTCCCTCTTGTCATTGAAAATGGTGGCACTCTTCCCAGTAAACAGACTTACTCTCCACCTGGAACAGCTATGTGGTGATATAGCAGTACCCTGGGCCCTCTCATTTTTCTTGACCTCTCAAAGCTAATGACCCCTCTATTCAATCAGCTACCTTTAGCCACACCCTCAACCATCACCTAGGACTACTTCACCTCTGCTTTGTTCAGATGAGAATTTTTCACTCCAACTATTCTCTTCCCCTCTTCCAGCTCTCAGTTAGCTACTCTTCACACACCCCATCAGGACTTTCCCTTCACCAGCCCAGTCCTCTTCTTTCTCTATTAATCACCTCCTTTCTTCACTCCTTTCCTACCCAGCAAAGATCCATGATCCATCACTTTAAGCATGCTCTATAGTATCTCAGCTCCCTTGCCCCTCATGAGCCTGGCAAATCCCCAACTTTGAATGAGTTCACCTTCATGTTTTCCCTCTCTGCACCCATGTATTGAAGTCTCCTAGAGAAATAACACAACTCGGACATGACCACTATTCCAGCTCCATGTCTTCAAGCACTGGTGCCTCAGAGCTCTACAGCAACCCTCACCATATCCATCATCTATTTGTTACAAAGCATTATTCATTCATTCACTCACTCCCTATTTACTTAATGCCCACCCTAGCAGTATGCTGGGTCATGAGTGATAACCATGAGAGAGACAAAGCCAGCTTCGGTCCTTAGAGAGCTGAAGATCTAGGCTGGAAGACTGAAATGGAAACAATCCCAGAAAAGTGAATTATTTGAAGGTTAATGTTTAAGAATGGTGAATGGATGAAATACTTACTGTGGTAAGTGGGAGAGAAAATGGCTAGGGAAACAAGGAGGGTTGCTGGGCAGTTTCAGAACTAGAGTAATAGCCACGGCTGAGTTGTGTTATTTCTCCAGGAGGCTTCCGCAGGATAGCTGCAGAGGGGGAAAACATGAAGACAAACTCCTTCAAGCCTGGGGCTTACCATGCTGGTGAGAGGCAGGGGAGATGAGATGCTAGAAATAAACCCTATGGACAAGATACTATTTAAAAGTATTTAAAAAGTATTAATGGATTTGTAGTGCCCTTTGATAATTATTTCTTTTCTAAACAGATACTAAGACTACAACTACTATCATGACTGTCCAGAAAATTATTCAGCAGTTATAGGGCATCCTCATATTCCAAAAAGTTGTAATCTCCCTGTATATTGTTCTAAAATATATATAAAATATTAATTTTTTCTAATTACTAGTTATCTTCTCTTTTTATTTTTAACATTACACAAGTGTAAAAGATGAAGATATTCTATTTTTTAAAAATTCAAACACTGTATAAATATTTAGAATAAAGGCAAACTCTCCCAATATCTCTTTTCCCCTTTCGTACTTCCTACCCTATCCCTGCACATAGCCTGTTGCAAGCTTGGTACATGTCCATACATTCTCAGTTCTGAGTTTACATACAAAAGCATGTTTGCAGGCATACACATACACACCTAAGCTGTAGAAATTGCATAGTTAAGTTAAATCATCATTTTAAGAGGAGAAAATGTAAACATTTCCTAAGGTGTGTCTTCCTTTAAACAGGAGTAAAAATATTGCCTGTGAAGCAAATCACTTGGACCTAAACTTAAGCTACTTGCTGTAAGATGATAAGAAAGCTAAAGATAGAGCATATTAAAGATCCAGGGCACAAAACAAAGAATTTACTTGCTGACTCACTGGTTGAGATGATCTCAAAATTAACTTTTGTTATATACTTTTATCACAAATTATATCTAACTTAGGAAACACAAGAGAGAGTCTGTAAAGATAGACAAGGACTCTATCAAGTGTTTTAGTTACAAACACAGAATTTACCCATCTGAAGTGTAAACTATTTTTAGCCATTAATTCCAGGGTTTGTGAAAGATGTTTTAAATAATATAGAAAGTCATAATATTTGGCAAAATAGGACTAATAAATGATAAATCATGCATCTTATTAGTCACTTCAGAACTAGTTGAACCCCCAAATAACTGACTCACTAGGTTTTATTTCTTTTTTCTTTCTTTCCCACCTTGAACTGGTCGTATATTTCCCACATTATAAAAACTCAGTGCATCTTTTAGAATGTGACCTAGCTTTTACAATTCCTATTGTGTGAGTCAAGTAATAGTTTCTGATGGTTCCTAAGAGTAATTAAAAAACAGTTTCTTCCACAATGTGCATATATAAATATATAATTTAGGACAGAACTCTGCAATACATCTTCTTCAACTTGGTTTTTTTTATTGAATAATGTGCTGAAATCCTTTTATACAGTATATGTAGATTTCCCTCATTCATTTTAACTTCTCATTCTCTTCCATAATAAGGAAGCACCATAATTCATTAAACTACTTTCTGGTCATTAAACTTCATTTTTTGTTACTACAAACAATGATCTAATGGCATATTTATGCATATATTTTTGTTTACATCTCTAAGTGTTTCTGTAGGATACATACCTGGGATTGGAATTGTTAGGTAAAAAAGGACTTTATACTTTTGTTTTATATATATTGAAATAAATCAATACATGTTTTCTGTATACTGAAGTAATAATAAATATATTTTATATATAAATCAATATATATTGAGGGCTGCACTCTAAATGTATACTGAAATAAATGCAAAATTTTAAGTGTCAAAATGGACAGAATATTAATTCATGGAAAGGTAAATTAAATCATCAGCAAACATATCTACAGATACTCAAACTGATTAATAACCAGAAAAACAAAAATTCAACAATCGGATATCAGTTTATAGCTATAAAACTGGCAATCAGTTTAAAGACCAATAAAACCTGTTACTCGTAGAAATATGGGACAAAGCTGCTTAGGTTTTTGTGGAAAGAAATCAAGAAACACCTATTAAAATTCAAAATATACATGATTTTGACCAAAAAACCACACTTAGAATGCAATCCCATAAAAATAGGAGGCCAAAGGCTCAGAATATATAAACAAAGATGTTTCGGGCAACATTCATTTCTTTCCACAAATATTTGTTGAGTACTCACTGTGCTGCCCTCACATCAGAAATGAACAGGACACAGACCCTCCCCTCAAGGTGCTCACAGCCTCTGGGGAGACAGACGTGCACAGCAGCTGGCGTTCATGAGCGAGGCGTGAAGGAAGCAGTCCAGGCCTGGGAGGCAGACCTGCCAAAACTTCACTGAAAAGCAAACTTGCATGACTTCATAAGATACAGCATGTTTCTAAAGCCTTGGATAAAGTTGTGTTGTCCAGGACAGCTGAACACATAGAGAACTGGGCAGGGGGAAAACATAACCCATAAACTTTTCTTGAAACAAAGCTGTTTTAATAAAAATCACAAGCAATCAAATTTTTCTAATGGCAGTGGAGACAATATAAGGGGCAAGGTGCACAATGAAAAAAGGGATGTACTTTTGGGGATAGAATCAAAAGACTCTATTATTAAATGATAGCTAAAAATGCTGGTTTGCTCCATGTGCATAGCACAAAGTACACTCTTAAAAGGTATTTGTGGAACCAATAAAGCAAGACATGGGAAAGGCATATAAAAAGGTTTAGCTCAGATAAACTTCGATTTAGTCAATAATCTCACCTACGCAAGACTTCTCCTTGAGTAGACATTTGCTCCCTTCCTCCCTCCCTTCTCGTTCTCCTTCCTTCCTTCCCCCCTTCCATCCTTCCTTCCATTCTTCCTTCCCACCACTTCTTAGAAAGAAAGGCTCCAATCACATCAGAATTCTAAATCCTGTTAACCTCACTTTGACCTCTTACTTCACCATCGGACAATGAGGCAAAATCATCAGCTCTTGAATCATGAACTCTAAATGCCAAAGCAGTGCTGAACGATTTTTAAAGTATGAATGTTATATAAAAAAGACTGTCCAACATTAAAAACAAACAAACAAAACAATTCATTAGAAGCTGGTAATCTATGACAAGTGAGATGAAGTAGCAGATTTCAGGAAGAGATTGGACTGTGGAGCAACAGCAGCGCGTCTGAAAAGAAGGTTCATTTTCTCCCTAACTATTGTCTTTAAAGGAAAAGACATTAGTGTGGGCTCCCTTTTGGAAAAGGCCGGGACCTCCATGGAATAATGAAAATGTTCCCAGAGGCTATGTGCTGCCTGGCATTGCTCCCATATTAAAGCAAAACAACAGCATAGCAAGGTACCGTTTGCCCATTTCCTCGCCCATAGCTGCTTGTCCAGAGAAAACATCCCTACTACTTTGGCTGCTTGGTAAATTTCGTGAAACAGGAGTTGCATCTATGCCAAGTTGAGGAGCGGCACAGGCTGGCATTTCCCAGCACATGCTGTTCACCACGTGGGATCCTGGAGCAGTGCCTCTGGGCGTCATAGAAGCTAGAGCTCGCCTCCCCTCCCCCACTTCCTCTCACAAAGTCAACGTGCATCAAGGATCCCCAGGTATGCGTGTGTGCGCTCCCAACTGGCCGAGAAACCTTTAGATCCAGTGACCCGTTCTATGAATATCAGGAAAGTGCTTCCAGCTCGTGTTCTGCATTCTCAGGAGTACATGGAGTTCACAGTCAGAGCGGAATAACAGTCCCTTCTAAAACAAAGGAAGCCCCTTTAAATGCTGCTTTGCAAGGAACATTTGCCATCTGCTTATTTCCTCATGGCAGCGCTGCTCCTCGGAGACTCCAGTAATGGCGCCCACGTACAAATACAGACCCGAGTACTTTTCCTCTTTCCAGAGGGTTTTTTCTTGAACTTTCCCATCTGCCTCTGAGTAAGATGTTGAACATATTATTTATAAAATAAGACTAGCAAATGACTCACAGTGAGTAAAAATAAATTAGAGTGCAATTTGTCATCTTTAAGAAAAGTAAAATGCTCCCACAACTGGAGTAACAACTCACTTTTTCAAACGTCAAGGAGCTTCTTCAGAATGATAGGCAGAAAATGGGTTTGTGGGGGTTAAATTCAGCTCCTGAAAACTCCAGTGGCTAAAGCATATTTGGCCTGCCATGCATATTCATAAGAGGCAACCTGAGCTTCCCTGTAAAACCACAGTGTGACCATGTTTCCTGCCTATACTTTGCATCCCACACTGCCGGGTAACATTGAGGCCATGAAGATCCCGGGTGCCTTGCTTTATAACATGGTATAAGAATGACGATTGTTCATTGTTGACTTAAGCCACACATTGACTAGATTTTCACCATAGGCCTTATGACAGCTTGAGAAGTATCCATCTGTCAGGATGCATTTTAGAGCCATCATTGTGCAAGTATAAATTTCAAGGCTTTGGTAACAAGAAACAAAAAGGAATATGGCTTATTTATTTGAATAGTGCCTTGGGCATTTGTTATTAATATTTTCGAGGAGAATAGGTCAGTACAGCATACACAGGAAGATATTTACACTCTACACACTGTTTCTCTTCTAAACAGACATTCTATAACAACAAAAAAAGTTTGACCTGCCAGAAAACATAAGCCAAGAGCCTACTTGTTCCAACAAGATTTAGGGAGTTTTTCATTCATCTGCAAATATTTACGTAGTGCCACTGTGGGCTGAGCGCTCCTCTAGGCACTTGCGGAACTGCAGGGAAAAAAGCAGATGATGGTCCCTCCGTTGTGAAGCCCACGACAGCCAATGGCAGTGCTCTTCTGGGAGAAAGACATCTCATTGTGTCGCAGAAAGTCCTGGACCCTTTTGTTCAATTTCTTTCAAATGCCCTTGATGACCCTGTGAGTGAAGAAACTGTTACGTGTGCCCATGTTTGCTGTGTGAAAGAGAGAAGAAAAAAAGAAGAGTGAGAGAGAAAGAGAAAATGAGAGCATAAACTGAGAGGGAGAGTGATTAAAAATTGATCAAAAGAGTCAGCTTTATGTTCTAGTAAAAACACAGCAGATCCTAGTCCTGGGAAAAATAAAACACACAAAAGTGTAGATGGGAAAAACCTCTGTGTTCTGTGTCAGGAAGACACAAAATGCTATCAAGATGCTAACTCTCTGTGGTTTAATCTTGAAATGTGACAGAAGACTCAAAAAAAAAAACTTCATAATGATGTTTTGAACCAGATAAACTGATTCTAAAGCAAGGAGAAAAATCTCAGGCAAAGGTGGAGGGTGGAGAGGAATGTTATGAGGGAGGGACTAGCCTTATCAAATACTGAAATACAAAGCTTCAATAACAAAGAGTGTGCTGCTAGCCTATAAATAAACAGACAAAACAATGGAACTGAATTAATGCCCAGAAACAGTTCCAAATGCATATGGGAACGTAATATCTGATCAACATGGCACATTCCCCAGAGGTCTGTTTACCTCCCCGCCGTGGTCAACCATGCCGTGTGGGCCTTTGTCTCTTTCTCATTAAGAGGTTCCGTGCTAACCACAGGACCCTGCACAGAACAGGTTGAGAGTAGACAGAGTGAGAGTTAGACAGTAATAAACTGAAGCACCAACCCTACTCTACCACTTGTAGCTTGGTGACCTTGAACATGTGGCTTGACTGCACTGAGTCCCACTGTCTCATTGGCGGGTTCCATTGTCTACAAGATGAAAATAGTAAAATCAAAGAATTATCTTGAAGGTAAAATAAATTGATATATACAAATCTACTTAATTCAATACTTAAAAAAATAAAACAAAACATAGTTAAATATCTTCATAAGCATTTTAACTCAAGATTGTTTAACATCTTGTCTATCCGTGCAGACAAAAACATGTTCTGAAAATCTCAAATCCTTCTTAGCCGCCCAATGTTTAAATAAGATTTGGAAAAAAGAAAGAATTATTTTTAACTCAGCCTTTAGAAGCCATGATATCCTTAGGGAGAAAATGCTTTACAAAGGAGATCAACTTGTTCAGTGGGTTGATTCAAACTAGTAAGAGAAGCTTGGTTACATAACACAGGGAAGGACTTTCTCACTTTAACCTTTTTAAGGAGAATGTGTAGTTTTAAAAGATGACCCTGGCCTGAGACGGGTCTGATGGAAGCCTGTCTCGCATGTGGGTTCTGCCCTAGGCCTGGGGCAGCATCAAAAGTCGAGAAGGGCTCTCACACAGAGGAAGTCTGGGCGGTTCATGGAGAGGTAGAAATACAGGCAAGCTGCATGTGGATTTGTAATTATGGCCTTTAGTTGTACAGTTTAGTGCCTAAGGGATAAAAGGACAGTAAAGTTCTTTGTGGGAATGAAAACGTGGAAAGCACATACCCTCAGGGAAAAGGTCAGGACAAAGGGCAACCTTGAACAGTGACGGGAGGGGAGGAAGCGCGAAACCGGGTGGCAAGTGCTGTCTGTGCGGGCCTCAGAGGCGGGAGGCCTTCGCTGGAAAGGCATGCAGGACAGCGAGGGGAATGAGAAGCTGAAAGAATACAAGCTGGAAACCCTGGTTTAGTTTGCTAGGCAAGTGATAGGAAGAACGCTTGCCACCGGGCAGGATGGTTTGCCTGAGGAAGGGGCCAGGGCGGGCGAAGGCAAGGCTACTCTGCCTCTCTAGGCACAAAGCCTGGGCGGACAGGGCCTGCCCCTGAGGCAGCGGAGACTGCATGTGACTTCCAGAAGTCCGGAGAGCAAGGAGTCACAGCTCTGGGGATTTCTCTGGCCAAAATGATAGAAGGGAAAGGTTTTGACGAGTTTGGGGTAGGAGGCTGCAGGGGAATGTAGCCATTGGTAACAGTGGGGACCTTCAGATCTGATAAAGGCTTGAAAGGAGCACAGGGACAGCAAACAGGCCTGATCTTGGCTGCATTGAGCTATGGTGGCAGACAGACAACATTATGACTCAAACTCTACCAGAAACAGAATAAAAACTTCAAATATAATAAATTCAGAATTCTTATCAATAGAACATTGGGCTATTTTTTTCAACATGAGGCTAAGTGGTTTTCCCATTTAAAATATGCCTAAAAAATATTTATGAAGTTCATGCTTATCGCTGACCTATGTCTTATTTAAGGAAAATGTATATGTAATAGACTCCAGTAAGAGTCTCTCCTCCCACCTCTTCCTTGACAGAGAAAATAGCAGAGGCACACATGGTGGCAACCTTGCTGAGGCAGGAAACACCTCATGAAACATCACTACCTCCACCATCTGTCTTGCTCCAAAGTTCAACAGCTGTTAAATGAATGCATTCCCTGTAGGTCATCATTTTAGCCCTTTCTTAGACGCTGGTCATTGACTAGGTGAGTCGTTTCTAGGTCCCTGTGTAGACTCCATGATGGATGCCAGTGCTGGGGCCATAGCTGGTTGTGATGGAAATGCAAGGTGCACACAATCAGTGTATATGTCTTTGCGTCACCTAAGAAAATCGACATCATTATTTTACCATTCACACCTTGTTTTTTTTTTACAACTGGACCGATTATTCTTCCAACTCACCAGGTTTGGTTTTGAGTAATTCACAGGTGTTTTATTTCCCCTCAGACAAGTCCTCAGTGGATTTTCAAAAATTTTTGAGAATTTTCAAAAGAATGTACTACATTTTGACACGTTCAGCAGCACTTTTCTTTTCCTAATGAAAACCCAAACATATTATACAGTCCACAGCCATGAAGGATTTTTTCATCCTATTTAAAATTCAGGGATGATGGAAAAACACGTCATTCTTTGTAAACCTCTGAGGGTCTGTGGAAATGAAGGCAAGTCCAAGAGAGAACCGAGTATCTTTTGAGCACCCACAGATGAGCAAAGCTGCCAATGAGGCTGCATACAGGACCCAACATTATTTGTGGGCTGATGTGCTTTTAAACCTGTTAGCCACAACCTTGTGGTATATAAAAACACAGGCTTTAGAGTGGCCCTGGGTCTGAGTCTTGCTGTGCGATCCACAGGCCTAGCCTCTCAAAGACTCACTTGAAGTATCTATGAAATAGGTATAATAATACTTATCTTAAATGCTGTAATGAGAGGAAAATGAGGTAATGTGTGTAAAGAGCTACCACAATGGCCTAGCATATAGTGAGTGCTCAAAAATGTTCATTAATAACTGTTATTATAGTTGTAAGAACAATACCTTATGGAGTATAATCACCCAGTGGTTAAGAAGGCGCTGTGGCGTTGGCAATAAGCTCATACCTGACTGGTTTGACCTGAAAGGGAATTTCTAACTCTCCTCACAGAAATAGCCTCAGCAAGCAAGGCATTAAGGAATCAAAATGCTGCCTGGGTATAAGGGTCTTCGATGGATATCTTGAGCAGAGGACTTGTGATTTTTGTTAGAACACCTTGACGGTTAAACTAAGCTATATTCCTTCTGTCAGGAACCTGGAAGCTTCTTCTGTAGAATAGACATTGCCTTATTTTAAGAACCTTGAGGGAAATAGATTCTATAACTTCCCTTGATAACCTATTTCAGTGTTTAGCAACTGTCCTTCCTATTAAGTCTTCAGAGCTAAAATCCTTTGTGCTCTAGTTATAGGCCAGTCATCTTACATTTAATTCAAATTTCATTGATACTTGTGTTGGTACAGAACCAAATTACAGCTAGAAATACATACACACATGTTAAACATGAGCTTTGAGTATCAGCATGTACTCTTGAACACTAACTGTGGTGACGTAGCATGCAGAAGAAAGAGGCATTGTTCATGTAACCAGAAGCCGTGTTTGCTTCAAGGCACAGCCCAAGTTCATCCTTGACAACTGTCACACACTACCTTGTGTGACATGCATCAGAAATGAGCAGCATTTTAAAAGCCAGCAAAATGAAAGGAACTGTCCTCTAAGCGGTTTCAGCAGTTTACTGCTTCTCGGGCCAAGCTGCACCACAGGGCATCGGTTCATTGTCTCTGGAAGGTATCACTTCTTGTCCGGGTCCTGGAAGGTCTTGGCCTTTTGCCTCGTGTCCAGGATTAACCCAACAGCAGCAGAACAACAAATCTCTGAGACCACCACCAAGGTGCCAGTGACTTTTCTCTATCATTGCATGTTGGAGAAATACCAGCCCAAGGCCACTGCTTTGTTCAGTGGTTTAGAAAAGCGGTGCTGCAAAGGGACTCAGGATGGATGACAGCACATGCCCAGGCATCTTCCAGCAGAGCCAGGCCAGCTGCCAGAGACCGTGAAGACTTTACATTTGGGCTAGGTCAGAGTTCCTAAAGAGTGTTTTTAGGAACACGGTCCCTGGGGTACTGCCCCCCCCCACCAAAAGAGTGATAAAAAAGTTCAGAAAATATGGAATACAGAGATGCAATTTATATTCATGCTTCTGTGTTCCCTGAACTGCTCTAAGACCCACTTCCCTCTTCTGTATAACAAGATTAATAATGTCTTGCCCACCTTTAATGTTTCTTTTCTTATGAAGGTCACCTCGTGACTAGCCTTTCACATGGGAGGAAGACCACAGGTGAGAGAGTCCGCAGAGTCCTCGCCGCCCAGCCCCTCCGGAGACCGGTGTGCACCTCGGCCCAGACCCCCGCTCTCGGGCATTCTCTTCTTAAGGACATTTCGCCGGACAGGTGAGCAGGACTGCCGAGTCTGCATTTCAGCCCCCAGACATCCACTGGAAGAGGCTGTGCTTTCCAGAACTTTCATGTCAGATGCATTGCCTCTCTCAGCTAGGATCTCTGGGGTCTAGCCTGAGCATCTAGTCAGGACCTGGTGCTTGAGGTCAGAATAAGAAAAAGAAACAGAAAAGAAAACCAGAAAGAACAACGGTGACTGGCAAGTGGACTGTATTTACGTGAGGGGAACATAAAATGCATGCGAATGTGATATTTAACTAGGTGTTCATAAAATTTTATAAATAGTGGAACTAACTATTTTTCTTTCTTTTTAAACTTTCAATTTTTAGAAGAGCCTAAGCTTGATTTCAATGTTGGGAAGAGAAGGCTGCCTTCTTCTACACACCATGCCTGTTCTGGAACCCCAGTGGGAGAAGAAAGACATGTTCTTTGGTGTCCCACCCTCTACCAAATGTAACCTACCCACTCCACTCCCAGAGACCCACTTGTCCAAACCTCAGAGTAAGGACCTGGGTTGAGGTCCTGGTCAGAGGCATGGAGGCCAGAGGCATAAATAGCCAGTACATTCTCCATGTGTGATAGTTATGGGTCAGCCTCCTTGAAAAGTTTGTTCTTGAAGGAGAAGTCCTGTCGTGGCAGAAAGAGACAGAGGGTGACTGGAGGCACAGACCTGACACTTACTGATGCTATGCAATTCTTTGGACCCCTTTGAGACCCAGTTTTCTCCTCTCTGTAACAGGATTAGTGGTACCTGGTCTACATTAATAGTGGCAAGTAGCAGTTGCATCTTAAGTTGGTGATGACTGATAGCCAGGGTTGAGGACATTGGGTTCTCAGCAAGCATCACATAGAAGCTCTGGGGCCCACCATAGCAGCATTGTCATTCCACCTCCCTGCTAATCACTCAGACCAGGTTCCCGGTCATTTTCACTTCCTTCTGCTTGGGCGTCCCCAGCAAGACAGCTGCAGACTGCAACGCCAGACCGGCAAGCCTAGACGTCCAGTGTGGTGCACGTGCTCCTGTCGCAGGAGCCCACAAAGGCATGGTGGGGGGCTGCCGGAGGTTTGTAGGGTGCTGTGGGTTTCGGTTGGGGGATTTCCCTCCTTTGTCCTTTCACCCAGAAAAGCACTTGAGTCTGAGCTTCTCTTGCATGCTGATTTCTTCTCTGAGTCTACCCTTTTTCATTCTCTACCAGGACTAATGTTCTTAATTTCATTTCACTTTCTCTTTTTCCCTTTGAACTCCCATCTCTACCTCTTCTACTCTGGTCTCCTTTCACCACATTCTCATCTTTTTTTTTTTGCCTCCTCAGTCCCCTAAAGTCCTTTAAAATGTTTCTGCACAAATAACCAGATTCCCTTTTCCTGCTAACGATGAGGGATGACCCGTCTGCAGGGGAGACCTCTCCATGCAAACACCTGCAGCTGCCCCATGAGCCCCCTAGAGCTCATACATTTTCACTGTGAAATGCATCTCACACCATAAGCCACTGCAGATATGCAGATATAATTGAAACAATTTTTATCCTTAGAACATGCGAGGTACCCTGCTTTTTCTATTCCATGGTATTTAATTGTTTTTCCCTCCCCCACTCTCTTCTCCCCTCCCTCCTTCCTTTCTTCTTCTCCTTCCCCCTCTCCTCCTCCTCCTCCTCCTCCTCCTCCTCCTTCTCTCTTTCTCACCAATCGTCAATCACTAAACTGACCTCAGGTCTCCTCACTGTCATTAATGGAGGACGGAAGCTTATACTTTGAAAACCACTTATTTAGAAGCACTGTCCACTGGCCCTGGAGAAGAGGTCCTTTCTGTCATTTTCTGAAACACATACCATCTGTATATAATAAGAGATCCATTTCTCCCCAAACAGATGAAATTTAAATTCTCTGGGGGTGAACTCAGAGACAAGGACAGAGGACAACAGGTCTTTCAAGAATACTGTGGAACCATCTTGGGGTTCAGGAAATAGGGATAGTTGCTCTGATGCTTCAGCGCTTCCTGGGTCCCCTACTCATCCCGCCCCAGTGTTTTCTGCCTACCTTCCTCCTCCCATAAAAAAATAGGAAGGAAGGATCTTGTGGTAGAAGAGGCAGAGTAATGCCTCCACCAAAGATGTCCATGTCTTAGTCCCTGAAACCTGTGAATATGTTATTATGTTGTGAGGTTGTTTAAAGTTGCTGATCAGCTGATTTTTGTAATGGGGAGGGTATCCTAGACTATCTGTTAGGACTAAGGTAACCACAAGGATCCTTATAATTGAAAGAGGGAGGCAGGAGAGTCAGAGAAAGAGTGGTTTGTTGTAAGAAAGACTCCATGACTTCTGGTTTCCAGTTCTGCTGCAAGGAAGCTGGGCCTGCTCACTAGGGTCAACCTAGACCCTCTCTCTCGGAGGCCAGCTAGGATCATGTAGCATTTGTTGATTACACCAGAGAAATATTGGGAATGACATTTTGCGAAGGCTTCTTCTTCCAGCCCAGGCACAGAGTGTAGTGTGCTTCTACCTCAAAATGTTCTTTGTGTTAGGGGTTTATAAATTCTGACATTTTTTTTTGTGATCTTCAGGATGCTAGGTTCTTTACTAGTAGTCTCCTTATGTTTGAGAAACCACTTAGAATACTAACAATCCCAAAAGCTCAATGTCTCTAGAATGAATGATTCAACTTTATCATGAGTCATCACTGACACGTTGTCTAGTCCTTATGGCCCTAAGCCATGCCCTTCTGGGCCTGTAGCCAATACTGACTTTATGCAAGAGATATATAAACTTTAGCCCCACACTTTAGGAGTTAGGCTCAGTCACCCTTTCTGGACCATCTCTGCAGTAAGATCTGATAATGAGGATTCTGAGTGCTGAGAATTTTAAACCTAGTGAATTCTCTAGCCACTTGAGGCTTGAGACTCTGCCATGTTCTTGTCAGTCTCCCTTCTAGGAACAATCCAAGCCATGCACTGCTAACAACCATCCCCAATATCTTCTGCTTAGATGACGCCAAGTTCTTGTTGGATCCAGTACGTAAGCACCTGCCAGAGTTCCATGTTGGGACACCCTGCAACCTTATGATGATGAACCATCGCATGCTCATTCCTGCCCTGCAGAGCAGCCCTGCCCTGCTACCTAGTCTGCTGATGGCATTTTTCTTTGGCATCTGTTCCTTGATGCTTATTTCCCCCAGCCCTCCCAGGCTGCCTGTCCCACAGTGGGTAACCGGGTTATGCCTGGCCATATCCCAAGATATGTCAACAACTGATAGATCACACTTTAGGAGCCAGAAAATCTTATTAGATTGAAATGTTAATTAGGTTAGGAACTCTTGGAATGTAGCAGCAGGCAGAACCATCACGGTTTGGACAGTGGGGAATGTGTAAGCATCACACCAGAGAATTACTCTCTGAGCAAAATACAAAATGAGGTGCCTCAAACTGAAGAAAAAACAAATGGCTGCTGATTTTACTAAGCCAGGGAGTTTTAAATTTTCTTTTAGTCATTGTTTATATGTTAAAATTATTTTCAATTGCAGTAAATTACACTTATCATAAAATTTACCATCTTAACCATTTTTAAGTGTGCAGTGCAGTAGCATTAGGAGCATGTGCATCGTTGTGCAGCCATGACCATCCTCCATCTCCAGAATTCTTTTAATCTTTCAAAACTGAAGTCTGTGGCCATTGGACAATAAACTCTTCTTTCCTCCCTCCCTCCAGGCCTTGGCCATCACCCTTCTACTTTCTGTTTCTATGAATTTAACTACTCCAGGTACCTGATATAAGTGGAATCATATAGTACTTGTCTTTTTTGTGACTGCCTTATTTCACTTAATATAATGTCCTCGAGGTCCATCCATGTTTTAGCATATGTCAGAATTTCCTTCCCTTTTAAGGCTGAATAACAGTCCAGTGTGTGTGTGGGTGTGTGTATACATATATATGTGTATATATATATATACACATATAAATTACATACACATATATATTACACACATATAGTGTGTGTGTGTATATATGTGTACATATTTACATGCACCACATATTTGTTTATCCATTCATCTGTAGATGGTCACTTGAGTTGCTTCTACCACTTAGCTATTGTGAATGTTGATGTCATGAACATGGGTATACAAATAGTCTTTAAGCCCCATTTTGAGTTCCATTTTGGGGGGCATACCCCAAAATGGAAATTGTTGGATCACTTGTTAATTCTATTTTTAATTTTTTGAGAAATCAGCATACTGTTTTCCATAATGGCTACACCATTTTACATTCCCACCAATAGTGCACAAGAGCTCCAATTTCTCCATGTCCTCTCCAACATTTAAAAATATTTTCTGGGGTTTTTTATACTAGCCATCTGAGTGGGTGTGAGATAGTATCAGTTTGTTTTTGGTTTTGTTTTTCATAAATCATCTGTTAATTTTCTTTTTTTTCTGTATTCAAATTATGTTTATTTCTGAATGCATGAATGTAAGCATACCAGACTTTTTTTTTTAAGAAAAAATTATAACTTATTAAAACAATAATCATTATTAGTGCATGACCAACTAGGCCAGAAACCTGGCTTGAAACCCTCCTTTTTACTTTAGTTTAATCACTAACTGAATTTGATTTTCTCTCCAAAATATCTCTCCAGTCCATCATCTCCTCTTCATCTTTCTATTTCCAATGTTGCTGTCTCAAACTTTCTTTTTTCTTTTTTCTTAAGGTATTATTGATATACACTCTTAGGAAGGTTTCACATGAAAAACAATGTGGTTACTACATTCACCCATGTTGTCAAGTCTCTCATCTGTTAATTTTCCTCATCTGAAAATATCTACAAGTGAAGATCTTGTCATTCCCCTCCCCTCAGATGAATATTGTCCAATGCAAGTGATATCACCTCTTTGTCCTCATGTAATTTGTAGTCTGAAGGTATTTTTAGCAACAAAGTTTTTCAGCTGCCTAAATCTAGAATTTAGCGAGAACCCTATCAACAGCTATTAGATAAAAAATGAATTAAAGATCTCAATATGAGTATCTGATTTTGTTTTCATGATTTTATTTACATGAAAGTATTATAAGTTTTTTTTTGTAATTTGCCCTCCTTCAGAATCCCAGTAAATTTATTTTCAAAAGTCATGACAAATTCCATAGGTATGCAAAAAACTAAAAAGTTTTAATGTTTCTGAGAGTCTTTAAGGGATAACTAAATCCTTAGAAATGTGGGAAGAATCATAATTATTGATTCACAATAATCATTGCTCAAATTATCCCACTACCAAAATATTTCAAGAAATAAGACATGTTAAAAAGCAAAGTACAGTGAAACATACCTAAGTCATTGTATTTCACATATAATATAATCTAATAAGAATATAGAGTAACTAAAAATGAGATTCTATTTAATTAAGTTTAATTAACTTAAAACATCCATATTAACTCATATTATCCAAAAAATTATTTTTTAAATTATGTAATCATGTTTTTTATAAATCCTTTAATTACACAGAATTTGAATAAGTTATATCTATGAAGTGATTTTTCCATTCTTTTATTCCATATGCTTTTCTGGTTTCATGTGAACAAACTCCATTCTCTATGCTGAGAATGCTTTTCCTTATATAATTGTCTAAATTCTACTCATCTTTCAAGACCTAGCTCAGATCTTCCCCTCCTAGAAAATAATCTTCAGGAGGGCAGGGAATTTTTGTCAGTATTGGTTAGTATTATATGACCATTACTTAGAAGAAGAGTGCTTAGTGGTAGGAAGTACCTCTATAAATGTACATTGAATAAAAGATGACTGAATGAGTGAATTAATTTATTAATATCTTAGATTTTATTGCTCACTCCCTTCTCTGAACTTCGACATCATGTGGACTTCACCCATATAATTTATTTGACTGTCAACATACACAGCTTGTGATGGGCATTTGTGTTGTCCACTAAATATGCATAGTTCTCCTCCCAGCATATGGTAGAATCACACTTTCCCACTCCCTGTAAATTGGTGTGGACATTCACTTGCTTTAGAAAGTGATATATGAGCAGAAGTGACAAGTGTAACATCTAGGAGGAAGCCCTAAGAACCATTGGGTGATTATAATTTTTCCTTTTCTCCTGCCTCAATGATTGTAAAAGTAAGTGTCAGTATGGCAACATCAGTAACCTGGGCTCCTGAGTGGCTACAATGAGTAAAGAAAGCTCCCATGCCATGAAGGAGTGAGAAATAACCTTTGTCGTTATAATCTTCCAAAATGTGGGGGTGATTCGTTTATGCAGCATAAGCTAACTGTTCCTAACTTGTACATACAAAATATTTATGTATTTATCTGTTAATTTGTGCCTCCTCTTTCCAACTGGATCCTAAGCCTTTTGAAAGAAGTAACCATGTCTGGTAGTCCTTTGATTTCCCTTTTTCTAGTCTAGTGCCTCAAATCTTATAGACATCTTATAAATCTTTACTGATGATGGGTGGTGACGATGATAATGACAGTGGAGAAGAATTTGAATATGGCAATGACGTGAAGTCGGTCTCAGAGGTATCTAGATGTTGATGTGACCACTTTGGCCTTGGTATTCTTGATTTTTTTTAATGCACAATTAAAGACAGAAGCAGACTTACATTTGCCATGGCTTTTGAATTTATAAAATTCATGCATTTGATCATATTTCCTTTGTACCCCAGAAACCTGTTCAAACAGAAATTTATATGTGAGCAGTGCTGAGATTCTTGGCACAGTAATTTTCACTTTAAATTGATTATTAGCTATAAATTGTGGTCAGAGCTCATGATTGAGAAAGTACCTCTTGTATAAACATCTTTCAACCTGTTATTCCTCTGGTTTAAAACATATTTCTCACAGTAAGGGTAGTTATTCCCTGCTACCATACCATGATATTACAATATTATTGGTAACTACACTTAACCATGGTGAACACTTAATAATGTAAATAATTATTGAATCATTAAACCAATTCAATATTGTATAACTAACTATATTACAATAACAATAATAAAATGATTCAGGAGACAGTTTTAATGACTGTCCATTCTGGAAATATCCTCTTAGGAAATGAAAAAAAAACAAAGCTATCCCTGGAGTTTGGCTTTGGATGACCCGAGATGGTTTGAAACTGCCATGGATAATTTTCCCTTGGAAATGAAAAAGGGCTTCCTACATCAAGTCATTTGTACAAATAGTAACAATTACATGTTTTCCTGTAAGAACAACTGAGCCCAAATCAAAATTATAACCAGCTCTTGAAAAGTATAACTATTTTCTTAGGGATACTTCCTCAAGATTACTTGATCCTAGCAATTTATTTATTTATTTATTTTCCAAAAGGTTTGGCCAGCTTCTCTGGGAGATACTATTTCGATCCTAGCAATTTACATGGCACCTGAAGACTGTACCATTTAAGAATGAAGGAGAAATGAGGTCAGGCCTTTTGTTTGCTCTGCCCCAGCATAGAGTCATCATTTTCCCTCTCGCCTCTGGCTCACCTCACAGTCATGGATACTATTCATACCTGCTGTTTGTCTTCCACTGCTGGATGTTCACTTTTCCTCACAGTCCCAGACTCGGTATTTCCCCTCCCTCCTGACCTTCATCTGCATTTCAACCTGTCCTCCTTTCTCCAGTTACAATACATGTCTTCAACATCAATTCCATATCATATCACTGTTCTCATTTTCCCTTTCCTTAAGTGCTTTTCAGAAAGAAGGTAACTGAGGTGTGTCACTCTGAGATCACTATCTTTCGCTGACACTGAACATCTCCCCAAATGAACGAATGGTCAAAGTCATGCTTAGAATAAAGAAAAAAACATATGGTGGAAGACTGAATAGAGGAGAGAAAGGGCAGAGTTCATTCTGTAGAGTGACTGGTGGAGGCAAAGATAAAATTAATTACAATTATGCAAAGAGAAGGTAGTCATATGAAACTCCTGAGCAAAGAAAGTATAATGGCCACTTCCAACCCCAGCCCCAGATCTCCACATACAATTTCTAATCCCCACGTCAATTCCCTTTCCTTCTGTACCCCACCCTTACTTATATCTTTCTCTCATTTACAATCTGAGAGCACGTCCATGCATCTCTACTTCAGAAATACACCGGAAGCCCATCCACCACTAGTGCCCTAGTCCAAGCTACCATAATCTCTTCTTGGGACTACTGTGATAACCTCCCTGCTGGTCTGTCTGCATTTCCACACTTGCTTGCCTGTTCTAGTCTCAACGTGAAAGCCAGGATGATCTTTCTAGAATGGACATCACATGATGTCATTTCTTTGCTCCAGCAGTACACCCACCCCTCCCAAGAACAAAACCCTGAGACCTACTGGAGGTTCCAGAGTGTTAAATGATTTGTATTCTTACACTTTTCTGATCTCATCTCCTACAGCTCACTCCAAACTCACCAACAACTTTGCTGTTCCTTGAATGTTTCTAGTAAGCTCCTACTTGATAGCCTTTGCAGGCCCTATTTTCTCTGCTTAGAAAGGTGCCCCTCTAGATAGACACATAGCTTGTTCTTTGAATTAGCTGGGCAACAAGCTAAGCTACTATAACAAAATATAGTTATTTAACACAGAATAGAATTTTATTTCTCTCTCGCATAAAAGTGCAGGGATGGCAGGGCAGCTCTACCATCTCAATATGTTTTCCAGACTGTTCCAGTGGTTACCATCTTTAAGGGGATGACCCAGAATTTCTACACATCACTTCTGCTCACACACATATAGCCCAAACATAGACCACACCACATATATTTGCAAGGAAAGCTGAAAATGTAGTCAGTCTGAATATCATCGACTTGCTTAACAAAAGCTCTGAAGGTTCTACTGTTAAAGGCAGCAAAAGGTTAAGGATGCTGGGTGTTATTAGCAGTCTCTATCTTACCCCTCCCCTTGAGTCAGGACTGCTCAAATATATCCTTATCAGAAAAGTCTTCCCTTTTTACCCTTCTGAAAATATCCCCCTACTGTCATTCTTTATCCCTTTACTCTACTTTTTCTTTTTAGCATCAGATGATTCATTCCAGTTTGTTTATTCACAGCTTTCCCTCACCAAAAGGAAACACCAGACACCCTGGGAGCAGGGGTTTGGCCTCATTCACTGCTGCGTGCAGAGGGCCTAGATTAGTGTGGTGTAGGCACTTAAATAGGCCCTTACAAACATTTGTTGAACGAATGAATGGATTTGTTGAATGAATGAATCAACAGCTGTTGAATTACAGTAGAGTTCAATAAATATGTAATGGAGTATGGTGGAGACAGGGTTTTAATTCATTCTTGAAAGCTGGAGGAACACTAATTAAAGTTGCTAGCAATTATCTTTCTCTGTAACACATTTCCTCTCATTGAAAATAATTAGTAGAATGGGCCATTTATTTATTACAAATATGGAATATATTAGTTAGGGTTCTCCAGAGAAACAGATCCAATAAGACAGATATTATATTATATATGAGGAAATTTACTATAGGAATTGACTTAAAGGTCACAGGAGCCAAGGAGTTCCACCGTCAATCTGTTCTCTGCAAGCTGAAAAAACCTGTAGAACCAGTGGTATAATTTAGGCTGAGCCCAAAGGGTGCCCGTGGGGTTTGTCCAGGCCAGAGACCAAACGCCCAAGAAGGCTGACCCATGTCTGAGGGCAGGAGAAGATAGGTGCCTCAGCTCAAGCAGAGAGAGCCAATTTGCCTTTTCTCTGCATTTTCGCTCTGTTCTGGCCCTCAGTGGGTTGGACGACGCCCACCTGCCCTGGAGAGGACCACCTCTTTACTCAGTCCACCACTTCAATGCTGGGCTCCCAGAGATACCCTCAACACACCCAGAAATGTTTGCCAGCTATCTGGGCATCCCTTAGCCCAGTCAGGTTGACACATAAAATTAACCACTACATAGAACAAAAATCCACATATTATTTGGGGGAAGACATGAAATTATCATTACCCTGAAGGAATTGCAACTTGAGATGTTAAGTGTTCTGTATATTTTCAGTGGCGATTGGACAGTCCTTAAAGACTCTTGTTTCTTGAAGCTATTTGTGCATCTTCATGTCCAAATATGTACCCACGGAGGTCGTGAGCCCGAGACACAGAAGGAGAAGCTGCCTGATCTCTCTGCTTTAAACTGGATGTTGAGGAAGACGCTGAGACGGTGTGGGCTGCGCAGGGACTGGGGCTCCCTGGGTTTGATAATTGGTGTCCTACACACAGTGATATTTAGGACTGTAGAACATATAGCCAACCATTTCAGTGCCTTTTCTGGTCTATGAAGGAAGCCTAGCCATGGGTATGGAGTAAGCCTTTCTGGAAGAAATGGATATTCTCACTGTCAGCCATCCCGGAATGGGAATGAGTTGGCCAGGATGGAGTAGGCAAGGAATTCTTTTCCTGAGACAACTCATGCCCTTCCTGGGGGCTGGTCTGGCCCCTCCGTGTTGAGCCTAATGGCAGTTTCCTTTGATAGCCCTTGCTCTGACACTGGTCTGGGCACATGAACCTTAATAATACCCATCAAACAGCAGTGCCTATTACTCTTTCTGGGGGACATCTGGATCCCCACCACAGCCTGGTCTTTGCTAGGTCCCCTGGTCAGAGCGGCCTGGGGAAGCCAGATGCAGATTGGACTGGAGGGTTCGTGAAACTACAGAAAGCCAGGAGACAACAGATTACACTTTCCCCCAGGGTGTCCAGAAACCCTTTGAGAGGCAAATTCAGTAGGAAAATGGGCTTCCTGTCATCCAACTGATATATCTGGGGATATATCCATTCCACCTAATTGGGAACCCTGAAAGAAAGACTCCTAGCTCCTGTTTCCGACACCGCAGGTGTTCCTGATCGCCCCAAGCAGCCTCAGGGCTGTCCCAAACATTTCCCAGGACAAAAAATCAGAAAATCATCACTCTACAGTGTAGTGTCCATACTGCGCCTGTGAAGATAAAGGAAGCTGGCAGCAAGCCAGAGTGCGGGACCCTCCCCATCAGGGCCACGGGCCTTCCTCCGGCCTGGCTCTCATCACCGGGCTCCGCCCCAAGCAGCCACAGGCTCCCTGCGTTTATATCAAGCTGATTCTCTGCGGCTTGACGTTTCCTTCACAGAAACCCTTCCTAGCTACTTTATTTATTCCCACTTTCTCCCACATGAGCTTCTGCCTGTGTGCACACTCCCGCTCATGACCCACCTGTTCATCCCAGCTCATTTCCTTCACACCACCTGGCACCGTGTGAGAGCAGTTTCTCCCTTCAGTTAGCCGCTGCCTTGAATTATGTGCTAAAGGTTTTACATCTGTTCATCTTGATTCTTCAACTAGATGACAAGCTCCTTCAGGGGAGAGGCAGTGTCTCTTATATCTTTGATGTTCCTTATTGTACTTACACCATTCCAAGCACCTCAGTTAACACATTGTTATTAAATCTTAGAGAAGAGGCTGAGAATCAGTGGTCTATAACTAGTTTGTGTAACTAAGTGTCCTTCCTGAATCACATGAAAAGTTAGTTTTAGTTTCTAATGCCACTGTAATAACTTGCCACAAACTTGGTGGCTTCAAAGAACATAAGTTTATTCCCTTATAATTCTGGGGCCTCGATATCCAAAATCAGTTTCACTGGGCCACAACCAGAATGTCAGCATACCACTCCCTCTGGAGGTTCTTCTTCCTTACTGCTTCCAGCATCTAGTGGTGACCAGCAGTCCTTGGCTTATGTCCACATCACTATGATCTCTGTCTCTGTGGTCACACTCTCTTCCTCCTCTGCATGTCAAATCTCCCTCTGTTTCTCTTCTATAAGGATGCTTGTGATTGCATTTAGGGTCCTTCTAGAAAATCCAGAATAATTTCCCTATCTCAAAATCCTTAATTTAATTGTACCTGCAGGGATCCTTTTTCTATATAAATAACAGCTTTCAGGGATTAGGACATGATCTCTTTAGGGATCATTATTCAGTCTACAAGTTATAATTTAAACATATTTTAAATTTTTGACTAAACAAATGTAAGAGCAATGGAAAAAGATGAGAACAAATATAAACAAATAAAGTAAACCAATGAGGTTCTCAATAAAGTAATGACCGGTTTGCACACCCATGTACTCACATACACTTGTATGTGTTTGGATGTCAGCAAAAGTATTTCTTATTCCATCTCCATCTTCACTATGGACCAGTGTTTTATTTGTAGAAAAAAACAAAAGTAAAAGACATAGTCAGAATTCAATTGAGACAATGTGACAAAAAGAAAATTTGGGTTCTATGCACAGAGATTTGTTTATAATTAAACTATTTCAAAACATCATTCAATAAAAATTCACTTAAAGTTATTATGGGTTAAAGAACTATTTGAACAGGTAACCTGAGATAAGACATAGCTGAATTTGCAAATGTTTCTATGAAATTACACTATTTCCTTTTATATCCCATGAGGAATTAAGAAATACTATAAGATATAATACCCAATATTTGTATAACAATAGTCCTCAAAGTTCTTGACAAACCCAATCCAATTCAATTCTCACCACCACCTAGAAAAGCAGGCAGAATGAATATTACTTCTCCCATTTTTCAGATGAACAAGTAGACTCAGAAAGAATAAATGACTTCTTGGTCAGGAAAACCTGACAAATAATTGTCAGATGTTAACAGTGACTCAGGTTTTCTATTCTCAAGTTATATACCTTCAAGTACATTAGAATTAAATTTAAGATTGAAATGATAGTAATGAATTTAATCCTTAATGAAAAATACACAAATTGACATATGAGAGAGAGAGAGAGCTTTTGGCTGATAAGCTGTTTGTCCTGCTGGAACTCTGGCAGCTACTCTTTCTACCAATCTGCCCTATCCATATTTGTCTTGGTCTACCTCTAAACTGGCCCCAAATTGAATCCAAGTCTGGGGATATTCCTTACATATAAAAGTACTGGCAGCAAGATCAGCAATCTGGTTTTTATTTTAGTTCTGTAGCTTACCTTAATGAGCATATCTTGGCACCCAACTTTCAGTCTATCAAATGGCATTACTTATTGATCCAAAAATGTGTGTAAGGCATTGTGTCAGTGCTGTAGGGAACCCCAGAAAAGCATCTGTCACCCATTCACCCACCCATCCTCCCATCCATCTATCTTTTTATTCACTTAATATTAATTGATCATCTGCTATGGCCAGGCACTGGAATCAAAGATGAACAAAATACAGTCCCTACTATTAAGACGCCTGTAGTCCAATGAGGGGAAGAGACATATTAACAGATCAGTAAAAAAATATGTGATAAATCCAACATTGGAGTTTTATGCAGGGGTCAGGAAAACATTCCCAGAGGCATAGCTGAAATGTATCTTTTAGAACAAGTAGAAGCAGCAGGGAGAAGGAAGAGTAAGAGAGGGGGCAGAGGGCCCATGAACAAAGGCCCAGAGCCAAGACCGAGCTGAGCATACATTTGCTGTGCCTTTGCATCACCAGGATCAGCCTCTCTGAAAGCTCGAATCCCATCTTCCCCCGCTGGTGCTCCCAAGCAAGAGCCACAGTGACAGAGACATACTCTGGGTAAGGCCATTTTATTCATAGTGGGGCTACTGCATGGGGTTTGCGGCTGAGGAGCTGTGCAGGACCATGCACTTAAGTCTGCAGCCCTGCTCTAAGTGGAGAGAAGGGAAGGGAGCATCTGGCTTCTCAAACTCCAACAGCCCCCGGTGAGTGACTGACTTAAGAGCATCAGCAAACACCCAATGGAAGACTCAGAGGCTAAGGGAAGGAGTCAGAAAGATCCTTCAGGAGGGAGCAAGAATTTTTAACATCCAACATTTTCAAACCTCTCCTGGAAAGTTTCACCCTCCATGCCAGCACCCCAGTCAGGATCCTTGTCAGTATTCCTTCCTTCCTCCTGCTGGGTGAGGCTACAGATCGGGGAGAGCATGACCCTACAGTGTGACACTAATGGATCTGGGGCGGGGGCTTGGGCATCAGCCCTAGTCCATGATGACTGCAGTTCCTAGAGCCTAAAGTGAAAAGCAGGGTGAGAGCCTGGGGGCTTATGTGCTGTTTCCAGTAGTCTAGAGCTGTGCTGCTCAAAAGATACCAAACATGGGACACATACATATTTTTTAATTTGGTAGTATCCGCAGAAACAAGTAAGATTAACTTTAATAATATATTTTTTGAAACCCAATATCTAAATGTTATTATTTCAATGTGTGATCGGTATTAAAAGTAACTGATTATGTATTTTGCAAATGGTTTTTTTTTTGGCACTAAGTATTCAAAATCTGCTGAGTGTTTTTCACTTATGGCACATCTCGGTTCTGAATGGCAACATTTCAAGTGCTCAACGGCCATGGACACCCTCATGGACAGCCCCAACCTAGAATTTTTCTTGAATGTCCTTCGAATTGTGGAAGGGATTTAAACATGGCAGTGGCAGGATTGTGTTTGTGTTCCAGACACATCACTGTAATAGATTTGAGGAAGATAACTAAGTGGAGAGAGGACTGGAGGCAGGAGATGATGCAGAAATAGAGAAGAGGGATGACCAGGGTCTGCATCAGGAGTTAGGAGAATGATAGTGAGCGTAGAAGGATGGCGTTTGTTAGGATCCAGTTAGCAAATCACAAATTCCCCCAGGTCTATCAAAGAGAGGGAAACCAATGCAGGAACTTGATTATCTGGTGATGAGACTGATGAAAGCGTAAGAGAGGGTGTTAAGCAATCTGGAGGTGAGCAAAGCCCGGAAGTCACTGTCACCCTTAGGCTGGAGGGACAAAGGGAAGAGGCAGAGGCACCAGAGCCGGGGTGGGGCCATCTGCCGGGAACTGGCGTTATGGTGGGGCTGGCTGGCGAGAGCAGGGACAGGCAGAGAAGAGCTGTCGTGGTGGAGATGCCTTTAGAGGCAGAGCAAGAGAAGGAGAAATGCCCGGCTTTTCCCTCCTCCTACCTTCCCGCCTGCCAACAGTGCCTCCCACTGCCAACTGAAACCTGGAAGCCAGTTGAAAGGGAAATGTACTTTTCTGCAGTGCAGAGCAGGATAGAGAACAGGTGGGGATTGGATCTGAGTGCAGACAGGGAAGTGGTCGAGACAAGAAGACAAATTTTTTAAACTCTAAAGAAGTAAGTTGGCATAAGTTGAAGTCTAGATGTAGGACATCATATTAGCTGCTGAGTTTCCTCATCTGCCCTGTGGGACTCTATAAGGGAAGAAAAGAGTCAGAGCTAACCAACATCAGGTTTCCCAGACTCAGCCATTCCAAGCCAGTCTAAGTTGCCCATCCACCCCACCCTTGGGATGAGTCCTTTCCCCAGAAACCTTGTAATCCCTGTGTAAACTGGTTTCTGACACAGACCCACACTTCCTGTTAGCCTTAAACAAACAAGACATCTAACTCCAAGCAGGGGCTCATATTAAAACCTCACTGACACTAGCTTTGGTAATAAGGTGCTCAAATGGGAGCTCAAGAGGAGGAGCAGATCTGAGACTGAGTATTGGGTGTGAGAAATGTTGGCTTTAAGACACTCACTGAGCCTGAAATCCAAGAGAGAGTTCATGGCTGAAGATATAACTCGGAAGTCCTCAGCGTTATCAGGTAGCTGAAACATAATGTTGACAAGGTTGCTCGAAGAAAGTGTGCAGAATGAGAAGAGAGGCAGACAAGGAGGAAACTCAGGAAAAGTAAAACAGGGTGATGTTAACAAAAAAGGATGTCCGTGAAGGAGGCCAAAAAGTATGGCCCGAGAGGAGGACCAGGAGGGGGCAGGTCGCGGAAGCCCAGGAGTAGACTCTTAGTGAGTCCTGGGAAAGAGCTCGCCAGCCCATTCACTCCACCGATTCTTACTGAGCACCCATTCCATGCCAGGCACTGTCCCAGATGCCATGGATACAGCAGCAAACAAAGCAACAAACACCTTTGCCCAGGTACGACTTACACTCTAGCAGCAGTGCCAGCAAAGAGGTCCAGCTGGATAAAGAATGAAGTGAGTCCATTGGATTGAAAATTTGAATGGTTTTGGTGAACAGTTGGTGAACTGCTTTGGTGAGCAGTTTCAGCTGTGATCAGAGGCAGGTTGCTATGCCCTGCGTAAATGGCGGGTGAAGGTTTAGAGACAATGGGTGTAAACTATTCTTTTGAGAGGTTAAAGGAAGGAGCAATGGGGCAATTGATGGAGGTAGCACAGGTGAAAATGAATGTTTGCTTTCCTTTGGCTAAGAGATACTTGCATGTATTTCTGGGCTAGCTGCTAGGGAAAAGGGGCCCTAGAATCCGAGGAGGTTGAAGATGTAAGAGCCTTGCACATTAAGGCGAGTTTAGGCATGGATTTAGGAGCAAGCTTTTCTCCTATTCTTTTTTCTAGTGACCACTAAAATAGCACCCTAATTCAAAAGAAACCTAAGGGTAACGTGTATGCTGCACTTAGTGTTGTATAAGAGGGAAAGAGATTTTTTTTCTTTTTGTGGCCTTCACCACTTTCTGCATGCTCCACCCTGCACTACCCCCTGCCCTCATAAAATCTTTGTGGTTTAGCACAGAACCCAGGTGGCTTCCCCTGAGCCCACTGAGAGTCCTGCTGGCTGCAGCTCGCCACCTAATCGGGTCTTCATCTAGGAACGCTGCAGTACAAAACTTCCCAGGCAGCGGAAACGCTGGGATTCTGGGAGCAGGCAGTTCTCGGAGGCGTGGCGCGCCGCCGGAGGGGACCAGGGGCACCCTGCCATCACTGAGGGCAGAGCCTTCTTCGTGGGTTCCCCAGTGGGCAGTGTGGAGCACCGACCCGGGCTGCTACAGAACAGTCGCCCGACTCGAGGACATCCTTCCCGAAGGGGAGCTTTCAAGGTAGGGTGGGCACATTTATAAGGAACGAGGGGAGGCTGTGCCCCAGTCCTCCACCCCTGCTCGTCTGCCGCGCCTCTGCATTACCTCCGTGCCTCTCTCTCAGTGAAGACAGGACTGATTTTAGAGAACCTCTGGGAGGTGAGCTTGTCTTCACTGACTGCACTGACGGCAGGTCCAGCAGGGAGGCCGCCGACTGCCTGGCCCGTTCCTGAGGTCCTCTCAGCGGGGACGGTGGGGAAGGCGCCGCCCTTCCTGGCTTCCCTGGGACCAGCAGGCCCGTGTGGACCCCGAGCAGCTGCAGTGCGTCAGAGCCTGCTCACTGAGCTCGCCAGGTCACACGCTGCAACTGCTTCCTTCCTGATGGGCCAGTCAAAACAAAACCGGTCTCCCTGGGATGGTGATGTCAGCCTCGTGCCGCATACCTGAGATTGCAGGCCAAGGCCTAAAACTGTGATGATCTTAACAGAAAATCTCTAAGGGGCAAATAAGAGAAAAACTAGAGATGTGTGCATGTGTATATGTATATATCTGCAAATATCAGTATTCTGCACATACATTATATATATCAATATTATACATATGTATGTATACACACATATATTATTTGTATAAATCATTATTATATATTCACACAGATGTGTGTGTGTGCTGGTATATGCAGATATATATATACATATATTCAAACACACAAACCACACACCTTAAATACTAAATGTGCACTTCTATGAAAGACATAAAATAGTTGATTTCATTCAAGTGCTAACTTACATAAAACAGAATAGAAAAATGGGAGTTGGGCTTTTAAAAAATGACTTCTAATGTAGTTTGTTTATGATTACAAAACAACCAGATGGAAAGCAGTCTGGGGAAAAATCTGTTTCATCACTGGAACGAACAAACACAATTAGAATGCTAAAAACATTAAGTTTCATGAAGCTGAACAGAACGAGGACTTTTTCTGAATGGTGACTGGATACAGACACCTAACCTCCAGTGAGCTCCCAAGATTCAATATCCCTTATAGCATCAGCTGCAGGCAAAAGGAAGGGAGCTGGCTAATTTGAAATCAATCATTACTATTCATTTTTTATCTTGCTACAGCTGTAGCAACTGTGGTCTGTCATCTTTACTTCCCATGTGGCGAGGCATTTCTTGTGAAGAAAGTAGGGCTGGCAAGCTTCCCTCACTCACTTGCTCATCCACTCATTCGTTCATTTTCCTCTTAAAAGAAAAAAAAAATCCCCAGAGTCCTCTTCAAATGACTTTTGAGTAACCTGAGCTGAAACGATTACAAATCCATTTATTGCTTACTGAATATTTTTTCTTTGTTAAGCCATGTGAGTATTACAAAAGCACTTTTTTTTATTATAGTGCAAGTACTAGAAGTTTTTAAAAAGTAAAAGCATAGAATAATTCTTGCCATCAATTTCAGGGGAAAAGAAATCTAGAATTAATGCATAAAGGAAAGAAATTGAGCAAAAATGTCCTTTAATTTTTTAACCATCTCATGCTTTTATTATCAAGTTCACTTTTAATAAATACATTTCATTTTAAAGTGGAAAAGAATATCCAGTAGCCTACCATACTCAAGCATATTAAGCATTTGGGTTTTCACACTAATTTTTTTTAATTTGCATAGATTTCTGGTAGTGTTATTAAAGTATATTAATAATTTTATAGTGTGATTTTTACACTAAATATTAGGTCCCTGACATTTTTCTTATGTTATTGTATAATATTCTTTAAAAAAAACTGTGGTTAAATATACATAACACAAAATCTGCCATCTTAGCCGTGTCTAAGCACATAAAGCGTAGCGTTGTGTACATTCAGTCACATTGTCACACAGCCCATCTCTGGACCTCTTTTCATCTTGCAAGACTGAAATTCTACACCCACTAAGTAATACTTCCCCATTCGTCCCTCTCCTCCAGCCCCTGAGAACCACTATTTTACTTTTGTCTATAAAACTCACTACTCTAAGTACCCAATATAAGTGGTATCATACAGTGTTAATCTTTTTGTGACTGGGTCATTTCACTTGGCATAATATCAATTCTCATCCATTTTGTGGCATGGGTAAGAATTTCCTTTTAAAGGCTGAATGTACCACATTTCGTTTATCCATTCATCTGTCCTCAGACACTTGGGTTGCTCCCACATTTTGGCCATTGTGAATAATGCTGCTGTGAACATGGGTGTACGAATATCTCTTCAAAACCCAGCTTTTAATTCTTTTGCATATATGCCCAAAAGTGGAATTGCTGGATCACACAGTAATTCTATCTATAGTTGTTTTTAGGAACCTCTATACTGTTTCAGTAGTGGCTATACCATTGTATATTCCCACCAACAGTACACAAGGATTCCAGTTTCTCCACAACCTCACCAAAACTTGTTATTTTCTGGGGTTTTTTGATAGTAACCATCCTAATAGGTATGAGGTAGACTCTGTATTATTCTTAATGAGCATTGTAAATGACTGTATAAAATGCTGCCAAACACATACATATACATAATAATTTACTTAACCTTAACCGTTTTGTTAAATATTTAGGTTGTTTCCTATTTTTTCCCTATTATAAATAATGGTGTGGCAAACATCTTCAGTATATACTTTTCCTATATTTTAGATTATCTCCTTTAGGTAGATGCTCAGAATTAGACTTACGGAGTTACACTAATAAGTCTTTATTGTTACTGATACATTTTGCTTTACTAACTTTCCTGGCGAGGCACTGATAAGAATTGAAATAGTCCTCAGGCCATATGGGGGCCTTGTAGTGGCTTCTCTTCTCCCTTCTTTCACCTCTGCCCAACCAACATACGCCCAGAGAATCATCTTCCTAAAGTGATACTTTCGTCAGGTTTTTCCCGGAACTGCCACCAGAATTTCTCTCTTAAACACAAAACTCATGCAGCTGATCTTTATTATCCCCAGATTTCATATTTGCGAATTCATCTAATGGGTAGCATATTTGCAACCCCAAAATCAACACTCACAGCACTTGCACAGACATTCCCGGATATGAGCGTGGCCGGTGAGAAACTTGAGTCCCGTGATCTGCTCATACCCAGCTGAGGCCAATGCTCACACTATGTACAAATGTCCTTTTCATCACATTTTTTTGCTTTTTATCGGTGATTTCATTGTTTTAAATGGCCTCCAAGGGTCGCACTGAGGTGCTATCCAGAGTTCCTTAAGCGTCAGAAGGCTGTGATGTGCCTTGTGGAGAAAATAATTAGATCGGCTTCATTCAGGCATGAGTTATGGTGCTGCTGGCTGTGACTTTAATGTTCTGAATTAACAGTATATTTTGAAGAAGGTGTCTTTAAACAGAAACCCTCATGAAACAAAGTTATATGCTGAATGGCTGACAAATAGGTTGTAACCAGACTCGCAGGAACTTACTATTGGACTTCGCCTGGCTCGGCAGTCGTGAATTCAGTGTTACTGAATTGTAGAACATAACTATCGCTAATATGGGAATTGACTGTATTCGTGTGTTTTGCTTACCAACCTTCAAAAGCTCCTCATTATTGCAAAGGCTATATCCCTAAACCTGTCATTGAAGGCCTACACCTTAATGCCCTAAATTGGTGTGAACTTTTGTTGCGGAGAAAGACTCACCTGTGATTCCGAGATACAGTTGGTTGAAATAAATGCCTTTAGCTCTGCCAAGGCTGTCTAGTAGGAAACACAAATTCTGCTTTAAGATTACATTCTACAGCAAACGGGCCCTGATTTCTCAGGTACCTAGAAAGGGCCCTTGCTCTTTTACTTCTCCTGGCAGCACACACTCTCAGGGTCTTTGTTTCTAGAAAATGGTTTCGTTGTTACTATGTTACTGCTTCATTCCAGGCCCCATAGCCAAGTTGGGCTTGGATTATTCCCAGGGACGTGAGCTCCCAGCATACTCACGTTAACTCCAACATTCTTTAAGAACATTCTCAGGCCTGCAGCCAGAAGTGGTCCCAGAAAGCATAACCAAATAGTGACATCACAGAGCAGAGCCCTTATGGGTGGGTACAAACCTTTTTAATCAGCTTTCAGAGATTTCTGGAATGAGGAATTACAGACTGTGGGATCTAGATCTGTATACATCTCTAAGTATATTTCTTATTGTAACATCAACCTTCTCCATTACCCCAAACCTTCAAAAGTCGGATATGCCTTTGCCGTGTAATAGTGTTGGGGGAATTAAAAAGGTGTGGCCCCCACATTCACCTTTCAGCTGATGACAAGCAGAGGCAGCATCATGGTGCCGAGTAGCATGGTGGCCCTGAAGCCCTAGGCAGCGACCAGAAGGCAGCCATCAGCAGATGTGCAGGAATGAGAGTGACAAGAGGCAAGTGCAGTGCGGAGCAGGCTCAGGAGCAGAGGCGAGATGACGCCCCTTCCCCAAGTATGCTTTTGAGGGAGGTAAAGTTCTGGATTATCCACCATATATGGGCACATCCCTCCAATGGAGCCCCACCGCCCATGTGATTAAGTCCAAATTCTTCAGCCTCCAATTCACGAACTGGTGCCACCCGCCCTACCACACTCTCTACTGCTGCCCTCTCCCCTCACTGTACACCCTACCACACTCTCTCCTGCCACCTTCTCCCCTCACTGTACCACAAGCACAGCAATTCCTGCCCAGACGGTTTCCACCACACCTGTGGGGGTCAGTCCCCCTTCTCTTCCCTGAGTGGTTAGTCTCCCCAAACTGACATCACCTCTGAGCCTTCTGAAAAGCACTCACACCAACACGGGATTCCTCACACCTTCCTGGGACTCCCGTTGTACCTTCTTATCTTGACTCTAGAACTACCCCGACTGGATAGTAATGATTCGCTTTCACGTCTGCTTGCATATGGAGCTGCCTGAGAGCAGAGATGGAATCTTTATCCTGTTTGTGTCTTTGAGATTAGCCTGGTGCCCGGCATGTGTAGATGCCCCGTGTATCCTGATGATTAAATGAATGAATACAAGGATGCACTTTTGAGATGTTAAATAATGAAGTTTGGTCTCTGGTTGTACCATGGCTTCCCATTGACATTTGTCTGGGTGGCTCAGAAGATAGAGTTTCTTCTAAAGTTAGAAGATAACTAGGTGGCGAGGCTTGCTGTTCTAGGGAAGAACTCAAGAGACATTGCAGCCAGACAGTAAGAGGCAGTGGAAGGCCCCACTCCCTCTTGGCCACTGGAGAGAAGCAAGAAGAAAAAGTTGGAGATCAAGGAAGTGAACACTTAGGTATGTTCTGACTTCTCTTCAGACAAAACTCCAAAGAAGTGCGCGCTGCTAGTTGAGGGTAAACAAACCACAGGGCTCTTGTGTCCCCTCCCTGGTTAGGACTCAGGAAGGAAGGGGCCCTACAGTGAGAGAAGTTCTGATCGGCATTCCTGAGGCCCCCGCTCCTCAGTGGTACAGGGACGCAGACAGTCTCACAAGCCCGGCCAGTTTCAGCAGCTAGCTGAAAGGTAACTGCCGTGATGATCACAGAAGAAATGGTGAGGCAACTTCTGTGCAGAGGCCAAGGTGTGGACAATTTCAGCCAAAGACCAGCTGAAGAACTTGGCTAAGACATAGGGGTCCACAGTATCAGCCGGAGCAAAGATGCGGCCCGGTCCGCAGGGGAGGACTACCAGGCCCTGAGAACAGGCCCCTGCCCACCAGCCTCAGGCTCCACGCGCAGACACTGGCAGAGCTGCCACGACCAGGGGACACCAGGAGAGCTTCTGTGAATCCAGAAGGCCCATGAGAAAACCATCTGTGGCCTGAGGCCCTCTTCCTCCCCCTTGCCTTCCCCTCCCAAAGTCATGGCCATAGCTGACTGTAGTTACCACACTGGGAAGGGATTGAGGAAGACATCTGACAGACACTGGACTCATCTATAAAAGAACAAGTTTAATCATAAAAGCAACTAGGGTATATATTTAACTGGCCAGACAAGGGTTCCCACCTCACCTTTATCCAAAGAGGTGAGAGCTTAGGGAGAGGATCTGCATAGCTGAACAAGGAACTACATTTGGCCTGGGTGTGTGGGGGTGGGAGGGGTGGGGAGAGTCAATTGCTGTACATGAAATGTTTTAACCCTACCACAAATGAAAGCGGAACAGACAAAGGAGAAGGAGTTGGGTGAATATATTTAATGAAAACAGCACATAGCAGGGAGACAGTGATGGTGTCCTGGGGACTTCTGGGCCATTCTCCCCAGTAATACACCCCTTGTTTTTGTTTGTTTTTTTCACACCTTCTTCTTTTGTGAGAGATTTGTGCTTCCTCAGAACCCGTGAAGAGAAGGAACCAAGTGACGTGAGCGTTGACTCCGGGTGCTGCAGCTCCTGCCAGGTATAGTTTGCCTCTGGGTGCCCCTCACTGGTACCTGCAGAAACACTGTGTGAGTGTGTGTGCACACGCCTGTGTGTATGCGTGGGAGCATGGTGCTTTTATTCATCTTTGGGCTGGAGGGGCTTAGAAAACCTTAGTCCGACATTCATGGTTTACAGTGGGATGGAGGACCTGCATTCGACCTCATTGCTGGCAGACAGAGACTGAACCAGCCCCCTGGCTCTGACACCAGGAACTCTCAGATCCAGCCTGTAGGCTCTGCTTTCTGGTTCATACCTTTGCCTCTCCTGACTTCCCAGGCAAGAACATTGGATGGATGCAAAATCCAAGCATGGAACTCTTTCCGCTCCCTACTCTATGTGGCTTCTCTGCCTGAAGTGTGAGCCTGGCTCTGACGGCCAGGGCAATCCCTGTTAGAAACTCCAGCACGGGTCTCTCGAGAGTAAGGAAGGACATGGCCTACTTCCTTTGCCTCCGAGGTCTGGCAACGGCTCAGCTGGTAATTGGTGACGTCCCCCCATCCAGCCCACCGCCTCCCTCTCCACTGGGGGCACACAGCTTCCCCCAGCAGCCCCCTGGCCCTGACTGGCCCTAGCCAAGGAAGTGCCTTCCGTATATTACTCTCAACCACTTTTATTCTTACAACACTCTGAAAATTCACATGGTGATATTTTTAGAGTTCATTATCACGTATTCATATGCTGAGGCATCATCATCAAGTGTGTAAAATGCACCGGTTCACCGGGTCCTTCAAGAACTTCTGTTTTACAAATGGGAAAACTGATGTTTAGAAGGGTTAAAAGTTTTGTTCAAGGCCACAAAGCGAATAAATTGTGGAATCTGAATTGGGACCTGTCTCTGCCTAAAGCTGAGCGTTATGTGCTTAACGCCACATGAGGCGGCCTCCTGGTGGTCGGTCTGCACTCTAGAAGTGTTCCTCTGGCTCGAACTTACTTCCGGCAATTTCTGGACAAGATCCCTGCTCTTCGGAAGCTTAAGCACGTATTCAAGCTAATGTACAACTTGTTTTTTTCCTCACCTATATGTCATTGTCAAAGGACAGTTTTTTAAAGGGTGAAATCATGACTCTCTTGTTATTATAAAATGAACATGAGTAAAAGATTTTATATGACTCATTAATTAATGATGGAACCAGTAAGATGTTACAACCAGCTCAAAGGAGAATTCAAAGTATGTTACATCTCTATAGGCAATCAGAAATGAGGAAGTGAATTTAACATGCTTGCAAAACTGGTCAGGAACCACAGGCAATAATCAATTACACTTGGCACTGTCCATTTGTATTTATATGGTCACAATCATTTGCATTACTACCATTTTCTACAACTTCAGAGCACAAAATAACTCAGACAATGAAAGGTGGAGATATCCTGGAAGAATGTGCTGCATGGGACAGTCACAGTTATTCCTACCCAATTCAAGGTCTTTTGCATTATTCCTGATATTCTGAACATAATATTTTATTACATGAATGTATCATAATGCAACTACTCTACACACACACACACACACGTACTGGTCTCAAATGAAGTTGTGAAGAAACATTTTCTCTTCAGAATGAATGTAATAGAAGCATCTGCTCCACCAGTCTTCTTTAAGTGGCATCTACTAGAGATGACTATTCCACCACCAAGTGTTTATTATTCCCAAAGAATTTCCTAAAATATCATAGGTTATTAACTTTTTTTCACACTAGTGTCATGACCAAATTGTTCTTAGTCATCTCCTATCTTTCATACAGTCAATGCTCATATGGAAGTCAATCATAGAACGGTCACAAAGACAGGAAGTTTTGAAGCCCTCATTAAGTATTTTGACTATCTGCCTTTGCTTTAATAGAACATACTAGCATGAAACAAATGTTTACCAAAAATACTTCCTAAAGGAGGATATTGCTCTATCTCTGCAAAACCAATCTCTTCCCTCCCCAAATAGCTGTTACCTGCCTTGAGAATTTAGGCTGTTTGGGTCACTAGTAAGGGGCACTTGCTGAGTAAGGATACACATGGTAAAAGGGAAGAGCAAGAGCATCTCAAGACCCCAAGCATAGCCATCCAGGAATGGTTTGGCAACTGGTGTTCAAGATCCAAGTTTCTTTAGGGTCTAAGACATCTTGCCTCCTGAGGGAAGCAGAGTCTGAGACAGGAATGCATATGCAAATATTATCTGGGAGGTGCAGGAAATACTTAGCAGAGGAGGAGGGAAGAGAATAGAGTAGTAGGCACTAGGTAAAGGATGTAGGATTCAGTCACTATCACAGTGGGCAATCGAAGCTCCATCTCTCAGGGAAACTCGAGCAAATGGTACAAAACACAAAGCCAGAGTTACCCAACCCAAGGGGCAAGGGGCCAGGGCAGTGTTCATACATCAGCTCCTGTGAGCCATTGATGGATGGAGGGCTGCTCTGGCGAGATGCCAGTGCTCCAGTTCTTCGAGCTTGCTGTAGGCTCTGGAAGTAAGGCCTTTAGACTCAGAGGTGCAGATGCTGGCAGCTAGAGTCAGCCAGGGCCACGGCCGGGGAGCAGGCACCGGAAGTGAGGGAAGACGGTCTCTTCTCCAGGGGTCAGCATTAGTCTGCCTCAGCTTCTCTCTTGGTCTCTGCTGTCTTGCTTTTTCTCCGGTCACCATAGTTCCTCATTTTAATTCCAGAAAGAGAGAGCATGAGAGAGAGTCTGATTGATAAGCTCGCCTTATCACCATCCTTGGCACAGAGCTTATCACCTTGGGCCAGCCCCCAGATCACTGGTCAGCCTCCGGACTGGTTGTCCCGGGATCGGGTGCATATCCCTGGCTCCTGTTTCTGCATGTAATGGAGTCGAGTGACATGGTGTATGCCCACTTCTGTTAGAGAATGGCCGAGGGGCTGTAGGGCTGTGAGCAGGACGGTTTCCCTGCGCATGTGGACACCATGCCGCTCTGTTCCTACACAGACAGATGGCAGAGTTATGCCTTTGCACGGCCGCGCAGGCCTCCACTCACCCCACTAGGAGGGAACAGGAGGCTTGAAGTCCTTGGACTCCCTACCCTGAACTGTGGTTTTTGGATACATGGGTACCCTTAGAATTTAGTGGGTTTCTGTGGCTCATCCTAATTTAGAACTTACATTGCGCTTTACTTCTCACCATTTCTATCTTTTCATTTGACCGTTTTCATGAACAAAAGCCTCATGTATATGAAGTAGGATTTCACTGTATCAAGAATTGCTGTAATTCTTGGTTTCCAGAGCTCTTGCACTCAAGTGTGGGGATACCACATTCTAACTGAACTCCTGTCTACCCTCTTGGTGCTCTCTGAGAGTCTTTCCTCTCCCAGTTACAGTCCCTCCCTACCACATTTTCTTTGGAACATTCAGCATTCTCTACAACTTATTTTTTGTTGTGTTTACTATTCATTTCCTGACTCCTCACATAAGCAGACGCCAGAATGAGGTGATCAAATGAGTATTTGTTGAATGAATGTATCGCTAAAGCAAAAATCTGAAAGTTGTTTCTCTAGGAAAGGGTGTGGGGAATTATTTGGGACTGGTCCAATGGCATGTGAGGCTTGTCTCTGCAGTGACAAGACAAGTGCGGGGGTAGTGACCGGCCAGGGGCATCATGGAGCCACCAGGCAGAACTGAAGCTGTTGCCCGGGACTCATCGGCATGGCTCAGACCCGCAGAGGCCCTACTTGGAGACGCACACCTTGTTAGGAACCACCGGGTAGGGTAGAGGCACGTGCGGAGGGCAGTGAGCAACATGGACACATCTGGCAGCATCAGAGCAAAGAGCCGAGGGTGACCCACTCAGGAAGCAAGACCTGCCTCCTGGGCAATCAGAGTGCGCCCTGCCACAGACCAGCTGTGGGTGAGGAGAATTCCAAGTCGGGGAGGGAATCCACACTGCTGATGGAAGCCACCCACCACAACCCACACTCCGCATGCCAAAGCTCTCTCGTGCACAAAATAAACAGCTGCAGAAAATTATTCTCTGGCAGATCTCAAATATCCTGTCCTGGAGACACTGAACAAAGGTTTTCACTCATTATGCCAAGACCAGCACCGACAGTTACTATCTATGTTCTGGTCTTCCTTTCATTTCTGATTTTGGGAATTTGCATCAGATATGATTTTTTTTAATTTTAAGTTAAATAAAGTTAAGTAAAAATAGCATCAATATTTTCCATTCTGACTGCCCTGTACCCAAACAGCAGACCCAACAACACATGAGAGTAGAATATTAAATTAAATGGAACTCTACTTTTATGTCATTCACAAAAGATACCCTTTGGAGGAACTGGGTAAATGAGAACAAATCACCAGAGGAAGTGTGCCCATAAAGATTTGAAATTGCTGTTAATGGGCTAAGTAGCTTTCTTATTAGTAGTGTAGGCAGAGGCTGGTTATATGCAAGTATGAGAACAGTATGACATTGAGTTTCAGGAAGGCAGGACAATTAATTGATGATTAAGCTTTGAACTCATAAAAATGATACCCTGGGATGGTCCTATGTCAGCATGGAAAAAGAAATGGATTTCTGTGAAAAAAAGTTTTATTAGGAGCTTTAGTGTAAATGGAATTGCTAAGTTGTAAGAGGGAATACATTTGCAAAAGGAGAAAAATACAGATGTTCAAGCCCCAGATCAGGATGTGAAGAATGTATCACGTTGACACGTCCACTGAATAAAAGAAAGTCTCTAGAGCAGATTATTCAAAGAAAAGTGACAACTATCAAGAATTCTCTCTCCCTTTAGTAAATGCACACCTATAAATACCCTTTGTTCTTTCTCAGTGCACATTATTCTTCTTATTCAAACTGATAATAATGACAAATTCTGAAATAACATTCCTTAAGTTAAATATGGAGCTTCAAAACGAGGGGCTGCTATTCAACCTCATAAAGCCCTGGGGTTTCTAACCATGTTTCCAGATGTCCCTGCTAAGGAAAGATTCGATCTAAAGCTATATAAAGGCGATGGCTGCTCACAGCTCTCCCAACTCACAGCATCTTGGCTCCAAAGGTGTCGATTCCATTTCACTCCATTTCAGCCCTTCCTCAGCATCGCCACACCTGTCCTGTCCACTCAGATCCTCAAGTCTGATCACGGCTCTCCCCTGTGTATTCTCCTGGTCAATCATTATTATCGTATCTGCACTGTTCACCCTTATTAGGAAGTCTGTTCATTTATTTAACAATGTATTGAGAGCCTATTCTGTGCTAGGCATTGATCTTACAACACAGCAATGAGTATAACAGACAAAACTCCCAGAGAGTATGGTGGAGGAGGAGGTAGATAACAAACAATAGACATAAGAATCATGACAGGTTACGTGAGAAGGTGGTATGTGCTCTGGAAAACACCAGGAGCAGTAAGAGGGGTGGGGAGCTGTGGAGTGGGTCGCACTCAGTGGCATGTCGCAGTTCCCTGGTGCCAGCTCCCAAGAGCTGGCTGGCTTCTCTTCCCCAAAACCAAGTTCGGCAGCACCACTTCAGTGATGTCACCCTGGTAACCATGGGAATTTGCAAATGATACAAAGTACTTCTTTTTGCCCAAATAGGCAGCTGATAAACTTTTACCAGCATGACATCGGTGTGATTTTTAAATCAAACATTGACATTTGAGCAAAGATACGAATGAGGTGAGGGAGACGGACTTGTGGGATCTAGAAGAGCTCTGGAGGCCATAGAATAGCCACTGCAAAGGCCCAAAGTAAGGAGCAGGCCAAGTGTGTCATAGGAATAACAAGACATCCAGTGCCTAGAGCAAAAACACTGAGAGACAGGGATAAAGATGAGCTCAGTGGGGTAACTTGAGAGCACTCTGGAGGGTTTTGTAGCTCCCTGGAGGGGCTTCAGCTTCCACTCTGAGTGTGTTGGAAAGCTATTGGAGGTTTTAGAACAGAGGAATGTCAGGATCTGAATCATTTTTAAAAGGAACACTTTGACTGCTATGTTGAGAATAGATTGAGCTGGGGGGAGTTGATGGGAGGGGAAAGGATAGAAGAAAGGCAAAAAATTTTCTAGGTATTCTATTCAATTATCTAGGTGAAATGCAATGGCTCAGAACAGCAGTAATGGATGTTGTGAGAAGGTTGGAGTCTAGATATATTTTGAAAGCACCTACAAGTGGTGCCAACAGATTAGATGTGCAGTGTCAAAGAAAGGAGTAAACGCTGGCATTAAGACTTGGTTTGAGTTCATGGAAGGATGGAGTTGACAGCAACTGAGACATGGAAGACTGTTGGTGGAGCAGATGGAGGGGCAAAGAAAGGAGGGACAGTCAGAAGTCCTGTTCTGGGAAATCTGAGCCTGAGATATCTATTATGCTGAGTAGGAGATACATGTATGAGTATGACTTTTAGGAGAGAGTTTTGACCTAGAGATGTACATTTGGGAGGCACAGATATTTAAAGCCTTGAGACAGGATTGTACCTCCAAGGAGTGGATTTAGATAGCAAAGAGGAAAAGAACAAGGACTCAGCTTTGGAGGATACCCCAAGGTTTACAGGTCAGGGAGAAGAGGAGGACCAGCAGAGGCGAGGGAGAAGGAGCGGCCAGAGAGGGCAGAGGGAGATCAGGGTCGGAGGCGAGGAAGTCGGGCCAAGCAGGCGGGAGTGATCAGCTGTATCTCCTGCAGCTGGTGCCTCTGGTAAAATGAGACCGGAGAACTGATCATTGTATTTAGCAAAACGGAAGTCACTGGTGACCTTAACCACAACGGTTTCCATGGAGAGAAGCCTCACTGGGGTGTTTAGGAGGGACAGGGAGGAGGGCAATCTGAGCCGGCGAGTACAGGAGATTCTCCCAAGGACATCCAGAGCATTGGAGCAGGAGCTGGCACGGGAACCGCCGTCAGAGAGCAGGGCTTTGTTTAGTTTTGTTTAAAGACGAGAGAAACACCAGCAAGTCTGTATGGTGATGGGAATGAGTCAGTGGAGGGGGAACTTTGGTCCCTCACCCTTTCTCCCCCTGCCCCCAGGCTGCTTTCATTTCCCTCTTTCGGCAGCTTGGTCTCATGACTGGCTGTTCCTGTTATGCATTTATGACCCCCCAGAATGACCCTCTTTTGTTATTCCTTCCTTCCCAATCCCACCATTTTCTTTCTTCTCTGGAACTGTTGGTTTGCCAGTTGGCTTTACTACAATAGATTCATGAAACTGAACCTCAGTTGAACCTACAGGGAGGGCTGTCCAAGTATTCTCTCATTCTTATATTCTATCATGGCTTACTTCCTTAGCAAATGACTAACAGTGTTTATTCCAATTTTTTCTAAGCTCTTATTCAGCATTCATCCAACACACATTTATTAAGCGACAACCAGAGCGGACATGGCGCCCCCACTGCTTCCCACCCTCTCAGCACATGACCTCTATTCCACTTCACTGAACTGTTTGGTGAGAGTTTTTTCTATCTTCTTCCTCACATTCTCAATTTTTAAAGACTTTTTTTCCATCCATCATTATTTAGAAAAGAGTTTCCCTGCTTATCTCAAAGATGAACTCTTACATGGACCTTAATCTATTACCTCTTACATTTAATACCTTTTTCTACCAATTAATTTCACTGCACCTTTAACATTGCCCCTCCCCGGTACAGTCTCCTTTCTTCCTCCCAGAGGTAACAACGATCCTGATTTTTGAACCAATCTTAATTTTTGCTTTCTTTAAGAATGTCACATATATAGTATATGTGTATATGTGTATATATAGGTATATACACATAATCAGTAGATGGATACATATATACAGGCAAATACGTGTGTGTATACCTATAAAACCTTAAACATCATAGCGTTCATGTTGGACAAAGCTAGAGCTGTTTTGGACTTAAAACCTAAGCTTAACTATGTATGGAAAAGACAGTTTTGCCACTACTCGACCATCAGCTGAAGAGATTCTCTGTGTTATGATCAGGCCTCTGCTTCCCCTTTGGGGCTGTCAGGGCAGAGGGTCATGAGGGAGTCCTGGAGACACGGAGCTGGGCCATCTGGCTGGAAAGTGGTTGGGGGTGGGCTGCTTCGCATTTTCCCTTCTAAGCTCACCATGGCTTATCCCCACATAAGCCTGCTCTTTTTAACCCATCTTTAACTTATCCTGGGGTCTCCCAAGTAAATTCTATCCTCTACAGAGAATGTAACAGAGCCTCACTATTTTAAAGCAGTGTTGCCCATTGTTCCTTTTTTTACTCCTTCCATCAAGCTAAGCTACTGTAGCCATTTGACACTGAATGGGGAGGAATGTAGGCCACAGTCCAAAGACAACCTAGTTCTTTCCCCTCGTGGCCCAGCCCACCTGCTCTGGGGCACATCACATTCCTCAGTGAAGTTTCAGGCAGGTCACAGAGCCCATCTGCTCACTCATGGGTGATAAAGTGTCAGTGTAAGCCCTAGAACAGCCTTATTTCAGGGAATGGGTGGACCACAGGCGACAGCACTCCAAATCTCCCTCAGAGCCTCTGTGTCCCAGTTTAGGCTGCCCCGGCTTGATGCTGTGGGCATCAAGAAGAAGGCATGTTGGCTTCTTCGTGTAACACTGTGTCTGAGCTTCTGAGCATGCTTCTATCTGTCCTCTGCACACGGGGCTGCCCCTGGAGCTCCGCAGAAGGGGCCACCAGGGAGGCAAGGACCAGGGCACGTCTGCCCTGGCAGCACGGGGGCCTGGTGCTGGAGTTCTCCAGCTGGCGGAGGTCTGAAGCTGATAGTTCTCTTAGAGTGTGTCTGTGGGTCTATGGAGGCTCCACCAAGAACACACCCCTGCATCTCTCCTGATCCAGGGGCTGCATTTCCTCTGTTCAGCGTCCTCCCTCCGCCCCTGGCAGCTGGTAGTCACGCCTTCTGCTACAGTCACAGCCCACTCCGGGCAAAGCCCTAGGGCGAGCCGGTTCTCTCCATGTGGCCACTGGAAAACCATTCAAGTATCCTTTGTCCCAACAAACGCCCTTCCCTGTGCCATTATCCAGTCACAGATTCCTGATCTGAGGATTTTCCAGTCATGGGTCCAGTAGCAGTTTCTTGTCCTTACCGAATCCAGCAGGCCTAAGTCCTCATCTCGGAGGGGTGTCCTTGAAGCAGCCTTTCAGTTGGCCTAAGAGGAGAGGAACTGCTTCCAACGGGGAGGATGGAGATGGCCGCAGCACTCCCACAATGGCCTCCAAAGAATTATCTGTTCAATTTCTAATCCTTTGCCAACAGGAATCTTTTGTTTACCCTCAAATTGTGCAAGGTGCCAAGAGATGCAAAAGTGGCTTTTGCCGACCACTTTTTAAAGTCCTAAGATGATGGTCTAGAACTTTACTTTGGAATGAACAAGTATGTGTCATCAGTTCCTTTCATTCTGATGGTTTGAGGTCGCAGCTAAACTGAGATGAGTTATTACAGGATATTCTTTTCTTCTAAAAGGCTTTGTGCCCCGCTCATGTTATTTCTTCCACCTTGAGTGTCCATCTCTCCCATGCCATCTCTCAGGGCTTAGCTCAAAGACCAGTTCCTACATGGGCTGTCCCACATTGCCGCAGCTGCAAGTGACTGCTCCTTCCCCCGTGCCCTGGTTATCCCCCTCGGGTAGGGGTTACCCACACTGCTGAGGCAGTGAAACTATTCCCGAGCAGGCCCTTTTCTTTACTGAATGTAAAAGTCTTTCTGCAGAGAATGCCTGTGTGAGTATGCAAGGGCTGCTATAACAAGTACCACAGAGTGAGAACTTAAACTTCAGGAATTTATTTCCTCACAGTTCTGGAGGCTTAAAGTCCAAGATCAGGGTGCCAGCAGGGTTGGCTTCTCCCGAGGCCTCTCTCCCTGGCTCGTACGGGCCCCTCTGTGCTGCGTCTGTATCCTAATTTCTTTTTCCAAGGACACCAGTCAGGTTGGATAAGAGCCCACCTCAATGATTTCATTCAAACTTAACTTCTCTTTAAAGACACTATCTCCAAATACAGTCACGTTCTGACATGTTGGAGGTTAGGATTTCAACATATCATTTTGAAGGGACACAATTCACCCCATAATAATGCCTTGCTCATCCCGGTACTCCCACCTGTTCTCTCCATGGTTCTTGTCCTGAACTGAAGAACTCTTTGAAGACTTGATGCCAAACACCTTGAGAAGAGGGTGTGAATTATGATGTTAGTGACAAGAGAGTCTGTGGAGAGGGCATGCTGTCTCCCATCAAGGGTTGGAATGAATTGGGAATAATCCACTCTTTTTTTTTAATAACTGAGGCTTAGAGTCTAAAGTAACTGAAAGAAAAGAGGAAGAAACAGTGCTGACATATAGGCCAATGACATATAGGCCAATGATAGATAATGTAACAACATTAAGTATCTCAGGAACATAAAAACTGACATACCTTGGCTAAAGAGCTTTTCCCTCGTCTGTGACATATTGCCTGGCAAGGCCACTGAGGGACGCAGGAGAGCCTAGCTGCTCCAAACATCAGCAACCTCAAAACAAATGTTGCTGATGAAGAACTTCTGGTTGCTAGGTAGAACATGAGAGGTCGTCCCTCTATTCCTCAACTATGTCTTCATCCTAAGTCAGAAGGGGTCTATACCTAGAGACATAGGAAGATTTTTTTCCTCCCTCAAAAAAGAAAAGAAAAGAGAACTCCCTTTCACCTGCTTTTTTCTCTTGGGACACTGGAATGAGACTGTGATACGTGGAGTTGTGGAAGCCATCTTGTGATCATGAAGTGACAAGCAGAAGGACTAAAGCCATCACACTAATGTGGCAAGAGAAGGAGGGTGAGCTCTTTGTTGACGATGTTAGATAATTAAATCTTTAATGCATAAACAACTATTTGTGAGCTTTCCTGTAACTGGTAACCGAAGCTTTCCTGATAGAACAACTGTCTAATAAAGTTAAAGAAAAGTTTAAGATCTAGAACTTCCACTCCTAGTTATATACCCTAAATAAGCCTCACAAATATAAACAAGAAAACACATCAAGAGATCTTCATTGCAACACTATAATGGTAAGAAACATTAAAACAATCTAAATACTCATCAACAGGAAATATAGATAAATAATTTGAGGTCTATTCATATAAAACAATACTATACAGACATTAAATAAGTAAACTGGATTACATGAATGAATGGACTAAGTCCTAAAAGAATACTGAGCAAAAAAATGCAAGTGCAAGATTTATACAGTATTTTACATTTCAATAGAATTTCAAAACATGGAAAACAATATTACATATTGTTTATAGATTAATTAACATATAATATAAATGCATGCTAATGTTAAATGTCAAATTCATCATAGTATATATTTCTGGGGAGGAGGAAAGGAAATGGTACAGAGGGCCTCAACTCCATCTATAATATAAAATGTAAAGTTCTCCCTGAATACTAATTATTATAGATAATAACAAATATAATCCAAGACTTCTCTAAAGATACCAATGCTATAGGATTTCATTACTTTATAAGAATCATTAAATCGTCTTATCACAATCACATACATCAAAGCTTATAGCAATTACACTGCAAACTTTTGAAGCCTATAGTTAGTGAGAAAAAGCAGACAGAATAACCTTAATGTAGTGGAGACTGCGTGGCAATTTCTCTTGGCATTAAAATAATTTAGTGAGCCATAAGTTCCTTTTCCATTCTGGTCACTATCCCTTGTAAAGTGCACCAATCCACACAACCCTGGATTCACCATCCATGTCACTCCTAAAATTTTTCTTACTCTCACAATCCTTTCTTTTCTAAAACAAGCTGTCAAATTGGAATATCTTCATCCTGGTCTTAGAAATAATCTGTATTTCAAAATCTCAAACCTTTCCTAAGTTTGGATATTAAGGCAAAAGAGAAGCTACAAGGGAATTCAAGGTTATTGGGAAAAAAAGGAGATGGGAGAAAGCACTGTTTGTTCTAGGAAAACAAGACAGAATCTTTGTTCTGTGTCAAAAGCCAGAAAATGTCATAAATAATTAATATTGTACCCTTTCTAGAAGATTTTTCCCATTGTTTTAAAAGTAACGTTTCTTGCATAGACCTCAAAGTGAAAATTTACCTTTTTAGACATCTGTGCTAAAAGAATTGTGTGGAAAAGACTTGATGCCAGCAGGATACAAAGAAATTCCAAAGGCAAAAAAGAAAGAGCCAGGGGAGTTTGGATAAATGAGAACTGACTGCTCTGTGAATGACCCAGCTGTGTGCTCAAGAAGCAGAGGATCAAAGGAATGATGTTCTCATAGCAGCCTGGTGGGCAGGGACCTCTGGGTAGGTGACCTGGCCTCCCCCGGGGGCTCCAGAACGGAGCTGCTCTGCTCTGCGTCCTCAGGGTGAGGGACTGCAAGTGTCCAGCAATCCCCTGGCAGTTAGAATCCCTTAAGAGAAGGGCTGATTCCAATATAATGATTGTATTCTGAGTTATAAGGACCGTAAACTTCCATAGCATGGACCAGAAAAACCCCATCCCTTGAATTAAGAGGTTGGGAACAGGAAGGTGGTACCATATTTCAGTTCGGCTGTGGCACCGCTGTTAACAAGCTTCTGCTGTGATTGCTGACTGTCCAGGGGGCGCCAATAAGGTGGCAGGGGAGGCCCGCGAGACCAGGCTGGGAGGCCCTCTGGCCGGAGCTCTGGAAGGCAGGCACAAAGCAGGGCCGGGGGGGTGCGTAGGCACCAGGAGCCCCTGAATGGGGAAGCAGGCGCTCTCAGGGAAGGCGGAGTGCAGAGGAACTGAGAGACTCCGGGGAAAGAAGGCCAGAGGTGAGAGGGTCGGAAGGAACCACAGTGGACATAATGCTCAGAAACCAAAGAGAACGGCAAGTTCTGTGGGCAGGCTTAGGCATCAGAACCTCCTCCATCACCCCGAGAACCACAGCTGTGCATCCAGAGCCCTCGGCCCCACGCCAGCCCCTCCCCGGGCAGACGCCTGTTGGCCACTCCACCTCAGCTGCTGCCTCTGTCCGGGCCGGCGTGGTCTCCAGGGCGTCGGAACTCCTTTATTTCCAGCTTTCCACTTCACGTTCCTACTTTCTCTGTTCCAGCAGTCCAGCTTCCTAGCCCTGAACCTGACCACTGACCTTTGGTATTCTCCCTAAAGGCCAGCCTTTGGAACCTCTTCCCATTTTGGAAATGGCTCCCTGGAAGATTTGGGGTTCCACCCGCACTGCAGAATAAAATAGAGATCCACACAGTCAAGTAGAGCAGAAATCTCAACCAGAAAGAATGAGATGGACACAACCTCATGGGTGATTTCTAAGACAGTAGTTTCAAGAACACCAACTTGAGAGTCCCCAAGAAAGGAAGGTGCAGGAAGACAGAGGTAAACCAGAAAATAAAAGACTAGCCATGCAAAGCAAGTAGGTAGAGGCAGTTTTCTGACCCACTTCTAGTTGTCTTCATTTGCCTCTTACCCAGAGGGAACTGCTCTCTGAATGAGACTAGTGGAAACTTTCAGGGGAAGACCATTGGAAACGGCTGGCTTAGGTGTCATGTGTGATGAGAGGGATGCGTTTCCTTAGAGCAGCATCTGATAAGGACATTCGTCCGCTGTTGTCTGCTGGCTGCTCCTTCGGCAGAAAGCTCTAGTTACCCTGCTGAGTTTCAAGCTTACAGTATCCTGTCTTCTCTTACCTTTAGTAAGCAGAGAAAGAAAGAAAAGGAAACTGAGCTCCAGCTCCGCAAGTCTCTGTTCTAGAACTATGTTTTCCAATCTGGTTTGGGCAGTCAGCTTGGTCTCTCAACAGTTTCTTCCTGGCCTTTAAATCTCAGTCTTAAACAAAAGCAACTGATTTGAAAATTGCTAGAAGTAAACAGAAAAAGTTCTTATCACAATAAAAAAATCTTGTAACTATGTGTGGTGATGGATGTTAACTAGACTTAATGTGGTGACCATTTTGTAATATATGCATATACTGAATCATTATGTTGTACATCTGAAAATAATGTAATGTTATATGTCAATTATATTTCTATTTAAAAATTAAATAAATAAAAGAAAAAAATTTTAAACAGATAAGTAAGCATTGATTGTTTACATTTCCCAAAGTAGTTGCTCATTTTAAATGGGATCAGCAGAGGGTATCTTTAAAACACTGAACACAGGTTGTCCATAATCATTAGTTAACCAGTGCTCTGACAGAAAGGAATGTTCATTCTCAGATGATTATAATTATTCTTTTCTCCTAGCAGTCACATTAAAAATTAATATTTTAGGATAAAAATTCAATTTATATATATTTACAGATTTTTTTTCTCAGGACAAAATTGATGGCACATTTGGAGAGAAGCTTGAGTCATAGCTGTAAGGTTGCAAGAACTTCATGGAGCTAAAGAAATGCTCCTGTCCTAAATTACAGAGTTTGCATCATTGAAGTTGCTTTTTCCTGAGAGAAACAACAAATGCTAAGGTGAGAGCATTTAAGCATGCCATAAAACAACTGTAAATTTATTATCTCTCATTCTCCATTCTGTCAGCTGGACCAGAAATGTCTATTGGCTGGTGGTTCCTATCATTGCCAGTTAGCATGTAGACAAATCCAATTTGCATTATTATCATCTCCTTCAGTAACCGAACCCTCTCTGTCTACTGCATGTCAAGTGCCATTCAATAGACTGCAGGGACAGTCAGAGAATGTATGCGAAGATCTGTCTGACCCTGGACCCTTCCCATAAGTAAAAAGTTGGTAGGAGTGATAAACTGCCACTGAACTGCTGCTGCTGTGTGTCAATTCAGTTTCCCTTTGGGTTTTAAAGTGGCCTCAGGGAATGGGAGCAGCTCATAGACTGTGTATTTAATGAGAACAACAAGGGTTTAAGGGTCCAATACACCAGGCTTGATTCTCTGCTCAACCACATAACAGGTACAAGATAGGGCCAGTCAACTAACTACCCTAAACTTTAGTTTTCTCATCTGTAAAATATAAGTAAAAATTCACCTTTTAAATTAATTTAAAATAATTAAAAATTATATATACTGTAGAGATTTTGCATGAGTTAAATAAGTGTAGTTAAATTCAGTGAGGCCCCTGGAGTCAGATTATTTAGGATTCAAATTCTGGCTCTATTACTTAATTTGTTGTGTGATTGTGGGCAAGTTGCTCAGTCTTTAAGCCTCAGTTTCCTCAAAATATGTGATATGCATAAAAATGATTCTTACCTTATCAGGTATTTCTGCCAAGAAAATGAGATTACCCATAGAAAGAATGCAGCACAATGCCTGGCAAGTAAGTTTTCCGTGAATGTTAGCTGTGATTACATAAAGCACCGGCTTGCACACCATCAGTCATTTCCCGTTCTCTTTACCAGGTTGCCGGTTAATAGGAGGCAGTTGTGCTAGGAGTGCCCAGAGGCAGACCATTTCTTTACAAAGCATTTCTTTCTCTTTTTTCTCCTTTCAAGAATGTTCTGGTACACATTAGCAAAATGCCTTGGGGGAAGGGAGCTTAGAAAGGCCTTAAGTGTATGTATTTCCTTCACAAGGAAGTCTGTGTGCTTTCAGAAGAAGCAGGGTTCTGGAAAGCGGCCAGTTAGAGTGAGTGCCTAAAACTGTCAATAAAGCATAAAAGAAGAGACTTCATGAGTCCAACTTAAAGATAGATCATTGTTATCATTAATATATCTTCATTAACATTGTTTCTCTATGTGTGCTTTCTTAAAAGTATGAATTGTGGTTGGTTTAGGGACTGAATTTTATTTAAGAGGCAATGGTGTAGATGTTTCAAATTGTAGAATAATATCCCTTTGGGTAGTGATTAAATGTTTAGCTTTGGAAAAATGTTCAGAGTTCAGATGATTAACATGAAGTTTTTGGCTGAGACTGAGGCCTCACCCTCCACTGACCCAGCCAGGCACCCACACCTACCAGCCTTGCCTATAGGCTCCTCCTGGGCTCTAAGGGGGGTTCCGTGACTTTCTTACTTTGTGGGAACAACCTCAGCAAACACATCTTGGGTGTCATCTTTACTTTCTGTGAGCAGGGACATTTCACATCACTAGCCAATTCTGATATTCATTCTGTTTTAGGAAAAAATGGACAAATTAATGGTTTTCATGATTGGATTGTGAAGTTTACTATTTTTCAACACCCCTACTTTAACTGTTTGTAAAATGACTTTCTCACTCCAAGGCACATTTAGCTCCCTGCTGGATGGGCCTCCCCGCTCTGCGCAAGTTCATCATGGATTTGCCGAGACTGAATAATGACAACCAAATGGTGGGGGTAAAAAGGGCTCACACCGAGCTTTATTCTCACAGCAGTAGGTCAAACGTTAGACTCCCATCACCTCCATCTGTGCCTCTGGCTCAGCCTCTGCTCCCCTCTCTCCTGTTCTCTTGCTTTCTTCTCTAGACTCCACTCTTCTGCTTCCCTCTGCTCTTAGCACCAGGCAGAACTCTTCTTATAGCAATACCAGCAGTAATGGCTTACTGCCAATGGGTATGCAGATATGAGCCTGCTCAGTGGGCTAAGTATTACCTCATCGCAGGTACACAGTGGGTATCAGGTGAGGATCCTGGCCATGGAACTTCCATTTTCCCTACAGCACACTAAATGAATATGCTTACAAACATGATTTTTCATGGCCACCAAGGGGGAGTGGGGAGTTATTGTTTAATGGTACCAAGTTTCTGTTTGGGATGATGAAATCAAGTTCTAGATAGTAGCGACATTTACACAACATTGTGAGTGTACTTAATACTAATGAATTGTACACTTAAACATGGTTAAAATGGTAACTTTTATGTTATAAATATTTTAGTACAATAAAAAAATGGGTTACTTCAACATTTTGGTTTCATCAGTCTATATAGACACAATACAGAGAATATCAGGTGGCCCATGCGGGGATGGAGACAAGTCTAAAAATGCCGCTTAACACGGGTTGCAGGAACCCTACTGGGGTGACTAGAATACTGTGCTTCTCTATTAGCATTAATTGCATAGGATTAGACGCTTTGAAAGTACTTGAAGGTTTGCTGTTTTTGAAAATTCTAAGCACCCTTTCAGTGTCATAATTTAGTGCCATGGTTTTCATAAATGGCTTAGTTGTCAAGTGAAAGATGGGCATAAAAGGCACATCTTCCCACTAGTAGTGAGTCAGTTCTGACCCCCCATTCCAGTTAATAATCATAACTGGCACCATCCAATCCTGGGATATGGTTGGGACATTTATATTTTAAAAGCAAATTAATCCTATTGGAAAAGTGTTAAAATGTTTTTGAAGTCTTGCTGCTTGAAAAATGCTGGTAAAATTATCTCATGAAACTGGAATGGATTATTTTCTCTTGTTTACAGAAGAGTGGCTAGAAAAAAGATGGAGGAAGATGCCTTTCTGTACCTTCATGTGGTTACAGGGAGAATTGTTCCTGTGGAACCACAATTTTCTTCTCCAAGTTTCTTTCTTCTGCTTCCCTGTCCTTGAGTCTTTGCCTCAGCCTTCTGCTCTCTCTTCTCACAGAGGCACAGTGCTATAATCCTCATTGTTCGTGTTTGTCTAGCATTATTTTCTTCCTGTGTATTCCTTGAAACAACTCTGAGATAGAGAGTGGTTAAGGCAAATATTTCATACCATTTTACAGAGTTTCTAGATGAGGTACAGAAAGGATAAGTGACACACAGCCAGTCTTGTGACTCTGGTCCAGTGATGGCTGCACAGCTGCAGCCAGGACTCTGGTGTTGATGCAGTGCAGAAAGGGAACAGGGACCCAGCACCACTAGACATGTGGCTCCAGTCACTTCTTAGCTGGAAGGTGGTGCACAGCGCAGTTCACTGAGTTCCCTTGAGAATGCTCCCAAGAGCTCCCATCCCGCTGCTCAGCTGCCCCCATCTATCCATTCATCCATCCATCCAGAATGGAAGGGGGTGCAAGAAGTATTCAGCTGGGGGAGGCCAGCAGGCACAAATGCCCTCTGAATTCTGGAGACTTCCATGCTGAGTTCCTCTTAAAGTCAAAATTGACAACTGAGTTCCGCTGCTTGTAATCCAGATAGCTGGGAAGATATCAGGATAAAATTGTTTTGCAGAAGGTAAATTCAGTTGTCAGACTGAATTATTATCCAGTTAATTTTAGCTACACAGATACTGGATTTGAGCAGCAATTTAAAAACATGTTTACATTTTCCTTTCCTCAATGGATCAACTTGGCTATATAAAAATGCACAAGATTAACAAAATCACCTTAATATTATGATTAATTGATATCTGATACATTAGACTGTCCTAATTTAAGAACTCTTCACCAGTTTCCTAAATCAAATCTGTATTTCCCCTTTTTATTATATTATAAAAAGGAATCCTGGTCTGAGAAGCCTAAATCTTTCAATGTGCAGCAAAAACCCTTTCCATCTTTTATTCCCCACTGCTGTTTGCAATCACCCAGAAAGGAAAAGTATTGTAAGGAAAAGTATTGTAAGGAAAATCCCACCTGGAAAAATCCCTGTCAAGTCACAATTCACATCCTCTTTCTTAAGATGGCCAACTGTGACAAGCAAAAACCAATTCAAAGACAGGTCTTTGGGGCACCCTCTGGTGGCAGAGAAGAGTGGGGACCTCAGAGTTGGTCCCAGAAGGTCAGTAGCGATCTTTGAGGCTTTTTTTAAAATGGCCATCACTAAATTTTCCATTCAACAATGCAAATGATTTCAAATCAGGAAAGCAGGAGGGAGTGGAAAAAATTTGGAATCCCAAGGCTTGGCGTTTGAGTCAGAGCTCTGTCATTTACTAGCTATGTAAACCTGTGTCTAGCTGGTCGGTTTCTTCAGAGCTGAGGTTGAATCTGGAATTTCTCACAGAGATAAGAGGCAACGTCAGATTCAGAAGGGTATATGGTTCCGTTTATCTGATATGTCCAAGAAAGGCAATTCTATAGAGACAGAAAGTAGATTAGTGGTTGTCTGGGGCTGGAGATAGGAAGGGGGATTAACAATAAATGGGCTTGAAGGATCTGACTGGGATGATGAAAATGTCCTAAAACTGGATTGTGGTAACAACTTGGTAAAGTTACTGAAAATCATGCAATGTGTATTTAAAATGGGTGCATTTTGTGGTATGTAAATTATACCAATAAAGTAGGCAGAGTGGATAATCCCTATAAACGCAGGTATAGAGCTAGGAAACCTATACCTTGTAACTGAGTGGGAAGAAAAGGGAATGTGAAGTTGGGTAGGGTTGAGCAGGAAAAATGCCTAGGACAGGTGCTGCTGTTTGGAATTCCATTTTGTCCACTTTTTTATTGTCTGTAGCTTGTGCCCAGGGGCTTGCCTGAGGTTGACATACTCGAGCCGAAAAGATACTGTCTCCCAGCTCGGCCTCCTATTGCAGGTAGTCAGGGCTGCCCTGGGCTTGAAATGGAAAGTTCTGACCATTCGGCATTTCTGATGGAGGGAAGTCTATTAAAGCAACCAACTTGATACAGATGCATCAAAATGCCATTCTGAAAGTAAAACCTGTGTTTTTTTCATAACTTTTCTCTTTCTTAGTACCAGGTAATTCAGTGTGGTTGGGGAATTTGATGAGATTAAGGAGTGGGTTGAGGAGAGCATGTCTATCTTTTACATTACTTATTAACAGAAAACTTGAAAGTGTGAGGATTTTAAAAAGTACCAGAAGAAAATTCAGGGGAACATCTATGTAGACTTGGGTAGAAAGAAACTTGTTAGGAATAATACCCAAATCAAAAACCCTTAAAGAGATGATAGATGGATTTAGTTAGAAAAATGAAAGAAAAGGGAAAGGGTGAGAGAAAAGAAGAAAGAAAAAGAAAAAAATGAGACATAGATGATACATTAGGAAATAACATTAAAACATACATATCAAACAGGCTTACTATCATTAATAGACAATTACCACCAGAGAAAAATGGACAAACGATGGGTACAGATAATTTACTAAAGGAAAAATAAATAAGGAAATGTCATCTCTCGGCATTTTTAACAGGATTTAACCTGACTACTAATTAAAAAATATTCTTAAGAAAACAATGAGCAATTTTTCACTTAAGAGATTAGCAAAGATTGAGAAAATTGATGTTGATTATCCCTCAGTGCTCAACTGCGTGGGTACAGCTGTGTGGGGGTAACCTGGCACTATACTTCCAAATGTAAATAGGATACCTTTTGCTCAGCAGTTATATTTTTGGGAATTATTTATGGTAATAATTAGGCATGCATGAAAGGATAAATATGGTAGGATATTCGCAACTGAGTTATCTGTAAAAGCAAAAAAAGAGAATAGTTCTCAAATGCCCATCAACAGAAATTTGATAAATATTGTACATCTGTTGAATAGAGTACCTATAGTAATTAAAAATGAATGTGATCTATATGTTGGGTCATGGGGGAAATGTTTATATTTGCTAAGTAAAAAAATCAGTGTCATAAGAGCATAAATGATACGATCACATTTTTGTTTAAAATTAAATTCTTTGTGTGTGTACATGGGATGCACTGCCCAGATCCCTCTTCAAAAAAGGACTTGCGCCTTCAGGAGCTGCCCCAGCTGCAGAGCCACCTCTCCCAGTGTCCTGCCCTCCTGAGCATGGAGGTGGGCACATTCTGGTCAAGACAGGAATATAAGGCCGCTCAACAGAGAACAACTCCAACGGCCATTTTCACTCCAGAGCTCCCTGCGTGGTCTGCCCAGGCTGTCACTAGGCCTGCAAATGGCTCTATTTCTCCTCCACCCAATTCTGCTTTCCTCCCCTTCTTTTCACAGGTTTTGACCCCAAGGGCAATTTTTAGGAAACATCCTAACTCCATCTCATGACTTGCTTCCCAGAAAACTCAACCACAATATTTATACTTACCCAGTGGACAAATGCTGGAAAAAATATCCACCAAGTATTTTGTGTTTGGTGGTTTTTATGTTATAATTTTGGCACTGACTAGTTTTCAATGGGTATTTTTTCATTTTCTCATAACATGAAAATAATAAAGTTGTCTTCCAATGGGTTTCAGCCCTGGATAAGTTCACTATGGATTCAGTGAGACCAAGGAATGACAATGGAACATTCTTGGGGTAAAAGGGTTTTTTACCTGGCTTGTTCTCCCAGCAATAGGTCAAGCACTAGAATTGCATCCACAACAGTCTGCAGGTCTGTAATCCTCTTTGTCTCTGCATCTGCCCAGAGCCCTGGGCAGAGCTCTTCATACAGTGACTCAGTCAGTAACAGCTCATTGCCTACCGGTGTGGAAGCAGTGGCCTAGCAGCAGGCCAGTTACATCATCAAGTAGTTTAAGTTCAGGTGAGGATCCTGGCCACAGGAACTTCAGTTTTCCCCACACTCCACCCCTCCAGGATTCTCACCTTACAATCTACATGCTTTCAATCTTCCACAATGATCCCTGTGCGAGAAAGCTGGAGCACTGTAACCAGATTCCACAACAGCAACAGAGGATAACAACTTAAAGATAATAACAAAAATTATGATACAACAAAATTCGAATACAGGTAAAAAAATTATAATAATCATTAAGCCTGAGGAGGTTATTCCAGTTCAAAACCAGTTCTACTCAGATGAGTTCATGACTCACACTTGGTAGTGGTGTGGATAGGGAGCTCCATGCACCCCGGCGAGTAGCAGGGTTTTTGCTAGGGTGTGTGCCCAAACCACAAAGACCTTAGGGGTGATAAGACACATGTTTTAATGACACCAACAGAGGCAAATCTTGTCCATCATGTAGGATGCATGCAAGAGAGTGGTCCTGTCATAGGACTGTGGCAGGAAGGGAGGCCCGTCCAGGTCTAGTATACCATACCTTTACCCCTCTCCCCATGGGAGTTATAGACGGGTCAATATATACTACTACTGGATGTGCACACACTGACCATAATGATAAAACAAAATTCCGCAGTAAGGTGCTCCTACCTTCTGGCTGTTTAGAATATACTGCCGTGATCTTTGGGGGCCACTTTGCTGTTACTCCAGGATACACAGGAGACCAGCTTCCAGGCCTTGTCCCCAAGGTGCCAGGAGAGCCAGCCATCGTTGGTCCATGTGTCAAAAGGTCCAAGGCCACGTCCACTCAATGGAGTCTCTGGAGTTCAGTGCAGTTGGTGCTGGCAGCAAGATATTATTCTGGTGACCAAACCTCAGCTTCAACGATTCTTCTTTGGTTTGTACTCGCAGTTGTATAGGCAAGGCACCAATATGCATTAGCATGTCTACAGGGCTCAGGGCTCCCTTTCGGGGTTTCTTGTTAAACACTGTAGCACAATCCATAAGCAGACTGACCATCCCTGCACACTATTGGTGTCTGATTTCTGTCCAAATTTTAACAAACCATTGTACCTCTCTATCATGCCTGCTGTGGTGCGATTGTATGGCACATAAACTTCCATTTGATTCCCAACTGTCGCACCCATTCTTGTAGTGCATGTCTAGTAAAGTGGGTGCCTTGATCACTCTTAGTCACCTGTGGTCGACCATAGGCTGCAAAGAGAGGCTCCAGGCCTCTTTTGGTTGTCTAATGGTCTACATAAAACAACTAGAAGTCCAGTAGCTGTGTCCACACAAGTCATGGCATACTGATACCCTTCTGACACAGGCAGAGGCCCAATATACTCTATCTGCCACCTGACAAGGAGTATTGGCCCCTTAGCTATTGTCCCATGTTGCTGTGGGACTTGGTGTAAGTCCCTCTTAGAGCACACAAGACACTCTCTCCTGGCTTTGCTGATTTCTTCAAAGGTCAAAGGCAAGCCCCACCAAGGGGCTACAGCCCACATTGTCTTTTGCCCTGCATGCAACAAACACTGATGTAACCATTGGGCTACATCAGAGGCTGGCTTTCCTTCCAGCCAGCACACCTGGGTCAATGTGTCTGCTTCATCATTCCCTGGGGATGCCTAAGGCAAATGGTCAGTCACATGATATACACTAACAATCTTAGTCTCACCAGAGGCCCATAGGTCTTGCCATAACTCTTGCCCCAAAGTGGTCAGTGACCAACCAGCTAGTTGGCATGGTGCCCTGTCAGTAACCACAGGGTCAAGCCTCGCTGGACATCCCAGCTCTCATAGGAACTTATTTTCTCCACAGAAGTGGTCTTCATTTTAGAAATAAAAAGAAAAGTTGGTGGTTTTGTTTTATTCCAGTCAAAATGACCCATTGAAGCATCCATATGACGTGACAGCATCCCGGCCACCTGGTGTGCGAGTTACTGTAACATCCTCTGGCGCACAGTCTCCTACTGCTCTAGGTCTTGGTCCTAGTAGGAGTTTTGCTACCTCCCCGACAGGTTATCCAAACATTGTTGAGGTTGCCTGTGAAGTGTAAGCCGTGGCGATGACTGTAAAGACACAGTGAACTGATGCGCATCCACATGTAGGTAGACACGAACACTGCATGTTGATAAATTCTCAGACCTTGAGTACTTACATGTAGTCTCTCCTTTTGCATCAATAATAGGTGGAACATATGTGCTGGGAGAAGAACCAAATGGTGTCAGCCACTCAGATTACTTGAACCGTTTGGCAGATACTTTATGCTGCCTATACCAGAAGGATCTGTCTTCTGGTTTCTCTTTGAGTGTCTTGTGGCTTTTCCAAATTTGGGCTGCATTTTGTATTCATGGTCAGGGGGGAAGGGAAACGATAGGGTTAGAAAGCATTGCTGCCTAGAACAAAATATTTTGCTTAGCCAAAACAGTCTTAGGAAATAGACAATTAGTTGTTGAGACCATTAGTTTTCCTTAAAATCCATCCTTCCCTTTTTCATTAGTAAATACAAAATCCAACTTTTGCTAGCACATGGCTCTCCAGCAAAAGACTATACTTTGCAACCTCCCTTGCAGCGAGATGTGATTAAATGAGTGAATTTTTGCCAAAAGGATGTGAGTGGAATCAGAGTGCCAGGCCAACTCCTTAAAAGAGGTGCTTTCTTGTCCCTGTTCCTGCCAGCAGGGTGCAGACCAGGCCTCTGGGGTGGTGAGTTACCCGCGAACACGCAGACCAGGTCCACACTGAAGAGGCCTTGGTCCCTCCGCAGTGGGGCCTCCCTAGATCCTTGAGGACTCACAGCCGGACTGCTGTATAAGCGAGAAATTAACTTCTTTCTTGTTTAAGCCACTGAATTTTGGGAAGGGGCAAATATAAAAACTAATCACGGTACAGTACACTTTTATAACTTTATTATAGTGTTGATTACACCAGTGTAATTATTTGCTTACTTCTCTGTCAGTTTTTGTAGAATATTTCTTTCTTTCTAAACTGGTAGCATACAGGAGGCATTCTACAAGTGTTTTTTAAATGTATGAGCAGTTGAATGCTAGGAAAAATTTGTGGAAAAGAGAAGCTAGAGAACTAACTACAAACTTCAACTTCACGATTTCATGTAACCAAAGCTCCCCCAGGCCTCTCTAGCCTGGTGGAACAACTAGGGTCCCTTCAATGCATGGGGACAAAAATTATAAATGCGTGAGTCCTCCGTACTTCCCTTACCCTGGAGGAAAATGTCCTTGTTTTCAGATCAGATTAATGCGTGCAAGGAGCACCAGTAACCCAGAAGACTATGTCAGAAAAAGCTGAGAAAAGGAAGCAGGAACTGGAGCAGTTTACAGGGTGTGAAAAAGTGGGCCTCCGAGAGGAAGGGGAAAGCAGATTTTAGTCAGAGAGACTGGAGATTATAAACTGTATTTCTTCTTGCATATCACCTAAGAGATGCAAGTAGAGATCGGAATTAATTTGCTTTTGATTTCTGGTCTGTATCCTCTGATAGTGACACCACAGGAAAAGACCAGGCTGAGGACAGTGGGATTTTTTTTTTCTTGACAACAGTAATGTCCCAAGTTTCACTACCTCTTAATGCACCTCTTCATGAAGGGTTTTGGCCCCTTCCCCAATTCACAAATTCTATGAGTCCTAAATGTTGTCTCTCTTGTACCTGTGAATTCTGTCACCACGGTGCTGACAGGATGGCAGCCCCTCTCAGGCCCTGTCTCTGCCTCCAGCGGGGTCTCCGCACGCCTCAACAGCATCTGTCCGCGTCCCTGACCTCCAGGACCGACAAGAAATCTCACATGTCTTGTTACAGGTTCTCCTGTGTGTAAGATTCAGGTCCTCCTCCCCTTAGTTTTTCTCTGAGATGCATATGCAGAGACTAAAAATAAAAAGTGCTTCCCTTCTTCAGTCAAAAAAACCATCATGCGATTGAGCCCTTGTGGCCCCGCCCCCTAATTCAAAAAGCAAGTCAGAATGGAGCTGGAGCGGGCTGGCAGCTGGCACCAGCCTGGGGAAGCCAGCAGCAGAGGGAAATGAGCTGGGAGCCTCGGCAGCCCGGCAGCCGCAGGCTCAGCGCCCGGGAGGGTGGCACACCTGAGCCGTGGCAGGACTTGGCTGGGACGTCGGGGGTCCACGTGCATCTTTCAGTGGGTTGACGATCCACTTTTGTAATTCCTCAGTCTGACGGGCACAGTGTGAAGACAGAGCTGAAAGTGGATTCTGAACTGATACATTATCAGTTTGTGTAAATGGGTCAGAAACCTGCAGCCAGGTTATTAAATTAAATTAAATATTGAATGTTCCGGAAATTGAGTCGATTATAAGCCAGACTACTGACTTACAAGAATGCATTTTGTACTTGATATTTGACAAATATAATTTTGTTTCATTCTTCAAGATACAGCTTCTCACGCTTGGTAAGGAAACAGTCTGCTGTGCTTGTGCGAAGCACTGACATTTACGTGACATAGGACCTTAGGGCAGCCACCATTTGGGTCACCTCTGCTGACAGGAGATCCTGGTCAGACTGTGTGTGAGGAGGTGCAGCGACTTCTGTTTTACCAAAAGAGAATTAAGGAACATGACCAAATGGGTTTTCTGTATATCCATATTTATTGGAAGAATTCCAGAGTGTATAAGGCCATAAAATCAGTCATTTTTTCAGCGTCCTGCATGAGGCACTGTGCAGAGTACTCACACTAAAACATTTAAGCACAGGAATAGATTTGCTAAAGAAAAGTCAGGACACATCCTAAAGAAAGAATATTTTAAATAACTGTCCTAATGTGTGGTCGCCTTATATAAATAGAGGAGGTAAAGTCTAGCTTTTTGCAGCTCCCAGCTTTGCAAATACATATGCAAAGAAAATGTGAAGTAAAACACACACAACACTCACACCAATGCTTTATGGGAATGGATGAGGCAGCCAGTTTTCCCTGTCTAGCTAAATGATATATTCTCTAACCTTTTAGGTATTTGAAAGCTCATTTAAGCTCCAAAAGAAAAGGTAAGACTCATCTCTTAAGTGATCTTTGGGGTGCCCTAAGGCAACCATAGATCCCAAACAGAATCACTGCAATGCCAGCATTTTGTTCTCCTTTCCTGCAGTGACGCAGGGAGCTCCGCCTCCCGCTCTCTCAGCCACCCCCTGCGGGCAGAGTCCACGTGCAGCCACAGGGGGCCTTCTCCTTCCTAGGAAATGGGGATGCTGGGGGGCAGGGGAGGGAAATGGGGGAGCTGGGGGGGAGGACTCCTTTTAAAATCCCCTTAAAATAAAGGGATTTTTTTAAAAATTGAAGACTGAAAGTTTATCTCATTACACAAGTCATGTCTGCCAAATGAGAAAATGCTATTACACAAAACAGATTAAAAATACATAGTGTTTGTATTTTAATACAATAGGGCCCCAGGATTCAAACAAGGGCATTTGATTCCAAATTTACATTATACAGCTATTTGCTCAACTATGAAGCGTTCTGGGGAACAGACTTTAGCAGTGTATTTCTCAAGAGTCAAATATTAAGGAATTTCCTGTACATGGTTTTGTGCCTGTAGTTCTGCTACAGTTACACGTCCATTAGTTAAGCTCACACAGTACCAGCCCACGAGGAGGAGAGCTGGCCTGAGAGGGCAGGAGACCTGAAGCTGGGGCCGGGCCCTCCCCGGGATCACACTGCTGGCCTCGTCCCCGGTGGTGGCAGGGCCCCCAGCACCCCAGTTTTGCTAGGCCAGCCAAGCCCCTGTCTCTGTGCTGAGAATCCACACTGGAGGGGCTCCTCTTGGGTGACACCTAGAGATGATTGAAGGGAAATGAATTCTGGGCAAAGGTAAAGAATGTGCCCCGCATGGAAGAAGGAGTCATCTCCCCTTTGTGCGCAGGTGTGTGCATGAGTGCCCGGGCACGTGTGTGTGGATGGCGGTGGGAAGTTGCAAGGGAGCGTGGCCAGCTCCTCTTGGGGCTTGAGAAAAATCCAGTAAGATTTCTACCTCACGATGCCAACGACAAAAGAGAACATTTTCAGATGGATTTTCTTTTTTAAATAAAACAACAAGGAATGAAGAAGAGAACTTCTTGGTGAAGAAGACGACTGTGGGCAGATCTGAGAAAGACTTAGGAGCCTCAGCAGTCCTTTGTGACTAATTATTTATGGAAAGCAAAGGAGAAGGAGGAGTGAGGGCCCGTCCCAGACTTCTGCTTTGGCAGCGGGGATACATGTGTCTTCTCAGGAGCCGAGACCAGCAGGACTTTGCCTGAATCACCCACACAGGTGTTACTAATAATTCCACCAACTACTTGGTGCCTCTGTATAGCCAGCGGGGCTGGCTGCTCTGTCACCAAACTCTCAAAACCAGGTTGTCCCTGAATTCCTTACTGCAAAATTTACTTCATTTTGCCACATATAATGAGTATATGCTAGCATTTAACACAGCAATAATCTTCATTCCCTGTAGTCTCAGGCAACCATAGGAGCTGTGTTATTTAAGATTCCAGGTGAGGTTATCAATTTCATTAATTAAATAAAACTATTAAGACATCCCACCTACTCACAGTGTCTTCTTTTGAGCTCTACCTCTGCTGCGCCCTATTTGTTGGCTGGTGGGGGACAATTCCCTGTGGTGTTTCTGCACGTTTTTGGAGAGCTCTTCTCTCAGACTGCCTTTTGAAGGATATTTGTATGCAAACAGCCTTGAAAGATAAAGTCCCTCTGGGGCACAGGGCAGATTTGTTTCCTGGCGAGGATAACAAAGACAGTGGCTCTCTGGGACAAAGGTTGGGAGGGCGTGTCCGCAGCCCACTATGGGCCTGGCGGTTTGTGAAGCTCACGGCTCCTCGGCTGTGACATAAACACGTGTGTGCACAACATCCCACTGGGCCTGTGTCTGCATCTCACCCATGGGACTTGGGGCCCAGGGGAACCACTGAGAGCATGAAGCTCACGCTGCCTGCTCTGCCTCGAGTAATAAAGCCCTTTGTCTCTGACCAGGAGTCTCATGTCTTCTGCCAGCATTAATGAAGCTGTGATTGACTAACTTGGCAATCAAGCTAGTTAGTTGGCAAGCAGAGTAAAAATTACAGACCCTTCACAATTCCTGACATTATTTGTTTTGTCATCTCCTCGGGTCATCATCTGACTTAAAGTTGGGAGAAATGACTGACAGTGACGGTGTGTTAAGGACAGCACAGGCAAAGGGAGTGGCTAGTGCGAGGATGCTGCTGTTCTAGCCAGGGTCCTGCCAGCTTCCTGGGGTCCTTACTCTTTCTTGCCTCCACCAACGTGAACATCAGGCCATTGCATTACTGTGCACACAGTTATTATTATTAATAATTGCACCACCTATGGAGTGCCTCCGTGTGCCAACTGCTCTTCAGCATATGACCTCTGTTCCTTGTGACAGTTTTGAAAGTTGGAATTATCCCTGACCTGGGGCTGAGAGGGGTTAAGAAACTTGTCTAGTATCACAGAGGCTAGCGATAGATGGCAGGATTCTTACCTGTATTTATCTGGTACAGCAAAGTTCATGTTCCTCCCATGATAACCTCCTGCCACGGCAGTTATGCAAACAAAGTCTCAGAGCAGAACAAGAAACATTTTAGTGGTGATGTTGGCCCTTCTGCTCAACTTCCTCTGCTCAAATGACTACCACTACCCCATTTCCTGATTCGCTGCCCTATTTTATTTGGCCCCTATTATTGTCAATCCACAACAGTTCCTCAGCCTGTATCCATTAGCATCTCTTCTTGAACGTACAGATATCAATGGCATTTTTTTTCACAGAGGATTAGAAACCTGTATGTGAGGAAATGGGCTAAGGATTAGGTCATGCATGACCGGAGACAATAATGACAGGAAGTCTATGTTGAACTGACCCTTGACAGCAATGAGAAAGTAATGCATGACCTCAGCTTCCAGTCCATAGGGTTTATATGCATCCACCGGAAACCTGAGTTGGGAGCTCACATCTCCAAGTCTTCTCCATGGGGGTTCATTTGAAGGATGGCTGCCGTCCAGCTCTGTATTTCCAAGAAATGAGACTTCAGTTCTTTATAGCATTAACTTTAAAGGAAAAGCATTTGAATGATTCTTGAAAGAAGAGCATTTGAAAGAAAGCTGAATGAAAAGATACAGAAAAATCCACAGCTCAGTCTCACTCGAGTCGCCTGGCACCGGCCACCACATATGTCCTGGCTGTGAGATTCCCTGTGGTCTGTGAGCAGCTGTTGGAACATCCACTGAACGAGCTACCGACTCATACACTGCCAAGGTCCTCTACTTGCCCAGAAATTACTGATCTCCTCAGCCCTGGGGAAGCCTTGGGGTATGCAAGATTTGAAAACAAAAATGTGTTTACAAATTCACCCTCACCAGCAGTTGCAATACCACTTTATCTCCCCAGCAGACTTTTTATCACTGCTGCCTTCAGGCTAACACCAAGATAAACACACCCTAAACTATACTAGGGTTCAGTGGCTTACTGTTAATTTGAGCTATCATTAGAGTTGAGTTGGAGAAAATTGTACAGTTAAGAAGTCGTCTGGAGAGGGAGAGATACAAAAAGACCAGTATACAATGAGTCCTCTAAGAAGAACAGGGAGATGATTCCAAATGGTAGAGAATGAAAAATTGCTCCATGGGAATATCAAGAGAGATCCAGATCTCTGAGGCTGATCCAGAAGCCCCAGTAAGACAGCCATTCCCATTCAGTTCGGGCCATGTAGTGGAGCCTCTTGAATGGTGCAGGGGTGCCATAAACAGAGAAATGACTAGACCCCAGAAGAAGAGCAGACCTGGCCTGGGAGGGCGCAAGTTCCCAAAAAGGGAAGAAGAGAAAATGAAGAATGAGTGCAGATTTGAATCTGTTTACCAGCAGCCTCTGGCCACTTACACAGTCAAGCAACCGCAGTCTGCGGTTCTGTCAGCTGCTGACCTGGTTTCTGGCCGATGTAAATCACCACCATTGCAAGTCTCCTTGCTCTGACGGGCTCTGCTGGGCCACCCTGTCGTTTGAATGGCAGGTCAGTAGATTCTCTCATTATCCAAAAATATCAGGTTTACACACACATGCACATGCACAAATACAGAAGTGAGAAATCCCAGCCCTTTTCAGATTTGGCCTCCAGTCTTAGGCTATCCTGGCTTATGTTTTTAATTTGGGTTCTTTGTTTTCATTTCTGTGCAAATGCTGTGGAACAGCTCTTAAAGCAGTGGCATCTTAAAGATGAGCCGTGTGATGTCAGGAAAGTTGGGTGCATGACCCCAATACGACTGTATTTCCTTCTAATGTATGTTTCTGCCTGTGTGTCTCTGGGCCCGGGCACATGTTTCTCTGCCTTTGTGTCTACATCACTTCTAATGAACCTGTCTTTTTCTGTTTGTCGACGTCTGTCTTCTGTTTTTGCCTCTTTTTTTCCCACCCTTTCCTCTCTTTTTCTTCCCATTCATTTATTCAAAGTTAGATTGAGTGCCAACCACTGTACACTGTCTCCAAGAATTATAAAATTCCTTCTCCCCCCAACTCAATTGCAGCTTTTTCATGAAGGTATTACAGTTGGCCTTACTTTCAACAGTCAGTGCCCTCGAGAAAACAAAAATGTTGTTGACCATTTCCCTGACCCAGGGTGGAGTTTTCGAGGGACAGGCATGATGTCAGCACTACATCAGTCTGCACGGAATGTTGACACCCTTCAAGGCTGGTAACAAGTAAGTAAATGAGGAGAACCCAAGCTCCCAGGTGTACACAGAAGCGAGACAATAATTTCTGCAAAAAGGAAACCTTTAATTAAGCTGCCTGATTTTAAGCTTTTTCAAACATGAAACACATGGCTCTATAAAGCACAGAATGGGAACTGAAAATGTGACAATCTGGTCAAAATTTAAATTTTTTTCAAATCCACAAACAAGGCTTTTCAGTCTTCAAACGATTCAGACCTGTGACTGGGATGCTCCCTAATTTATTTCTTAGAAAACAGACCACTGCCGGGCCTCAGCCCAGAGCCAATGCCACACCGCCTTGTAGGTAGTCAGTGCTAAATAAACAAGGGCGAAATTCATTAGAGAAAAAATAAGTGTGCTGGAAATCATTTTTTCCCCCTTCCATTATACTCTTGCACTTTCTAAGAATCTCTCAATTGCCCATAATTATGGCAAAGCCTCGTGTTTCACCCCAATAATTCCAGTATTAGAGGGACACTCAGAAGACATAAGGAAAGACAGTATCCATTATCAATGAAAGTGTGGCCGCCCTCTAAGGAAACACAGAGCACTTACTGCTCCACTTACCTCATCTTTCCATCAATAAATCCGTGCTCTCTCATTGGTGAGGGCACCCTCGGTGGACTCACTGGAAAGGATGACAGCTAATTAACAAATGCACTTTGGCCTTAATTAAGCTTCCCTTTCCTGTCTGTAATATTACTTCATATAAATGGAGACTGTTCCTGCTTTATTTTATTCTCATTATAGAACTGAATTCAGATTAATTCGTTAAAACATGATCCAGTTAAGCTTCACTTATCTAATGAAATGCACATATTATGTATTTTAAATGAGGAAGGGAATTCACTGAAAAGACTAATTCCTCCCCCCCCCCCCTTTCCCGCTCCTTCTTGGCTGATGTGAGCGTATACTTTGCGGGGGTGCTGTGACAAGCCACAGACTGGGGGCTTAACCAACAGATATTTATTTCCTTAAATTCTGGAGGCTGCAAGCCTAAGATAAGATGTCAGCAGGGCTGGTTCTTCTGAGGCCTTTCTCCTTGGCTTGTAGATGGCCACCTTCTCCCTGGGTCCTCTCATCCTCTTCCAGCTGTACTCGTCTGTGTCCAGCTTCCTCTTCCTATAAGGACACCAGTCACATTGGATTAGGGCCCACCCTAATGACTCATATCAATATAATCACCTCTTTAAAGGCCCTATGTACAAGTACAGTCATATTCTGAGGTCCTGGGGGTTAGGACTTCCACATTGAATTTGAAGGGACACAATTCATCCCATAACAGTGAAGAAGAGGTGATATTTCCAAAGAAAGGCCATGGAGCGTACGGCCGAGGTCACCACCTCCGGAGCCAGACTGTCTGGGCTCAGATCTCAGCTTTCCACCTTGGGAAAACCACGTAAAGGCTCTGCTTTTTAGTTCCTCCGTGTGTTGAATGGGTTAGTCATGGTGTCCATCCACCTCAAGAGGGTTTTATGAAGATTAAATAAGTGCTTTAGACATAGAAAGCCCTTGATTAGTGTTTGCTTTCCTTAAAAGGCTTACAGGGTGCTCATACATTTTTCTCACAGGGGAAATGCTGTGTCAATAGACTATGAAAATACAAAGAACATCTCAATTCTCATGGTGTTGTAAACTTGAGATGATTATCTTTTTAATTTATTTTATATTCATAATTTTCTTTTACACTCAAAACATATAATGACCTTTGCATTAGGGCATAGAATGGATTTGAGCCACAGTGGCAGATTTCAGTCAAAAATTTCCCCTGCCACCCTCCTCACCCCAGTCCTCTGGCTTCTTCCTGATACAAACCAAAGGCAGGTTTCAACTGTGGGCCCAGTTACACCTGAACCTGCTCCAAGACGGGGGGCTCCAAGTTCAGATGTCACAACAAAACCCTAATTCTGGACCAATGTCCTTCTTTACTGTTCTACACTGGGAGCTAAATATTCCTGGAGGAAATTCAATAACCACGTGGGCTGCTTCCACTAAACAACATGGTCTCCAGACCTCCCTGGGCCCTCTGTAGCACGGAGTCTTTTTCCTCATGCCTGTGCCACGCCATCTCCCATCCTCAAGGGCAGCTATTCCCAGCCTGTGCCTCTGCATTCAAGTTCTGTACTCAAACCACACCTCCCTCTCGGCCATGACAACTATCCTGCTCATCACCAGGAACACACTGGTTAGGGCAACGCCGAACGGCTTCATTGCACACACATTGTGTGGAATTTCTCCTCTGGGCTTTGCTCCTGCACATGGGAATGGCTTCTTTTCTGCCAGGCTCCTCTGCCTCTGCCTGACTTGCTTTCACTCTTATTTGAAGACGTGGCTCAAGAGACATGGCATCGTCCTCTCCAAAGCCTTCTTCAGCCAGCGTCCCTGCCCCTCCTCGGCTGGGTCGTGTTCCTCCTTGAGACTCCACACTCTTCATGCATCTCTAGCACTGTTGTCCTGACCTTGCTATACCATTATCTGTTGATGTATCGTCTCTCACGACAGACTGAGCTTCTTGTGGTCAGAAGCCTTGTGTGTTTATTATTGACGGTCACTGTCCAGCATGGTAAGTGCTCCAGAAGTTTCCTGTCTTTCCTCCATTGTACAGACCGTATTGAGATCATTTGTGTGCCAAGCTCCTGAGAGACAGGGGTCAGAGTCTCACTTCTTTTTCTTCCTGTGTCAATCAGAGTTCCTAGCTGCAAAGAATAAAACCTATCTCTGTTCATTTAAGTATACAAGGATTTTGTTAAAAAGGATTGGATAGCTCACTTGAACCAGTGATCAAGTGGAAGATCAGAAAGCTAGGCATTTAAATAGGTATTAGAAAAAGGAAACTAAAAGCAGACATGGCCACGTTCAAACACACACCACCAAACCAGGCCCCCTGACATCCGAATGTACTGCCTTCCCACCAGCACTGGGAACTCTTTCCGGAAGCGTGGGTTCGTTACAGCATCTGCCAGAGCCCTCCCCACTAGGACCATCCACCCTCCCTAAGCTCGGTCGCTCTGCGGCGCATGCATCTGACCGGCGAAATCTCCAAGTGCCCGTTCTCTGAATGCAAGAGAAATTGGAGAGGTGAGTTCAGCCTGGATAGAGAAGGTGAAGTAATTCCTCACAGAAGGAAGGTGGCTCAGATAATGGTGGCCAGAAAAATGATAAAAATCCATTATAGATCCCTCAGGCGTAGCACAGCCTGGCAAACAATAAGTGCTGAGTAAAGACAAATAAAAAGGTATGAATGAATCACTTCTAGCTGTGTTTCCAGAAACCCATTTTGCAAAGAGGAATCTTGACCTGGCCCTACAATCCATATTTTTTGAGGAGGAGACAAGGAGGGAAAGGGTGGGAGAAGCAACCACCATGTGTCATGTTTCTGTGACATGCCAAATGCACTAGCTGTGTTTCTGTGGGTGACACGATCCTCATGAGAATGAATGTGGAGGAGGCAGGGAGCAGCTGTGTCTGTGTTATTTATCACATCCCCAGTGCCTGGCACACAGTAGATACTTAATAAATACTTGGTGTGAAACAATCCCACAAAAATATACAGTGCCCTTTGTTGACTTCCAGACTGTACTCTGGCAGTCACCAAGCTAGTGAGCGGCAGCTGCCCCGGCCCTAGTCCCACCTTCCGTCCTTCTCCACATCTGCGTGGATGCTGCCAACACGCCCGCTCCTGGGAGGAGTGATGTCAGCTGGTGCCTCTCAGTTTTTCCCCCTTTGCCGTCTACGCTTCGGCGTTCATCCTCAGATGGAAACGCCTCGGCGGGAGCGGTGGGATGCGGCACTATCCACCAAGGGAGCTGGGAGAGCCCCACCCTCCTGTGCATCAGGTAATAGGCAGACGGAGCCCGGGACGGGCCTGGGCAATGGGCAGCCGCCCGGAAACGAGCTCCAACCCCTCTTGGTCCCAGTCCAGGAACACCTGGGAAATCCTGCCTTGGCAGACACCCGCAGACCAGGGAGCCTTTGTAGAAGTTCAGGTGTCTGGAAGAGAAGTCCCAGCACTCTGTGGAAGCAAAAAACGTATGTGTTTGCATGCCCTGAAGTAAGAGGAACTCTGCCAGCTTTGCCTCCTATCCTCAAGGTGGCACAACTCAGCCATGGATCCCCCCTCAGGGAACAGGGAGCGAGGCAGGACGCTGCTAAAGAAAGCCCTCTCTCCAGACGCAGTACCCAGAATATTATGGTGAGAGCTCCCAGACTGCAGGGAGGGAGGAGATCGGGAAAGAGGCCGATAAGAATATCAATGGGCATTAAAGGGACCCAGTCCATGCAGACTGCATTTTAGGAAGCCGCTCAAGAGCTGCTGGGAAAACCTTACCCGAGGATATCCCAACAGCTGGCCTGCTGGCATCGAGTACCAAACCCAAACCCCATAAAACTCCTTGAAGACGTCATAAAGAGGGTTAGCTCCTTAATATCAGTCTCTGCGATGATTTTTTGGATTTGACACCAAAAGCAAAACAACAAGAGCAAAAATGAACAAGTACGACTGCATCAAACTAAAGAGCTTCTAGATGGCAAAGAAAAGCATCAATAAAATGAAAAGGCAACCTACAGAATGGGAGGAAATATTTGCAAATCGCATATCTGATGAGGTCTTACTATCCAAAATATATAAGGAACTCATACAACTGTATAGCAAAAAAACAATCAGCACATGAAAAACACTCAATACTACTAATCATCAGGGAACTGTGAATCAAAACCACAGTGAGCTATCACCTCACGCCAGTCAGAATGGCTGAAATAAAGGAGATAGCAGGTCTTGGTGAGGATGTGGGGAAAGGGGAGAGTTTGTGCGCTGCGGGTGGGGATGTAAATTGGTGCAGCCACCATGGAAAACAATGAGAAGATTCCTCAAAAAGTTAAAAACAGAAATACCATACCATCCAGCAATTCCACTTCCTGGTATTTATCTGAAGAAAATGAAAACACCATTCGAAGAGCTATGTGCCCCCCTTTATTCACTGCAGCATTGTTTAAAATAGGCAAGATATGGAATATTACTAAATGTCCGTTGACAGATGAATAGATAGAGATTTGGAATGTGTATAATGGAATATTACTCATAAAAAGGATGAAAGCTTGCCATTTGTGACCATACGCATGGACCTAGAGGGCATTATCCTAAGTGACAGGAGCCAGACAGAGAAAAACAAATGTTGTGCTGATATTACTTACATGTAGAATCTACAAAGCTGAACTCAGAGAAACTAAGAGTAGAATGGTAGCTACCAGAGTCTGGGGGATTTGGGGGAATTGGGGAGATGTTGGTCAAAAGGTAAAAACTTGCAGTTAGAAGATGAGTAAGCTCTGGAGATCTAATGAACAACACGGTGATTATAGTTAATAATAATGTATTATATACATGAAAGTTGCTAAGAGATATCTTAATTCTCACCACAAAAACGAAATGATAATTATGACGTGACAGTGCATTAATTAGCACTACAAGTGGCAATCATACAGTAATATATAACTGTTTCAAATCAATAATCTTAAATGTATACAATGTTATGTCAATGCACATCTTAAGTTTATACAATATTATATGTCAGTTTTATCTCAAAAAATAGTCAGGCATTGCTTGTGTGAGATTCTGTGAATTTTTTTTAAGCTTCTGATTAACAAAATCTTTCTGAGGACTTTTTAGAACTGGAATCTGCCTGCCTGCCCCCCTGTCTCCCAAAGGAATTGCATTATTCAGTGTCTATGCTTCCAGATTATAGGCTCCTACCAAAAAGACTTTGTCCTCACGGCTTACAGGGTTTGAAAGCTCTGTTGCTGCCTGGCTCTTTAGAGAGGCATTTTCAAAGTCTTTAGGGGACGGCACAGTTCTCCGGCGCCGATCACACAGCAGGCCTCCTGAGGCACCCTCAGGGCACTTCTCCTGGCCCACACCGCAGCTGGCCTGTGTGTCCACCGGAAGCGCCCGAGCTACACTGATTCCGGAAGAACTGTTTTCGTCGTGAGTGTTGAATGCAGGCAAGCCTCCAGCTTTTGCTGGACAATTTATGCACTCCAGGCCTTTCAGCTCCTCTGCCAGAGATTCCTCACGCCCCCTAGTGGTGTGAGCAGCCAAAGGACAGACTGACCTAGATTCCCTTTCCACCTCGACTACTCACTTGTTCAGGCATTGATTGTTCAAGGACAGCAAGCACAGGGAACCAACAAACAGAAACCTTTTCACGATGATTATCTAGGGCCAACGACTGCAACCTTTTTAATGAAGAAAAGTTCCTCATGAAAAACAGTATTTGCACACATTTGATGGAAAATAAAAAGAGAACTTGGGCAGGGCTGCGCCTTCCCACACTGTCAGCGTGGTCCATGTGGATGGTCCCAGGAGCCCCTTGTGTGTGGTCTGCTTGGCATGGCACGGCTGCCCTGTGGGGTCGCTGCATTTTCCTAGGTGCTGAACCGAGGCCAAGTCCCAGAGGATTCCCTTGCTTGGGCTGTGGAGCCTCTCTGAGGTCTGCTTGCGGAGGACAGGAGACCCACCTTCAGCTTGGCACTGTTGCCCTGGTTTAGCGACCGTCAGGAAAGGGCTGCCCACAGTTTCCTTCTGGAAGTGCACGATGAGTGAATGGGAGATGCCCCAGACCCTTATGACTTTGGCCTGGCTCTGACACAGTCACATTTCTTTGGGGAGCTGTCCTGATACAGTTCAAGGAACACTGACTTTGGACCCAAAGTTCCTCCTCCACCAAAAGCCATTTGTTAGCTGTGTGACCCTGGAAAATGAACTTTACCCCTCTGATCATGTTTTCCTGTGTAAATGGAGCTAATGACACCTTTCCCAGAGAGTTGCTGTGAGAACTAAGTATCTATCTCATACATACAGACTCACCATTTGTATAAACTGTTTAATATGATACCTAACATATAGTAAGTAGGTGCTTCATACCGATCAGTTCCGTCAGCCTCCAGCATCTGTACAGTCGTACCCTCTCCTCAGATCTCTCTGCGCCCGGGGAGGATAGCAGCCCGCACACGTCCCGGGGCTGGGCTCCAAGGCAGGACTCCCGCAGCCAGCTTATACGGCTCTTGCACCAGAGCTGGCAACACAACCAGACTCAGTTCACCTGCTTCTGGAGTTTCTCCACTCTAAATTTTATTCAGCAGGCTTATTTTTTGTTTTGTTTTGTTTTGAAATGACACTGGAGATCCGATGCTTGGGATTTCTTCTGTACTCTGGCCTTGGTGGGACACAAACAATCTCATTTTTCGATAGTGAATGAGAGTTTCCTTTAACACACTGAGATGCTTGTCTGACCCAGAGACTCCCAAGTTCCCTTCACTGGTTAAAAAGAGAATTGGTTGTGGGTGCAAAAAGAGCAGGGTGGGGTGACAACAGATCTTCCAGTAAGGAGGGAGCTTCCTAGAGTCAGTGCTCAGCAGTTCTGGCTACAACCTCTTCTACAAAAATGCTGCCAGCTAGCCCACACCCAGGGGAGCTCTCTCCATGCACTGGCATTACCCCAGATCCCTCAGGACTTCACAGGTCTTACTGGGTAGAAGGCAGGGGAGGTGAGTAACCCGCTGATTATTACAATTTCCACCAGGCATTGAGGTTTTCTGTTCAAATTTTGGTCCTAGAATTCTAAATCCATCTGTACTTGGGGGACAGGGCAATTTTCTAGGATCAACAGAGCAGTTCTGAAAACTGTTTGTCATTATTTTATACAAGCTGACAATGAGACAAGGACCATGGGTGTAGTCAGAGTAGGGTGAGGGCCTCCGGAAAAAGCAAGGCAGGATATTTACAGTCAGAGTAATGTAACTACATGCAAGGAAACTGCCTACCAAAACTGTGTTAAACATTAAGCCGAGTCATTCTTCAGTGAGATCAGTTGATACTCCCCAGATAAGGAAAGTAGCCCATGTTTTTATTATGCTGATCGTTTGTAATCATGTGTAAGATTCACTTTAGCATGCTAAAAGGGACTTAATGTCTCATCAAGGACAAACATTCTAAGGCCGCTTTTAACAAGTCCACACCCTAAGCCCTTTATCAGCTCCCCAAAATCCTCAACTGCCTATAAATACCCTAGACTATGCACCACCCCAGGCTCTCTTGTCCCCTCCTGGCCTGAGCTAGGAGCTCTGTCCTCTCACTGTATCTCTCAATAAAAGCCTCTCCCTGGCTCTCCTACCTTGGGTGTTTGCTACGTTCATTCTTTGACTCCGCAAACAAGAACCCCAGCGTCAACAATAGCTGTGGTCAGTACAAGGATGCACACTACATATACCTCTTAAATCTGATGATGAAATCAATTCCGAAAATAGTTTTCAGCACACACACCTCAAAATGGACCTTTACCATAAATCACATCCTGTTTGTGCCAGGTGCTTTCCCTAGGCTGTGCACAACTCCTTCCAGGACTCCAGGGCAGAGGCAGCTTCTTGCGTACAGTCAACATAGTGGACAAACACTGGTAACAAGGAAAAAGAGGGAGAAATGTGGAAATGCAGAAAACAGTGCCACCCTTAGATAAAGGAAGATCCGCAGCACACCTCCATTTGGCTCACCTGCCTGGCCCCTCAACAGTCAGATCCTGGCGGCGTGAGCAGAGCGTCCCAGGCGCCACCTGCCCACAGTGCTGACTGCTGCCTCGGTGGCAGACTCAGTAGCGCCCCCGCCACAGATCGGGAGGCAGCCACTGACACTCTGGTCTCTCTCCTGCTACTGGCTGCTCTAGATTCCCTCCCCTTGGTCAGCCCCTGTGACAGATCACACTGTGAGTAGATGTTCAGTGTGTTTGATGATGAAAACGGTACAAAATAATGGGGTAAGGGGAGAATATTTTGTGGTTTTGAATAGGTTAGGGTAGTCTTTGCTAAGGTATCGTTTGAGTAAAATGTTGAAGAAGGTAAGAGGTGATCACCTCAGGGGAAGAGCACTCCGTAGATAGAACAGCAAGTGCCAAGGCCCTGAGGCTGCTTTGTACCTGGAGAATTACAGAAACAAGGTTGATGTGTGATGTCCAAGGGGTAGCATGGGGCCAGATGTCTTGGCCCTTAGAGGTCATTATTATAAGGACTTTGGCTTTTATCCAGAATAAGATGGGAAGCCCCTGGAGGATTTGGGGTAAGTAATAACACAACCCGACTTTACATATTAACAGGATCACTCTGATTACTGCACAGAGAACAGCCTGAAGGAAGGCAGGGAGAGTGGCGAGACAAAAGAGAATTGTGGCTTGAACTGGCATGAGAGCAGCAAATGTGGTGAGAAGTGTCCAGATTCTAAATATATATGAAATAGAGATGCCATGGTACTTGCTAACAGATGGGGTATGGCACAAGAGAAGGTAAATTGTCGAGGATGACTTGAGTTTTTGGCATAAGCAGTTGGAAGGATAGTCTCCATTTAATTTACCAGGATGGTTAAATCTGAGAAAGAAGCAACTTTGCTGGGACAAGATCAGGAGTATAATTTGAAATATTTTGAAGTCGAGATGTCCTTTGGATCGGCAAGGAGGTATATTGACTGGGAGTTGGATATGGGAGTCTGGAGATCAGGAAAGGAATCATCAGTTCATAGATAGGTTTTGAGAGCCCTAAGAGTCAATGAGAAAAACAGAGAGTGGGTGGGGATATAAAAGAGCCCTGGGTCGCTGGAACACGAAACGTCTGGGTGAGGGGAACCGAGGTAAGGAGGAAGGCTGAGGTCAGAAGAGGTTAGTAATGAGAACCACAGGCATGTGATGTTCTGGAGGCCAAGCGACAAAGGATTTCAGGGAGGGGAGAATAATCAACTATGTCAGATTTAGTAAGATAAGGACCAAGAATGCACATTGAAGGTTACTGGTGACCTTGCTAAGAGCTTAGAGACAGAAGGAGGGAAGAAACTTAACTGGAGTGGGCCAAAAGAGGGGATAAAAATTAGAGATGGACGAATAGGTAACTTTTAAAAGCAGCTTTGCTAAAAGGGGGAAGAGAAACATGGAGAGGGCATAGGTTAAAGAGAGGTGTTTTTGTTATTGTTTTGTTGTTTTTTTTAAGATGGGAGAAATAGAGGATGTTTGTATACTGACAGAAACCTTAGAGAAGGGAAGACTGGTGAGGTGGGAGTGAGGGGAGAATGTCTGGAGCCTGTCCTGGTGTAGGCAGAGGGGGTGGGTGTAGACATGGAGAAGGGATGGGGGGAGGGCTCTCTCTGCAGAGCGGTGTGGCATGTCCCTCCGACACAGTGGCAGGAAGGCAGGACATGTGGTCCTGGCAAAAGTGAATGTATAGTGTGAGGGGGCCAAGAGCAGCGCAAGGCAAGGTGTGTCTCATGGGTGATATTTTTCCATGTAGCTTGCTATAGCATGTTTCCTGGATTGCAATTCCTTGCTATTCCCAAATAAACTCAATTTCTGGTCATTTGATCTTGCCTGGGTTTACCTCTTTATTTAGGTTGATTCTGGTGTAGCTCTAGGCTGGAAGGGGTTTCCAGCTCCAGACAAGTTCACTCTGGATTCAGTGAGACCGAAAAATGACAACAGAACTTTGGGGCTACGGGGTAGGTAAAAGGGATTATACCAAGTTTTCTTCTCACATGGTGACAGGTCGAGTGCTAGAGTCATGTCTGCATCTGGAAAACCTGTCTCTGTCTCTGCCTCTGCTCCAGGTTCTCTGCTGAGCACAGGGTGGAGTTCTTTTTATAGCAACCCAGACAATAATAGCTTAATGCCTAGAGGTGTGGAAGCAGAGTAACCTACACAGTAAGCCAATTACATCATCAAGTAGATTAGGGTCAGGTGAGGATCCTGGCCACAGGCGCTTCCATTTTCCCTACCACTGGTAATGTAACTTTGATCAATTTACATAGTACCTTTAAGCAACAATTACTTAAGTTATAAAATGAGGATAATACTACCTATATTATAGATTATTTGGAGGACTAAATGAGTTAATACTGTAAGTCTGGGGAGAGGAAATCCTGGGGCAAAATACCTCTAAAAACTGAAATCAAAGGGAGAAATAAAGTTTAAAATCCATTTATTGCTCACAAAGTGCAGTCCCAGGCTGTCTCTTTCCTGCTCCAGCAGAAGCAAAACCGGCCCTCCCCTCACCTCTCAGGTACAGATAAGCCCTCCAATGCCCAGGTAATTACCCATTGATATGGAGATGAACTTCTCTCCACCCCTGAGGAATGATGCAAATACACTAAAGCCATACTTCCTTCCACCTCTGAACACCTATTGATGTGCAGATGTATTAAAGCCAGGGAGATATTCTGGAAATACTACAATTTTACCCACAAATACTTCATTTAAGTATTGAAAAACACTTAAAGAATAACTAGCACATAGTAAACAATCTAAATAGATAATGTTTACCCTTTATCAAGAAACTATTTTTAATGGAGCAATAAAAAGTGAGGGAAGGGGACTTCTGGGAAGATGGTGGCATGAGCAGAGCAGCAGAAATCTCCTCCCAAAACTATATATATCTATGAAAATACAGCAAATACAACTATTCCTAAAAGAGATACCAGAATACACAGGAAAGCGCACAGCTTGCAGCTACACCCAAGAGGACATGGGAACCAGCTTGGCAGGTAAGATACAGAGCCATTACCAGGCGGGAGGAGAGGATTCAGAGCCCGGAGGGAGTGGAAGTACACCCTGTGAAATAACGAGCCCTGGTGATCTGCGTGGGGGGCGCTGACACACATTGCCCGGTGTAGTGGAGATTGGAGAGACAGAGGGTGCAGGATCTCAGCGGAGAACGCGCCAGGGGGCTCGCAGCCGGCTCCTGGGAAGGAAAAAAAAAAAAGAAAAGCGCGGGCTTTTTTTGGCAGTCTTAAAGAGACAGGAGCCCAGTGGAGGAGCCAGATTGCCCCGGCACACTCAGCCCAGTGGGCTGGGAGTCCTGGGGAGTTTCGGACCCCTTAGCTGGCGACTGGGAAAGGGTGGCTGCACTTACACTTCTCACAGAGATCAACAGCCTCCCATTAGTTCCCACCCCGGCCAGAGCTATTAAGGGCGCTGCGGAGCGACGCGGCCATGGCTGCGGAATAGTGGGGCAATAGCACCACCTACAGCATCCACACAGAATCTACTCCTGGTGTGATTTCTTTTCAATTTTTTCTTTTTTTTGTTTTGTTTTGTTTTGTTTTTTGTTTTTTCTTCTCTCTTTTTTTTGCTTTCGTTCTCTCTTTTTCTTTTTAAAAAAGAGCGCAGCTGACATACGTGGCAACTACCAGCAACTACTTCTATAGCCATGAAAAGACAGAGAAATATGGCCCAGACTAAGATCAACCAGACAACCCCACAGAGGGAGCCTGAAGGGATGGAAATGCACAGTCTTCCTGAAAAAGAATTCAGAACAAAAGTCATAACCATGCTGATGGATCTACAGAGAAATGTGCAAGAGCTGAGGGAGGAAGTGAGGAAGGAGGAAAGACAATGCAGAAATCAGACAAGCGATCGATGGGCTTAACAGCAGACTGGATGCAATGCAAGAGACTGTTAATGGAATAGAAATCAGAGAACAGGAATACAGAGAAGCTGAGGCAGAGAGAGATAAAAGGATCTCTAGGAATGAAACAATATTAAGAGAACTGGGTGACCAATTCAAACAGAACAATATTCGCATTATAGGAGTACCAGAGGAAGAAGAGAGACAAAGGGATAGAAAGTGTCTTTGGAGAAATAATTGCTGAAAACTTTCTCACGCTGGGGAAGGAAATAGTCTCACAGTCCATGGAAGCCTACAGATCTCCCAACACAAGGAACCTAAGGAAGACAACACCAAGACACATAATAATTAAAATGGCAAAGATCAAAAATAAAGACAGAGTATTAAAGGCAGCTAGAGAGAGAAAGAAGATCACCTACAAAGGAAAACCCATCAGACTATCATCAGACTTCTCAACAGAAACGTTACAGGCCAGAAGAGAATGGCATGATATATTTAACGTAATGAAACAGAAGGGCCTCGAACCAAGAATATTGTATCCAGCACGATTATCATTTAAATATGATAGAGGGATTAAACAATTTCCAGACAAACGAAAGTTGAGAGTTTGCCTCTCATCTTAAATGGACTGCTCTAGAGGGAAGCACCCCTAAGGCTAAAAAGATGCCACCAGAGAAAATAAAATCATAGCAAAGAAAGCAGACCATCCAAATACTAACTAAAGACAAAGAATAAAACACCTAGTATATAAAGAATGGAGGAGGAAAAATAAGAAGGGAGAGAAATAAAGAAACATCAGATGGTGTTTACAATAACTTAACAAGAAAGTTAAGTTAGATTGTTAGATAGTAAAGAAGCAACCCTTGAACCTTTGGTAACCACGAATCTAAAGCCAGCAATGGCAATAAGTACATATCTATCAATAATCACCCTAAATGTAAATGGACTGAATGCACCAATCAAAAGACACAGAGTAATAGAATGGATAGAAAAGCAAGACCCATCTATATGCTGCTTACAAGAGACTCACCTCAAACCCAAATATATACACAGACTAAAGGTGAAGGGATGGAAAAAGGTATTTCATGCAAACAACAAAGAGAGAAAATCAGGTGTGGCAGTACTTGTATCAGACAAAATAGACTTCAAAACGAAGAAAGTAGTAAGAGATAAAGAAGGACATTACATAATGATAAAGGGGTCAGTCCAACAACAAGATATAACCATTATAAATATATATGCACCCAACACAGGAGCACCAGCATATGTGAAACAAATACTAACAGAATTAAAGGAGGAAACAGACAGCAATGCATTCATTTTAGGAGACTTCAACACACCACTCACTCCAAAGGACAGATCAACAAGACAGAAAATAAGTAAAGACACAGAGGCACTGAACAACACACTAGAATAGATGGACCTAACAGACATCTACAGAACTCCACACCCAAAAGCAGCAGGATACACATTCTTCTCAAGTGCACATGGAACATTTTCCAGAATAGACCACATACTAGGCCACAAAAAGAACCTCAGTAAATTCAAAAATATTGAAATTCTACCAAACAACTTCTCAGATCACAAAGGTGTAAAACAAGAAATAAATTGTACAAGGAAAACAAAAAGGCTCACAAATACACAGAGGCTTAACAGCATGCTCCTAACTAATCAATGGGTTAAAGACCAAATCAAAACAGAAATCAAAGAATATATGGAGACTAATGACAACAACAACACAAAGCCACAACTTCTGTGGGATGCAGCAAAGGCAGTTCTAAGAGGAAAGTATATTGCAATCCAGGCCTATTTAAAGAAGGAAGAACAATCGCAAATGAGTAGTCTAAAGACACAATTACTGAAATTGGAAAAAGAAGAACAAATGAGGCCCAAAGTCACCAGAAGGAGGGACATAATAAAGATCACAGAAGAAATAAATAAAATTGAGAAGAATAAAACAATAGAAAAAAATCAATGAAACCAAGAGCTGGTTCTTTGAAAAAAGAAACAAAATATATAAACCCCTAGCCAGACTCATTAAGAGAAAAAGAGAATCTACACACGTAAACAGAATCAGAAATGAGAAAGGAAAAATAATGATAGACCCCAAAGAAATACAAAGAATTATAAGAGAATATTATGAAAATCTATATGCTAACAAGATGGAAAACCTAAAGAAATGGACTTCTTAGAAAAATACAACCTTTCAAGACTGACCAAGCAAGAAACAGAAAAACTAAACAGACCAATCACCAGCAACGAAATTGAATCGGTAATCAAAAAACTACCCAAGAATAAAACCCCTGGACCTGATGGATTCACCTCTGAATTCTACCAGACATATAAAGAAGAAATAACACCCATTCTCCTTAAAGTTTTTCAAAAAATAGAAGAGGAGCGAATACTTCCAAACTCATTCTATGAAGCCAGCATCACTCTAATACCAAAACCGGGCAAAGACCTCACCGAAAAAGAAAATTACAGACCAATAGCCCTGATGAACGTAGATGCAAAAATACTCAACAAAATATTAGCAAACTGAATTCAAAAATACATCAAGAGGAACATACACCATGATCAAGTGGGATTCATCCCAGGGGTGCAAGGAAGGTACAACATTTGAAAATCCATCAACATCATCCACCACATTAACAAAAAGAAGAACACAAACCACATGATCTCTCCATAGATGCTGAAAAAGCATTTGACAAAATTCAGCATACATTCATGATTAAAACTCTCAACAAAATGGGTATAGAGGGCAAGTACCTCAACATCATAAAGGCCATATATGACAAACCCACAGCTAACATCATACTTAATGGCGAGAAGGTGAAAGTTTTTCATCTAAGATCGGGAACAAGACAGGGATGCCCACTCTCTCCACTGTTATTCAACATAGTACTGGAGGTCCTAGCCACGGCAATCAGACAAAACAAAGACATACAAGGCATCCAGATTGGTAAAGAAGAAATCAAATTGTCACTATTTGCAGATGACATGATACTGTACATAAAAAACCCTAAAGACTCCATTCCAAAACTACTAGAACTAATATCTGAATTCAGCAAAGTTGCAGGATACAAAATTAACACACAGAAATCTGTTGCGTTCCTATACACTAACGATGAACTAACAGAAAGAGAAATCAGAAAAACAATTCCATTCACAATTGCATCAAAAAGAATAAAATACCTAGGGATAAACCTAACAAAGGAAGTGAAAGACCCGTACTCTAAAAACTATAAGACATTCCTAAGAGAAATTAAAGAGGACACTAACAAATGGAAATGCATCCCATGCTCTTGGCTAGGAAGAATCAATATTGTCAAAATGGCTATACTACCTAAAGCAATCTACAGATTCAACGCAATCCCTATCAAAATACCAACAGCTTTCTTCAATGAACAGGAACAAATAATTCTAAAATTCATATGGAACCACAAAAGACCCCGAATAGCCAAAGCAATCCTGAGAAGGAGGAATCAAACAGGGGGAATTACCCTCCCTGATTTCAAGCTCTACTACAAAGTCACAGTAATCAAAACAATCTGGTATTGGCACAAAAACTGACCCACAGACCAGTGGAACAGAATAGAAAATCCAAACAGTAACCCAAACATATACAGTCAATTAATATTTCATAAAGGAGCCTTGGATATACAATGGGGAGATGACAGCCTCTTCAGCAGCTGGTGTTGGAAACACTGGACAGCTACATGTAAGAGAATGAAACTGGATTACTGTCTAGCCGCATACACAAAGACCTGAATGTAAGTCATGAAGCCATAAAACTCTTAGAAAAAAACAAAGGCAAAGATCTCTTGGTCATAAACATGAGCAACTTCTTCATGAACATATCTCCCTGGGCAAGGGAAACAAAAGCAAAAATGAACAAGTGGGACTATATCAAGCTGAAAAGCTTCTGTACAGCAAAGGACACCATCAGTAGAACAAAAGACATCCTACAGTATGGGAGAATATATTCATAAATGATGTATCTGATAAGGGGTTGACATCCAAAATATATAAAGAACTCACGCACCTTAACAAACAAAAAGCAAATAATCCAATTAAGAAATGGGCGGAGGACATGAATAGACACTTCTCTAGAAGAAATTCAGATGGCCAACAGGCACATGAAAAGATGCTCCACATCGCTAATCATCAGAGAAATGCAGATTAAAACCACAATGAGATATCACCTCACACCAGTGAGGATGGCCAACATCCAAAACACAAACAACAACAAATGTTGGCGAGGATGTGGAGAAAAGGGAACCCTCCTACACTGCTGGTGGGAATGCAAATTAGTTCAATCATTGTGGAAAGCAGTATGGAGGTTCCTCAAAAAACAAAATAGAAATACCATTTGACCCAGGAATTCCACTCCTAGGAATTTACCCTGCGACTGCAGCAGCCCAGTTTGAAAAAGACATATGCTCCCGTATGTTTATTGCAGCACTATTTACAATAGCCAAGAAATGGAAGCAACCTAAGTGTCCATCAGTAGATGAATGGATAAAGAAGATGTGTTACATATACACAATGGAATATTATTCAGCCATAAGAAGAAAACAAATCCTACCATTTGCAACAACATGGATGGAGCTAGAGGGTATTATGCTCAGTGAAATAAGCCAAGCCGAAAAAGACAAGTATCAAATGATTTCACTCATATGTGGAGTATAAGAACAAAGAAAAAAACTGAAGGAACAAAACAGCAGCAGACTCACAGAACCCAAGAACGGACTAATAGTTACCAAAGGGAAAGGGACTGGGGAAGATGGTTGGGAAGGGAGGGATAAGAGGGGAAAAGGGGCATTACGATTAGCAGACATAATGTTGGGGGTGCATGGGGTGGGCTGTACAACTGAGAGAAGACAAGTAGTGATTCTATAGCATCTCACTATGCTGATGGAGAGTGACTGTAATGGGGTTGGTGGGGGTGACCTGATGAAGGGGGTAGTTTAATAACCATAATATTGCACATGTAATTGTAGATTAATGATACCAAAATAAATTATTAAAAAAAAGTGAGGGAAGGAGTTGGTAAGGTTCTAGGACCTCATCTTTCATAGTATTTTAAAGACATTTTCTAAAAATTACTTAAATGTTCTTTCCTCACTTACAAAATGGGCTATCACCTGAATTATAAATACTACTGGTTGTTGTGAAAATCAAATATTATGAATTAAATGTTTTGAAAACTAAATACTAGTATTATGATGGTTAATATTATTGTGTTGTAATTAAAATTTCATTGGGTTAAATAAGTATTTGAAACAAATTTTGATTGTTGTGAATTTAATTTTGGCTCCAAGTTTCTTTGAAACTCAATTTATTTTACTATTTGTGGAGAGCTGTTACAATATCCATATATCTAACTATCATGAAATTAAAATCTCATTGCTTTGTAACCTTTGTGAACACACAATTATATTGGAAAGAAAAACATCTGGACAGTGCCTGGCAGGTACGTTCCCATTCAAGGATGGATTATATTGTACAGATACTTTGTTTTGTCCACCTTTACTAGTTCTTAGGTGCAAGGCCTACAAACGGAGTGTCTCCAGGGACTTCCTGTGCCCCAGGCAACAGCACCATCCCCCATCCACAGTGAGTCCGCTCAAAGATGGCCAATAAAGGTCTCTGACATACTAGATGTGTGAAGGCAGCTTTGGGTTCCCCCACTTAAAAAAGCAGCTTAATTTCCTGACAATGAAAAGATCATTAAAGATCAGCTCCTTATTAATCCTCAATTAAACATTACTCTGGACTATCTGTAATTCTAAAAGGGATTAAAGTAGGCCTAAGACACTTAGTATTTCCCTCCCATAGTGGATCTAATCCTTGCTTTGTTGGTAATTATAAAGTTGAAAATATGGAAAATGTTAAATATATCTGAACTGCAGAGATTATTCCAAAGGTGTATTTCAGAGTAATATTCTTCACATACTCCCCTCTGTTTTGACTTTCATTGCAATATCTCTAAAAGCTATCATATAGTTATGATGAGCAATTTATGCACAGAAAAATGGAAGCTTGATAACCAGTGACACAATGAACAACTCCCTCCCTGGCCTGTAGAATAAGCTACACTTTTAACACTGTCAAAAGTGGCTTGCAATCCCTGACAAACACCTTCTTGCTGTCAAGAATTGGAGACAGTCACCACCCACAGCTCTGGCTTCTGTGTTTGCACCAAGTGGCTACTCACCCCTTCAGCCCCACTTCCTCTTGAACCAAGGCGAACACAGCTGGGACCAGTAAGATGAAGGCGGTACATCATCTGGAAAGGTCAGAGAAAGGTGCAGCTGGAGCCAGGCCCCAAGTAGATTAAAAGCTGCCAGGTACCTGGAGCAGAGAATGCTTGAGTTAGCACTGAAAGCAGGGTTGCAGAGAGGGCCAGTGAATGGGAGTATACTCACTGAGAGAAGAGGCAATGGGTGGCCTTACAGACATCGAGAAGCTGGGAGCTTTCCAGTTCTAGGGCCATTTAGCCTGGTTAGAGTGTTTCCTGCTGGTAATGAGTGCAGTAATCCTTACAGTAAACCTAGTTTTGAGTTCAGCTCTCGTGGGGAAAATGGAAGTATGACCAGGATCCTCACCTGACCCTAAACTACTCGATGATGTAATTGGCCTGCTGCTAGGCTAATACTTCCACCACCACTAGCGATGAGCTATTACTTGACTGAGTCACTATATAAAGAGCTCCTCCCAGTGCTCTGGGCAGAGGAAACAGAGGTGGATTATGAACCTGCAAACTGCTGGATGGAGATGCGATTCTCATGCTTGACCCACACCGTGAGAATAAAGCCGGCTATAAACCCTTTTACCCAAGAACATTCTCATTGAATCCACAGTGGACTTGCCCAGGGCTCAAACCCTTAGGCAAGACAGCTTTTTTGTAACTTTTTGTCCCCTTTTTGTAACTCAATAATACCTAAGAAATGCCTTAATCCTTTGCTTTTATAGATGAAATCCTTGAAGACAGTGAGGTCACACTACCGGCTAGTGATAGTTCAGTTCTAGAACCCGATTTGCTTGACTTCCCAATCTTGCTGGGCTACCTGATCTCCTTTATGTCTCAGTAGGCACTGACGAAGCTAGACCTGCAACAGTAAGCAATATTTCAATGCTGGCTTAGTTTATTATGGAAGTCCTAAAATTAAATCAAGTTTGTCCCCACATAAAAGGGTGCTTGATACAAATGCTTCCTTTCTGGTGATTCAACTCGGCCAAAGCTTAAGGTTCCAACCAAACATACAGAGTGCCTAAAATCCATTTGCACTCACAGATGAGTAACTTACACCCTACTTCTTGGTGAGATCAGGCCCAGCCTGTAAATCCTATTTCCCTTCTTTAACTATTGTCTCACAATTTGGTTCAGCCTAATTTAACATTTCTCTCAAGTTCACTTTTACATATATTAACTTGAGATGCATTTTTAAGCCTTTAAGAGGGGAGACAGTGGAACTGATACAACAGAAGAGTGTGTTGTACACAGCAGTTATCACAGCTTCCCATGTATATCCTCTGAGTGACAGTGAAGGGGATGTGTGTGAGTAATGGCCCACCGAATACCTGGCGTCTACACCACCTGCAAGAAGGGACACAGAAAGCACAATCCCTATTGGAATGCATACTAACATAAGTCAGGAGCCTTCTTTTATTTTCCCTGAATGTTAACAATATGGAAAGCAGGCATGGAAGATGTTATTCTGAGCACTGAGAAATATGCACTGGCCTAGACTTCCACACTGAGTTTGTTAGATTTGGAACTAGGTTGTCCGACAAGCTGGCTCTGAAAGGTTAACCTGGCCCTAGGTAGTCCCTAGTGCCCTAGGACTTTCAGGGTAGGTTGATTCTGACTCTCAAATGTTGTGGATTGGCTAACAGTGAGCTCTAGGGATCCTCCTTGTGGCTGACATAAGATTTTCTCTAGAATTAGTCCAGTAATTCCACCAGGTAGGCAGGGTTAGCGCTTGGGGAAAGCATAGAAATCAAGTACAATATATGTATAAAAAATATGTAGGTTTGTTAGAATTAATATTTGTCAACCAACAATATATCTCAATTATTAAAGTTTTGGTATACTTTCAAAAAATGTTTAAACTTTAGTTGAATTTAAAAGATATCACAATAATCTTGTTTTGCCTGTATTTCCAAGAAACACTAAAAATTACAATACAATCCCCAATATAATTTTAGAGTACCACATACACAGTGAAGAGTATATCTTTTTACAGTGTCAGAAAACTCTATATTTATATATATATATTTTTTAATATATTCTTTTACATAATTGTAATAGTGTGGAGAGCAGTTGGGACAGAAGGAGCAAGAGTACAGGACAGGACTGATTGTGTTTTTGTGCCTAGTGTCCATCTAAGGCCTGAACCGGGCCTGACTCTGAAAGAAACCTTGAAAAGTTTCCTAAATTCCAAGAACAAGTATCTCAGGGATGCAGGGAGGTCTTATCTCAAGGCCAGCCACCTGGACCAGATGCCCCCAGGCGTATGTGACTTAAGTATTGGATTAATGTCTGATTGTATTGATCTGTGGGCAATACTTAAGTGATTGGATTGAGGTCCTTGAGAAGGGTGTGTGAATCTAATCTGTAGGCAATTCATGTGTATATAAGCCATGCCAGAATAAAGCTTCTTTGCATTCTGCACCAGACAGTTTGCCCTCCTGTCGTCTTGTATATACAGCCCGATGCCCCCACTCAGGAAGTGTTCGACTCCTGCCGGCAGGCCCCGGCATAATAGAATTAAAATTCTGGTTTGGTCTCACAGAGAAATTAGGCATAGTTTTTATTGTGTTTAAATGATTTTACATTATTTTAAAAATGTTTTCAAAGAGTCTATTGGCTTGAAATATACTTTCACATATTGATTCAGAACTAGGTTTATTTTTACACTTTCCTTTATTGAACAGAAATATGACTTTTGAGACTGTATATATTTCCCCTGAGACACCTGTGTGCTTCCTTGGTACACATATTAAATACCATATAAGAGAAAGTTTTATTGTGAAATCATCTACTACAGGGAAAGCAGGTCACAGCAGGATAAGATGGGATCTCAGGACGTGAAGGGTTCTCAGCCCTCAGACTGGTTGCTGAACCAACAGCAGGAGCCATGCCAACCCCCCTGTGCGCCCCTGAGAACCCAAGTCTGACCTCTGACACCACTGGCCTCTCAAGGACACAGCGTGCCTTAGAGGTAGCTGCTTCTATGACATAAGGCAGGCAAAAATCAAAATTGTCTGGACCATTCTGTTTTTTTTTTTTCAGATAGCATGGATGCATTTAGAAATGTAAGAGTCCTAAAAGGACATTGGCATCAACATAAAGGGACATCCTATCGACCAAATTGTGAGACTCTGAGCATCAACTATAAGCATAGAGACGTAATATAAAACAAAAGTGGGTTGTGATAGAAGTTTAATTATTAATAAGCAGGAGAGCACTCATTCTGAGCATTTAATAATTATGTCTGCTTATAATACTTTCATATGTAGTTATTTCTATGTAGGTAACGATCATAGAATAAACACATGGAAGTTGTAACGTGGCCAAATGATACTGGCATAAGAAAGTACTAAAATAAAAAATAGGGTAGATTTATCAGTACAAACAATAGGATGTATGGCAAGTACAAATAATAACTAGGTAGAAGGTGGCACAGGTGGTCATAAACAACCCAAAGGAAAGGACAATTCAACACTGTATTCTAAAATATGAATTATTCAATGTCATGAAGAGACAAGTTAAACATAAACTAAATCCTTCATTACTCAAATGAAAGCTCTAGAATCAACATTCCCCATAAGAATACAACCATTTCAAATGGTGAAACAGAACAGATTGAAATATCCTAAGGACAAGCCAGTAGGTTAGAAATGTCAGCCATGCAAAGCTTAATACACCATTACTGCAAAAGATACAAAGTTTCAAAGATAAACATTTATTAAGAAGGGAACTTAAGAGTTGACTATAAAATGGCAGCTCAACACCGTGGCTTAGATTTGAATTACCCTGATCTACACAATCAGACCATGTTCACACCAAGATTCAACTGGTAACACAGATTCTTTCCTTTTCTAGTTTTAGTAATACTGAAACTCAGTACCAACACTAAAAGATGAGGAATATATCCCATTAAGAATCATATTCCACTGGAATGTTATTAAGTATAGACAGAAATAATGAAGAAATTACCTAAATCATAGTTTTGATGTACTGGAACAGATTTAGTGATGTGCAATAATAAGTTTTTATAATCACTGCTTATGTAAATCTTTCACCAGCTATTTTAAGGTATATGAAGATTTCAGAAGACTCATCCGTACTGAATTTGCACTCACAGTTTAAGATTTTCAGAAAATTAATTAGTTATTTTGGAATTAGTGTTTAAATGTTCAAGAAAAATTGGGGTTCCTCAATTTTTTTTCTACATAAATTTAACGAAGTGATCAATGAATTTAGTATTGAGTATTTAGTACATTTAGTATTGAGTATTATTCATGTCTAAAATTCCCTCAGAAAATAAAAGAATCTACTAATTATTATTTTACAAATTCATACTTCAGAAGACAAAGTCTCCAATTATGAATCCTAACAGCCCCTGCTACAATGCAAGGGAAGAAGTGATTTTAAAAGGACTTAAGACAAAGTTTGAGTTGTCTGTTCCTACCAAACACAGTCATTTGCTTGGCTTTAAAGACAAAGGAATCATAACTTGGTAGGAATCACATTTCCACAATAACCACTTGGGTAGATGCCCCGATGTATGATTGTGGCTACTTCACACCACTCTCTCTCCTTTCAACCACACGACTTAAGTAGTGTTGAAGGTAAGTCCCCAAAATAGACTAAGAATCTGAAGCACAAATGTTGGCTCAAGAAAGGAAAACTCAAAAGGTCAGTACTTCAGAGAGCTACTATCTGACCAGTTGCCAGATCTTTAAATACCATGGAATTGTGAGAATAAAGACAAATCATATTAGAAAAATCACATGATTCTGGCAAATCAAAAATATTCACCACATTTAGCACATCTTCAGTGAAAGAAAAACAAAAAACAAAGGAAAAAATAGAAGAAGGGTCCATCTAACTTGTAAGCTTTATGAGCCTCATCTTCCTGGCATTTGTTCCTGAGCGAATGAAAGAAGGGATCTTGGGAACCTCACCCCACCCCGGGCCCCGCCCGCCACTCAAAACCAAACCCAAACAAACAGAAAGGTCTTTGGGAACATAAGTACTCTGTTTGCAAAATTAAGCACAGTGTGAATTAATTCAATTGAAGTGCTGGTATCACAGTGAGTTACACTGATTATACATCTTTTCGAGTTATGAAGATAAACCTGAAACCTGATAGAAGCTGGTTTGGTGCTCCAATGGCCATGGGTTCTATACATATAAAACACCACACTGGCACTGTAAAGAAGGTGTGGTGAAATAAGACCACAAGGCTTTTTGTGATTATGGCTTTTTTCTCATTTCTTCATCCCAGTCAAAATCCAACGCCTCATCACCTAGTTCTGGTAAGGTAAAGAGAGATTTTGTGGAAAGAGTCAGTCTCTCAGGAGACCCTTCCGGCTGAAAAGTTTCCCTCTTTCTGCCAAGCCCGGGAGCTGTAGGTGCAGGAGGAGGTCTTAGGACTTTCTGGTCCTCACCGTCAGGATGAGGGGATTCTGATTTGGCTTCGGAGGAGGAAGTAAAGGAGAAGTCGGCCAATCTGGCTAATGTGCAAGCGTGGACCGTGCCCCTTTTGTTCCTGCATGAAACCTCTTCCTTCCCGCCTCTTTCACAAGTAAGATGAAAATGCGCAGGCTCATTCCCAAGCTCTAACTCGGGCTGAACAGCTCTCTTTTCCGGGGCACGCTGTCCCGGGTCCCTTGCCCCCGCTCTCCCTGGCGGCTGCCGGCACGCCCGCAGCCTTGCCTCCCCCTGCCGCTGAGCGGAGCTCCTGTTTCCCAGGGCACCGGCCAACTTCTCGGGCTCCGCCCCAGGCACAGCCGCTCCCCTTGCTGCTCTCGGTTGGGGATTTCCGGCACGCTGAACGGCTGTCTGAGGCGTGCCACGGGACAGAGGGCTGTGGTCTTCGGCGGGGTGCATCAGTCTTGACCTCTGTTTGAAAGTAAATTTTGCCAGTTTGGCCACTGGGGGACCCTGACTCTCAGTTTTTCCAAGTTCAGGCTCTTCCACCTGAGCAGGGGGTTTCCGTCTCTTTCTTCTGGGAGTCTCCAGTGTTCTTTCTGGGCTACGTACAGGAATGGGCTGAGGATGAGAAGGGCCTGTGGGCTGTGAAGACGCCCTGGTGGGATTTCTGCACAACTCCGGGGCCCTCTCCTTGGGCAGCGTGTGCAGTTTCCTGGGCGCGTGATGAGTCAGGACTGGGCTGGCCTCGTCGGCAGACAGTGCTGCTTCAGAAACAACGGCTGCCTTTTTCACCTTGTTACTCTCAACACTGTCTGGCCTCAGTGGAGCTTCTGCCTCTTCTGGTGCTGGAAGCTGTCCAGTTTCCAACCTGCTCCTCTGGCTGGGTTCATTCTTTTCCTCACCCTGAGATTTGTGGTTGGAGACTTTCAAAGCCATTTTCCCCCCAGTTGTTTTAGGGCTACGAAATATAGGAACAGTGTTTTTAGGTTCAATCTGATGAGCTGCAATGGAGTCAAACCAGTCCAAACTGTCATCTCTGCTATTCTTGTGCTCATTTGAATGTTTTCTACTTGTTGATCTATTAGGCCCCAGATGGGATGGGGGGTTGAGAAGAGGGCTTGCCTCAGCAACGCGTGCAGTAGAGGACCTATGCTTGCTGCAATTCCTTTCCTGCTGTGCTGATGTTCTAGGCTTCGATTCGTCCCCTGGATCATTTCTTGAGGATCCTGGAATAGTCTCGGCCTCTGTTGCCTGTGGCTGGGATTGGGACACACACTGATTCTGTAACCTGTAGCAGAGATAAAGAAGGAAAACACGTATTGAAGCAAAAAGAATTTGCTTTTAACCTTTTCATTTCTTTAGTCCCTGAGATGCCATCTGAAGGCTTAAGTCAACAAAATTCCAAGTTAATGTCAAATACAGTCTTGAAGAGCAGCAGGAGAAAATTATCCTCTTTCATCAGTATAGAATTTAAGTGCTCCCACAGTCCTAATTTAAGCTAAAACTGTAGTGAAATAATGGAAATGAAGTAGCAGTTTATGTACATTTTAGATCTCTCAGAAAGTTCATTTAATTAAGATTGTTGAAGGTCAGTGTGAAAATGTTCAGTCTTCTCTCTCATGCTAAATGTTCAACTGTGAGACACACTTGCAGCTATCTGCCCTGTAGCTGACTGCTGATCAAGAAAAGTGGCTCTAGTTTTGAAGACAGTTTACAGATGAGAAAGTCAAATATTAGAGATTATGATCTTCTCACATCTCTTTACCCAATGGAAGTTGCTAAATTTTAGTTCACTTAAAAAGCCACTCTCCTCAGGAAAAGAGTCTGTGGCTCTCACTGCCCTCCAGCATTCACAGTCATGGCAACCTCACACAGACAACTGTGATTAATGCAAAGCCCAGCCATGTCTCTACATGTGTACGGGCAGCTACTCTCCATCAAGCTGAACTCACCCTCCCAGAATGAAGGGTCTCATCAGTGATACTCATTTTTAAATCTTGGGCATATTAGAGACTGAAATAATGCCATAGGAACAATTTCTAACAGATTGTTGTTTTTCAAAAGGTCCTTTAGGAAGCCTTTGCTAGCAACCTAGAAGTAAATGCCTTTTCTATGAGGGGTAATGTGACCCCACTTCCAAACACTCGAATCTGAAAAGGAGATATACCAGAAAGTATATTAGTAAATTATTCTAAAAATCATGTGTAATCATAGAAAAAGGAATTTTTAAAAATAAATTAAATTTAAATGAATTTAAAAACATTAAAATATCAATGGTAGATCTCTCTGAGAATTAAGATTATATGTGATTTTTGTATTCTTATTAATTCATTACTGTTGCCTTTCAAAATACTCAATAAAGAACATGCATAAACTTTTACAATTAGGAAAGAAAAACTGCAAAAAATGTTGTAAAAATATTAGGCTATCTTCACTCGCAGTAGACTTGGAAACATCAATACCGCAAAATCCATGTTTCACTGTAGTCACAATCAAATGAAAAAATTTCAAATAGCATTCCAAACTACTACAATCCAGTATACCCTCATCATCAAACTGAGATTAGAGATACTCTTAACTGTTAAAGCTCCAGAAAAATGTCCTAAAAGATGGGAATTTTAAGGGGTAGAGTAATTTAGACTATTTTAGTCTAATTCTGACCTTGGGAATTAAATTCTCCCCTATATAAAATGTCTGCAGTTTGACTACATCTTCCTAAAAGCCAGCCTCTTTGCACTTTTTTGAGGTGGGCAGAATGGCCACCATTTGAGGCGGGCTATCACTAGTAAAGCATTTTCCAGAAGAAAAGTGTGATAAAAATAAAAATAGTCTTATTACTAACACAATCTCCTTAAGGAACAGAGAACTCTTCTCAGGGGATAAGCCCATATACTACTTGGGTTTTTCTCAGTTGATAAGATTAGCTTTAGATTATTATGTCTTGGAGGTAATTTATTTTCATTCATAGAGTACCTGGCTTTTTGTTGCTTTGAAGATAAACACTGGAACATGTCCTTGCATTACCCAGAAATACCAGAAGAAAAAAATATTTTAAGGCAGAAACCTATTTTTTAGATTATTATCTACTTATTATTTCCTTCTTTCTCTCCAGGAAGGTCATTTTTAATTTGGTAAGTCCAATTGCTATTTTCCTATCACACAGCACTGATTCTGAGCCTCACGTTTCTTCCCTTCCTGAATCCAGCACATGTCAGCTCTTGGTAGTCAAAATGACCTATTGCTAGTCAGTCAAAATGAGCAGCCTCTCCAAAAGCAAAGCCACCCCAGGGCAGGCCTGAAATGCACCAGCCACGTCAAACCATAAAAGAACTAAAGGAATAGCTTTGATCTAAATACTAGGCTCTGGATCATTAAAAAGCCAGAAGACCAAAAGAAAAGGGGTTTGATTTTATAAAAGTGCACGTTTACTGCAGGCTGGCACCTGGGTATTATTAGCAGGACAAAGCCAGTCCCCACACTTCCTCCAGAAGGCTGGGCTGGGTTCTCTAAATTAGAAAGAGAGTGCTGCTGGATAAAGGGAGTGCACAAGTAGATGAGAATGCCTGGAAAAGAATTCTCCAGGTTTTATGTAATATAGTCACCAACCTTAATGTGGTGCTCAAAGTCTCCCGCTGCTGCTCCACTTCCACATGCAATCACTCACCAGAGCTTTGAGATCAACAGCAATAAACAGGCTCAGGCCAATTATTAAGCTATCGCTGATGATGAAAATACCCAAATGAATACACTTGCCATTCCTCACTCCTGTTTCAAGGGTACAAACTCAAAGTCTAGCTTTGTAGACGCTCATGCACTTAGGGAACATGCAAACACTAAAGTGCAGGCGAAAACACTTTAGGCAATGCATGTGACATGTCCCTTCCCATACGGCCACACTGTCGGCAAGTCATTAGAAAAGGGAGCTTTGAAACACTGCTTTTGTCATTCCTGAGCTGTTACCAGTAGGATGAAAAGCAGTTTCATCTTCAACATAAAATACATAATTTTCACTGGGATTTAAAAAATCTACTGAATATGTAAAATTTTAGAAGTCATGAAATTGGGCATGTATGGAAGGAAAATCATGCTGCTGAAGGGAGGGTCAGAGCTGCTGCAAATGAACCAGGAGGGCCTGCCTTTTCCAGGTGAATCAGTACTGGTTATCTCTACCTCTGTTATTTCCCCAGCGCACTAGCTTAGGCTGGCTTGGGAGCAGTCTGGGCCTTAGTCTTCTGTCTGTAATTTTCTTTCACCAGCATAAAAAGACTAATGATCAAATATTTATTATGCTTGGAAGAAATTTTTAAAACAGTAAGAATAAAATTAAAATATTAATGAACACAAATATTAAGATTATGTATGTAAACTCCCTTGTACATATCCTCTCCTGGCAAGATAAAATGATAAAGTCAAGTTATTAATCTATTTTTTGTTTGGGTCTGGCCCGGGACAGATCTCTCTCCTGGACTCCAACTTCCTCTTTCTTAACGGCAGTCCCAGCCACCTCTTTGAATAGCACCACTATACTTCTTATATTAAGCCAAAGAAAGAGAACAGCAAGAAGTGGTAGTGGTAAACAAGATAAGGCCCCTTCACCAGGATTCCTAGATTCCATGAAATCTCTGTGTCTTGGGTGTGAGCCATGGGTAGCCTGCCTTGTGTCTCTCCTGTAGTCGGGACCCAGTGACATACACAGTTTTCTATACATGGTGAGAGACCAGTGTTCTCCATGAGGCTCATCAAACCAGCAAACTGAGGAAATGCAGTGGAAGGTGGTCTCCAAAGGTAACAGCCATCAATTCCCCTAGTCCTGTATGTCTATGGCACTCCTCCCATCAAGAAGTGGCGTCTGTTTCCCTTTACTTCATAGGTGGGCTGACCTTGTGACTTCTCTGACCTATAAAATGTGGCAGAAGTGATGCTGCACCAGTTTTGGCGCAGCCTGCAAGAGGCCTGGCAGCTTTCACTTTTGCTCTACTGGAGTCCTAAGCTACCATGTCAGAACTCTGACAACCCCACAGTAGGAAGAGCCCAGCCAGCACCCAGCCATGGAAGCCACCCCAGCTAAGGCACCACACACACGATGGAGGTGACCCTGGATGTTCCAGTCCCAGCTGGGCTCCCGGCTCAGTGTAGGCGTATGAAGGACCCCAGCCCACACACTATTTGGAAAGAAAACAAGCCTCCTCACTGAGCCCTCCTGAATTTATGGCTCTCAGAAAAGTGAACACTAAAATAGTGGGGTTTTTTTAAGCCACTAAGCCTTGGGGTAGCTGATTATACAGCAATAGATGACTTAAACAATCCCCTACAGATAGTACAGACAGATTTTCCACTTAATTTATACTTCCTTTGTTTTACTAAAAGCCAAACAAGGCTTTTCCACTATATGCCTTTCTGGGTTTTCTTTTCTCACCTTTCAAGTCTTCTTAGCTCTTCATTCAAGAGGTCGTACAGCTCCAGCTTTTCCAGAATAAGTTCACACTGCCTCTGGTACTGCTCCAGAGGGTTTTCAGGAAAGGAAGTATGGAGTGCATTTACACCTCCTAGCAGTGTACCTCCCTGAAGGGGTGAGAAAATGGAAAATACCAGGGAAAGTAACCAGGACACCTGCACAGAGCAAGTACCACTAACGACCACTGACCCCAGATGGCTAAGGCACTCTACAGCCCCATCTTGACTATCAGAATCACCTGGGGGCCTTTTGCAAATTCCAGTAGTCCTCTACCCCAATTCCTGGTGGCCACATTGTTATAGCAAGCCACGCTGTCACTAGTATGTCAAGGAGAAAAAGTGCTGAGACCCACTCTTTACACCAATCGGCAGAAGCAGTGCTGCTGACGCAGAGAAAGTTCCTGTGAGGATCTCTCCCTTGCTTTTAAACGGGGTTCTTTGGCTATATTTCCAAGAATATTAGGTCTAAAATATCATTTTTATAACTCCTGATGTGCTATAAATTGTCTTTTCTTAAAAGAATGCTTGTAATGAGGGTTCAGACTTACATACAAAGTATTGTTACCTGCATGGAGGACTCCATGACCGACACCACTGTCACAGCGTCTTCCAGAGTCACGGTGCTGCGGAACATCAGGCGAGCATGAGCTAAGAATGTAAGATGCATTTGAAGTTAAGAAGATTTTTTAGTGAGTATCTGAGGTGATTAATGTATTACTCTACAGGATCTCCCCCACAAACTATAATTTATAAATGAGCTACTAGTAACAAATTAATTTTACTAGAACAAGCACAAAAATCGAACTTCAACAAGCTTCAAGACTGTTTCTTTAATAATGGACCTAATCCTTTGGCACAGCCATGGCAACTCAGTGTGTTTATCTGCGAAGTACTCTGGGCTCCAGCAAAGAAAGGAGCTATGTAAGCATATATTTGGTATTCAACATCTTCTTATCCTTACTTTCTAGACTATTAGGGAAATACATAAAATTAAAACTCACTTCTCATTCTGGCACTTTTGTTTAATCTGAGAGTTTCCAAGCTACTGACTCACAAGCCTGAATTTTGGTTATTTCTTGCCTTAATATTAGCTAAAGATCCTTGAAAAAGCCAAGAGCATTTGTTGTAGAATTTTCTATTGAGCATATATTAATTATATCATCGTATGATACAGTCAGTTCTTGTGAATGTTTTTTTTAGAATTATTTAAACAAAGGCTAAGTGTAAAAGCCAATATCAGAACTAACAGAAGTCTTGAGATGCCTGTTAGCTGTACGTATGCATGTAATTCTGACACCTTAGAGATGGGACAAGACCTGGCACTGTTAATTTGGTGTTATTATGTTAGTAGTGGGCTTTGAATAACGATTAGTGAGAAACAGTCAGAGATGCTATACAGGAAACAATCTAAGTGAGTATTCCCACCCAAAATGACAATTATATATCATACGGTTGCCCCCTTTTGCAACTGAGAAACAAAACATCAGTAAATAAGACTTTCTACATGATGTCTTAAGTTATACAAGGTTTTGAGATGTCACAAAGATTCCTCTTTCTTAATGATGCTGCTTTCCACTTAATATGCAGAAGCTGTCCTGCACACAATGGAGGTTGGTTTCATAGCTCTGAGCCTTTACTTTTTAAGCAACTGTGAGCCCCTTAGAGGAGAGATTATTCTTGCTCATCTCTGAATTCATGGTGTCTAGCCCCAGGCCTTACACATACTGGGCACCCAATAAAAGTATTATTTGTTGAATAAAATAAACCTTCTGCTAATCGAATCAAGCTTTCCAACAGGCGGATGGTTGTCCGAGCAGCGTTCCGGGAGTCACTCTGCCTTTGCATCTGGTAGTAGCGGAGAAGGACTTGATTACCCACGTCCGACAGTGTGGGCTGGAGATTCCTAATGAGGCAGAAGTAGGCCTTCATCTTTTCCATGCTCCAGAGCTTCTCTGATTTGCTTGGGTAACCTGTATGAACAGGCAAGCATCTCATTTTAAGGGTTTTGATGTTTTTGTACTCGTTGTTAAAGAGATCACCTTCGGGTTTTGCGGCCACTGAAATCTAGACGTGACTGTGCAGCATATAGGTTGACTGTAGGCGGTCTTAGGATCTACGCTTAATAAGGTAGGCTTCCTACAGGGGCTACAATTATCAGAATTAACTCTGGTCTGCCCTATAGTAATAAACAACATTTCAGAAAATTTAATTTAAAAAGATGCTTAACATTTAGAGATTTCTGTTTCATAATTCAGTTGAGTTTTCTTTGCACTCAAGAGGTGAGTGACAATTATATATCATACGGTTGCCCCCTTTTGCCATGAAGGACAGATTTACCAACTGTAATGTCATCCATAGCAGGCAGGCAGAGAAAAGCCCTTTTCCTTCTTGTTATTGTGGGCTCACGGACTTACTCCCCTCCCTGTTTTCCCTCTGTTGCCCATTAGGTAGGGTACCTTGGATATTTACTTAGTTTTCTTGAAAGAGAATTTTATTTAGTTATGTCTACTCTTTCTCTGTCAATTAGAATATCTGTCTTCACATACCTTTGTTTTCTAAGATAAAGGAGGAAATTATACGATCCCAGTCTTCATTCTTGGTATCAAGCAAAACCAGGATCAGATCAAATCGACTTAGAAGCGGGCTGCCGAGGGCGATGTTCACAGACACAGACTCGCAGGGGTCATACTGGCCTTTCGGGTTAGTTGCTGCCAGGATGGTAGCCCTTGTGTTCAGCTTGCACACGAGGCTACCCAAAGAAAGGGGACAGCTCACTGATTATTAAGATTCAAACACAAAGCACGATTAAACTTGTTCATAAAAAGGGCTTCTCTTGTACCTTGAAAGTCTAGAGAAACTTGTATGAAAGAGAGTGTGGAATATGAGGAGGCATCACACACACCAAGTTCAAATGAAGTCATAGTCTACATTTACATTAGCCTATCCTGAAGAGAAATAACTGTTGAATAAACACTTCTAATGCCCCTACTATGAGCAAACCCCTCTGCTGGGTGCTAAGAGGTATAAAAAATAAGCCAAACATGCATTCTGCTCTTAAGGAACTTGCAAGCCACTGGCTATGATGGAAAGACAGAGCAGAATACAGTGACTTCTAAAGGTATAAAGTTCCAGGAGAAGCAAGGGGATGTGTGTTCATTTACGTGGAGAAGAGCTGCCCAGAGACACGTGACAAAGTACCCCTGAGCTGGGTCCTCATGACAGCTGGGCTCTTCTGGGCGGGGAGGGACATAGGCTTGTGTGCGTGGCGCGCGAAGGTTGGGGGTGAGGGCACTGCTGAAGACTGATGAGTGGTTGAAGAAAAAACTTTCTGTGTGTTCACTGATTTTGTTTTGATTTTTCTAAGTGATGGAAACAAAAAGAGAGAGAGAGAGAAAGGGGAAGGGAGGGAGGAAGAGAAAGGGAAGGAAGCCAGGGGAAATAAGAACTGATGAGCAGCCTGTTTTTGAGGAACAACAGTGAGGGAAGGCTGAAGAGGTCTGGGCACGGTGGGCAGCTAGACCAGGGAGGACCAGCCGGCGCACAGGAGCAGTGAGGGCAAAGGCCCAGCAAGAGGTGGGCAGGGCTTCACACAGCAGAAGCAGGACAGGGGTGGGTATGGCAGCACTTAGATATTGTTTTTATACTTAATAAGGATGCCATATTGATAGACAATAACAAATGTAAATTTTTTCTAAATGTGTAGGCTCTCCACCTGATGAGTGGTTTCAGCTTTAGTGGCACATCTGCCTGTCAGCAGTCCCAGCGCTGAGACTTCAGCAAACATCCCTGACCTACATGTCCAGTTGGCGCTAGCAATTACCTTATGCCCTAAAGGCAGAAAAAAATCTGAGAATCTTTTCTTGCGGCAAATGGTACAGGAAGGCAAGGGAAGAGAGAGACAAGGGGCACTTTCACTGAAAACTAAATCCCCCTTTTAAATAAGTACTGACAGGGAACAATTCTGCACAGTTCACATCTTATAATTTATGTGTCAAAATGGCTTTGCAGAGGCAGTTGTTCAGAACTCAGAACCCAGTTTGCCACAAAAGCAATGTAATAAATGGTCCCTAGCTAGTCCCAGAGAAGCATATTTAATCCACACTGAGGTGAGATGTTCGCATTTACCAGAGAGAAGAAAATTGCTGTAATACTGGCAATGAAACAAAATACAACTGCTTATGAAGTAGTTTTTTAAAAATCATTTTCAATGCGAGGTAAATTGATTGTTCTTCCTCTCTCTGACCAACAAATATATATAAGCCACTTCCTGTGTGCAAAGGACTACATTGAGAATTCAGAAAAATATACAGCTGGCCCCTGCCTTCAATTAGTTTACAGTAAAACCGCTGGAGGGTGGAGAGGCTCAACCCAGCGCCCACCCAACAGTACTCAGGCAGTGGAGGACAGGGCAGCAGAGACAAAGCCCTGCGGAGACTCCTGGGTAGCCAGAAGGTGCACAGTCTTAAAGCCATCCATGATGTGAGAAGGAAAATGAACCAGCATGGACAGAAACAAGGTGGTGAGTTATTTCTGAGGTAACCAGAAAACGAATGAAAAAAACAAGCTGAAGGAAGGGGTCTAAGGAATATGTAAATCGGAAGGGAAAAAGCTGCCAGAGGGACAGCCTGAAACATAGAGGGGTGGGCAAGGGGAGAGGAGATTGCTTGCAATTGTAAGTCAGGCAGCTGTCTGTAGCAAAGATGGAGACAGTGTGGTCCCTGGTCAATTGAAAGAGGGGGAGGCAGCATATAGCCTGGTGGTTGCAGATAGTGATGGAAACATTACTGCATTAAAAACTGCATGGGGCTCTAGAAAACACAGACACACACATCAGAGTCTAATCCTAAGTACTTTGTGCATAATAACGGCTGACTAAATAACTGTTGAATGAATAAACTTACTAATTAGTTCGAAGTAATGGTATCATTTTTCCAACCCAACAGAGTGCTGAGCTGAGCTGAGCCCAGTAGAGACTAGAAAAAGGAGTTCTCTCAGAAATTAGAACCAGGGCCTAATCACAAAACTCTTAATAATGCCTGCCCAGCAGGAGCCCCAAATTCCTACAATGCAGTGCCTGCCATGTACTTCCCACCTTCCTCCATTCTAAGCGGAGGTAGTTACTGTGACCAGCCAATCTCTGGCCACTGTGATATACACTGCGTGGTGGGAATGAGAGGGTGGGGACATGCTTGTCTGTCTCAGTTCAAAGGTGTCTTAGTTGGGTCCCCTCAATAGCTGACTTCTGAGATAAACACTTACTGGTAGTTAATTTGGGATGTAATCCTAGACTTGGAGAAAGTCAGACCAGAAAAGAGAAAAGCCAATAAAGACAAAAATGAGCAAGTTACTACTGCCAGAAATTGGGGCTCAAACTGGCCAGGGAATCTTGAACTTACACCAAAATTATCCCACCCAGGAATAGAAGAAAAGAGGTATTGACTAAATGATCCCTCAGTAGTTGAGGGTTAATTCTGGGTTATTAAAATCCCCACACTTCTAGGTTGGTGACCCACATAAGGGTTGAACAAGCTCCGGCAGTACCAGAGAACGCCCTTGGGCATATGGGCACAGTGGTCCCAGAAATGGGAATATGACAGTTGCAGGCAAACTCAGAAGGGGCATAAAGAAGGCATCACAATCTTTGGTTATTGTGGATCACTGGATTACAAGGAGCCATAACTAGATGTGCAAATTTCCCGCAGGTCCTGATCACTGAGTGGAATGCAGTAAACAGAAAGGACCTTGGGTTATATTTCTTAGGAACAGGTTGTGTTCTATGTGTAGAAAGGAGAGTGAAATAGCACATTGTGGTAGAGGCAGAAATGTGTTGACCCACTCTTAATTCCCTTCTTCCAGACAAAGCTAAGCCATATTTCCCAGCCTCCTTTGCAGTAAGGTGAGTGCATGGGACTGAGCTCTGGCCAACAGAATGGGGGCAACAGGAATGTACACCACTTCTGCCTGGCTCCTGAAATCTTTTCTGTGCAATCCTCCACTTTTCTCTCCCTCCCCATGTAAAGGAGAACCGGTCCAGAAAGCCAAAGAGCTCTATGATAGAAGGAGTCAGGATCTCTGAATGACTCTGTGGGCTAGAACAACTCCTCTTGCACACATACATGAGCAAGAAACCACATTAGATTGTCCACTGCTTGGTAGAGCAGTTAGCCTACACTGACTGACATACAGCAAACCTCTGGTGAGCTCCAGATCCTTTGGCTGTGGCAAAAACAACCCCAGTGCTAAGTGGTCTCCTCACCAAAACAATCAGCCTCTGATGCAACACTCACATACCAGTTTCTAGATTATCAAACATTTCTAGATTAAAAGGGCCTCAATTTAAAATAAAACTGTTTAGCACCTCCCCAAAATGGGGTAAAAAGCCCCACAGAACTATACAAAATAAAAACACAATGATATTCTCACAATCCATCATGTATTTCTGGTAATCATAAATGGTAGGTACACACATGCTCCCCTGCATTTTAACAAGGTAATAAAGTTGACAAATTACCTTTCACATTTACATGGACTCTAAGAGTGGGAACAAGAGATTCACAGGCAGTGGGGATAGGAAAGAGAGAGTGAAGTATTGCTCATATTTAGCATCTAGAAAGAATAGAAAACTCTTAAAGTGCTTGATTTGAACTTACATTTACACATCTTGGTGGCATGCTTGGATGCCTCTAAGGAATACTTGTCAACCCACAGTCCCTTTAGCCCCACGGGGGTCAAAGCCCTCTCAGTGGCGTGGGGTAGAGGACTTGTTTCCTCATCTCCCTGTCTTCCCCCATTAACCTGAGGGTTGTCTGTGAAGGATACCCCTGGAGACACAGCTTCAGAAGATTCTGGGAAGAAGAGGCAAATGGGGTGTCTGGGTGTGGAACAATCTTGCCTTGGGGAAGTGGCTCCAAAGACTTGTCAAGGACAACAATACGGATTCCCAGTTCCCACCTCCGAGCTTCTGACCGGCAAGCCTGGTGTGGGTTACAGTGCTGCGGATCAGCTAGGTGGGGATGGATGCCATGGCTCTTCTACGACTGTTGGAATCAGTGTCTAGTAAATGTTTATTTGTCTGTCTTGCTACAAGGTTGTGAGCATCTTAAGAACAAAGGCCTTGTCTTTTCATCTTTATGGTGTTAGTAGCTAGGAGAGAGCATGACATTACTTAGTGCTCAGGACATGTTTTGAGCAAAACAATAAATTGCCATCTTACTCTTTTTAAATTTTAGACTCTACTTTTTACATAATCACTTGAGTATAATTTAGTAGCACCAAATATGTAATTGCAACGTCAAAACTTTTCTCCTAAAATATGTCCTCAGCAAATAGTATACTCTATCTTTTAAGAATCGACTGATCCTCTATTATTAAGAACCTACTGATACCTTTCCCTTGAAGAGATGCTATCCCACTTATATTTAGGAAGAACCTTAAAAATAATGAAACATTCTCTTTCCCAAATCATTACTGAGTTTAGTATTCTACAGTGTTAAAATCATTATCACATAAAGCTCTCTCAAGTGGCTTTTCACTCTCACATGGCACTGTGTGTTATTTATTAAGTGCAGGGACTGGTTTTGCACAGTTTAAAAAGACAGGTAAGTTCAAATACAGATATCTGTTTTTAAGCCCATATTGCATCATTTGTTTCTTGGCTTCCTCTTCTATTTCATTAAGCAAGCAGGACAAAATATAAGGTATTAAAACCCCCAAAATTTAAAAATGTTTTCAGATTTAGTTGACATAAGTAGAGAACAACCAGATTATTGGTCTTATCAAACATGTATCAATTCAATAAGACCTATATTTTGGTATCTGACACTAAGTTACATTATAATGCTAAGTGGCTCGAGGCATCCTGAGTGTTTAAGCAGTGTTCTTCTATTCTCACTACCCATAAAAGCTTTCACACTGCAGAAATCTTAATGACTAGTTCCTTCCGAGGCACTGGCACATTTGAATGGTGGGTGTCTGGCTTTTGATATGCCCTTGCAGGTATATGCCCACCACACGGATAAAGCTTAACCTCAACTCAAGTTTATGGAATTGGCAGAGTTATATGGAACAATTAAATGTGTGGTTCCTATTTTCTAAAAGAGCCCTATGCAGTGTATAGTAAGTGACACATTAAAAAAAAATCTCTGAGACATTTCCCTGCAGCTTTGCAAGCCAGCCAGATATTCTGATCCAGTAGTTTACACTACTATCATTATGGCAGTTTATAAGTCAAGTAAAAACACATATCAGTCAGAATTCAGTCATTTGAGACATGAGAGAAAGAGAGAAAACAAAAGCAGGCATATTCAAGAGTTCCTGAAAATGACATTGTACAGTATCAAACACCTCAAAGACAAACTTGAAGGAGTCCTAGAGAAAGGGCCCGAGCATGTGTATGGCAACGACTCAGTGATGAATCGCGTGGAAGCTTTTGCATTGCTGGCAAAGGAAGAAAAGTTTTTGAACTGGGGTATGAGGTGTAGGTAAGGTGTTTAAAGTGTAAAATTCAGAGCACCTTCATTTTATTTTGGTAGAATACATGTTTAAGTATTCCCTTTTCATCAAGGTATTTCATATCTTAGCTGCTTACTAACTGATGACTTGATATGCCTTATGTCTCTACAGATATTTTCTCAAGTTTTGCACTTGGCAATTATGTGTGTATTTTGCAACAGGAAGATTAACAGGCTTCAGAATGAACTTAAGATTCTGATAATTATTAGTGAAAAAATTAGATAAGCAACTGTTGGAGGGAGATCCAACTTTTCCTTCAATTGTAGAGTGACACACAGAGTAAGTACTATGAAAAGGGAACACATGAGCTAAAATGGAACTTGAAGAGGGTTCTTACATCCCACTACCAAGCAGATGATAGATGTGCTCTGTGGATTGAAGCACACTGAATAGCCAGCCCAAGAGCAAAACCAACATTTCATATTCTTGAAAGTTTTTGTAAGTGATGCTATATAAAAATAAAAGTGAAAAAGTGAAAAAAAAATTAAATGGACAACTTGGATGGAGGAGAAAGATCACATAATTGGTAGTAGCTATGATCTGGGAAGAAATTGTAAAAACTACTAGAGGTTGACTAAGAGTCTACATCTTATTAGGTAATGCAACTAAGCACTGTCTTTAAAAGCCCTGCCATCTTTGTTCTCTCTCTTTGAAACCCACCGAGCTCGACTTTTCTCATAGGGAGCCACCTCCAGTTTAGATTGACCAGTATCTTCTGTCTGTTTAAACTACTGTTTCCCAGCACTGACAAATCTACAAGCGTGACAATTATTGTATGACTTGTTCTTTGGTATATTTCTTACATGATTCTTTTTTTTTTAAGTATCATTAATACACAATCTTATTTTGGTTTCAAGTATACAACACAGTGATTCAAGTTACCCATATTATTAAAACCTCACCCCACTAGTACAGTTACTATCTGTCAACACAGGAATATGTTAAAGAATCACTGGCTATAATTCTCCATGTATTACCATCTGCTTGACCAACTTATATAATGATTGAGAATTTTTGTGCCCTTTTATCCTACTCACTCTGCCCACCCATCCACCCAAAACCCTCCCCAATGGTAGCTACCAGTCACTTTTCAGTATCTGAGTCTACTGCTATCCTGTTCATTTTGTTTTGTTTTGTTTTATACTCCACAAATAAGTGAAATCATATGGTATTTGTCTTTCTCCACCTGGCTTATTTCACTGAGCATAATACCCTATAGGTCCATCCATGTTGTTGCAAATTTCAGGCTTTCTTTCTTTTTTAATGGCTGAATAATATTCCATTTTGTCTGTGTGCCACTTCTTTATCCATTCATCTACTGATGGACACTTAGGTTGCTTCCATATCTTGGCTATTGTAAATAATGTGGCAATAAACATAGGGGTGCATTTATCTTTTTGAATCAGGGATCTTGTTTCCTTGGGTAAATTCCTAGAAGTGGATTGTATGGTATTTCTATTTTTAGTTTCCTGAGGAAACTCCATGCTGCTTTCCACAGTGGCTGCACCAATTTACATTTCCATCAACAGTATAGGAGGGTTGCCTTTTCTCCACATCCTTGCCAGCACTTGTTATTTCCTGTGTTTTGAATAGTGGTCATTTTAACTGGTGTGAGATAGTATCTCATTGTGGTTTTGATTTGCATTCCCTGATGATTAACAATGTGGAGCATCTTTTCACGTGCCTGTTGGCCATCTGTATTTCTTCTTTGAAAAAATGTTCAGGTCTTCTGCCCATTTTTTAATCAAGTTACTTGTTTTCTTGGTGTTGAGGCATATGAGTTCTTTACATATTTTAGATGTTAACCACTTATTGGATAAATTGTTTACAAATATATTCTCCAATACTTTTTGCCTTTTTGTTCTGCTGATACCGTCCTTTGCTATACAGACTTTTTTTACTGTGATGTAATCCCACTTGTTCATTTTTTATTTTGTCTTCCTTGCCCCAGGAGATATGTCCAAGAAAAAATTGCTCATGCTTATGTTCAAGAGATTTTTGCCTATGTTTTCTCCTGAGAGTTTTAGGGTTTCATGAGTTACATTTAGATCTTTGATCCATTTTGAGTTTACTTTTATGTACACAGTTAGACAGTAATCCAGTTCATTCTGTTGCATGAGGCTGTCCAGTTTTCCCACCACCAGTTATTAGAGAGGCTGTCTTTCCCCAATGCATATTCATGGCTCCTTTATTTTATATTAATTGACTACATATGCGTGGGTTTACTTCTGGGCTCTCTATTTTGTTCCATTGATCGATAGGTCTGTTTTGTGCCAGTACTATACTGTTTTGATTACTGTAGCTTTGTAGTATAGCTTGAATTCAGGGAGTGAAATACACCACCTTTGCTCTTCTTTTTCAGGGTTGCTTTGGCTGTTCAGTCTTTTGCAGTTCCATGTGAATTTTAGGATTATTTGCTCTAGTTCATTGAAAAATGCCACTGGTATTTTGATACGGATTGCAATGAATCTGTAAATTGCTTTGGGCAAGATAGCCATTTTGAAAATATTAATTCTTCCTATCTATGAGCACAGGATAGATTTCCATTTATTTGTGTCTTCTTTAATTTCTCTTATGAGTGCCTTAGTTTTCAGAGTACAAGTCTTTCACCTCCTTGGTTAGATTTATTCCTAGGTATTTTATTATTTTTAATGCAACTGTAAATGGAGTTGTTTTCTTAATTTCTCTTTCTGCTAGTTTGTTGTTAGTATATAGGAACACAACAGATTTTTTTATTATAATTTATTTTGGTATCATTAATCTACAATTACATGTCCAATATTATGGTTATTAAACTACCCCCTTCATCAGGTCCCCCCCATCAACCCCATTACAGTCACTGTCCATCAGCGTAGTGAGATGCTATAGAATCACTACTTGTCTTCTGAGTTGTACAGCCCTCCCCGTGCCCCCCCAACATTACATCTGCTAATCGTAATGCCCCTTTTTCCCTCTTATCCCTCCCTTCCCACCCATCTTCCACAGTCTCTTTCCCTTTGGTCTATTAGTCCATTCTTGGCTTCTGTGAGTCTGCTGCTGTTTTGTTCCTTCAGTTTTTTTCTTTGTTCTTATACTCCACATATAAGTGAAATTATTAGATACTTGTCTTTTTCGGCTTGGCTTATTTCACTGAGCATAATATCCTCTAGTTCCATCCATGTTGTTGCAAATGGTAGGATTTATTTTCTTCTTATGGCTGAATAATATTCCATTGTGTATATGGACCATGTCTATTTTATCCATTCATCTACTGATGGACACTTAGGTTGCTTCCATTTCTTGGCTATTGTAAATAGTGCTGCAATAAACATAGGGGTGCATCTGTCTTTTTCAAATTGGGCTGCTGTAGTCTTAGGGTAAATTCCTAGGAGTGGAATTCCTGGGTCAAATGGTATTTCTATTTTGAGTTTTTTGAGGAACCTCCATACTGCTTTCCACAATGGTTGAACTAATTTGCATTCCCACCAGCAGTGTAGGAGGGTTCCCTTTTCTCCACATCCTCGCCAACATTTGTTGTTGTTTGTGTTTTGGATGTTGGCCATCCTCACTGGTGTGAGGTGATATCTCATTGTGGTTTTAATCTGCATTTCTCTGATGATTAGCGATGTGGAGCATCTTTTCATGTGCCTGTTGGCCATCTGAATTTCTTCTTTAGAGAAGTGTCTATTCATGCCCTCTGCCCATTTCTTAATTGGATTATTTGCTTTTGTTTGTTAAGGTGCATGAGTTCTTTATATATTTTGGATGTCAACCCCTTATCAGATACGTCATTTATGAATATATTCTCCCATACTGTAGGATGTCTTTTTGTTCTACTGATGGTGTCCTTTGCTGTACAGAAGCTTTTCAGCTTGATATAGTCCCACTTGTTCATTTTTGCTTTTGTTTCCCTTGCCCGGGGAGATATGTTCATGAAAAAGTCACTCATGTTACGTCTAAGAGATTTTTGCCTATGTTTTTTTCTAAGAGTTTTATGGTTTCATGACTTACATTCAGGTCTTTGATCCACCATGAGTTTACCTTTGTGTATGGGGCTAGACAGTAGTCCAGTTTCATTCTCTTACATGTAGCTGTCCAGTTTTTCCAACACCAGCTGCTGAAGAGGCTGTCATCTCCCCATTGTATATCCAAGGCTCCTTTATCAAATATTAATTGACTGTATATGTTTGGGTTAATGTTTGGATTTTCTATTCTGTTCCACTGGTCTGTGGGTCTGTTTTTGTGCCAATACCAAATTGTCTTGATTACTGTGGCTTTGTAGTAGAGTTTGAAGTCAGGGAGCGTAATTCCCCGTTTTATTCCTCCTTCTCAGGATTGCTTTGGCTATTCGGGGTCTTTTGTGGTTCCATATGAATTTTAGTATTATTTGTTTCAGTTCATTGAAGAAAGCTGTTGGTATTTTGATAGGGATTGCGTTGAATCTGTAGATTGCTTTAGGTAGTATAGCCATTTTGACAATATTTATTCTTCCTAGCTAAGAGCATGGGATGCATTTCCATTTGTTAGTGTCCTCTTTAATTTCTCTTAGGAGTGTCTTGTAGTTTTCAGAGTACAGGTCTTTCACTTCCTTCGTTAGGTTTATTCCTAGGTATTTTATTCTTTTTGATGCAATTGTGAATGGAATTGTTTTTCTGATTTCTCTTTCTGTTAGTTCATCGTTAGTGTATAGGAAAGCAACAGATTTCTGTGTGTTAATTTTGTATCCTGCAACTTTGCTGAGTTCAGATATTAGTTCTAGTAGTTTTGGAGTGGAGTCTTTAGGGTTTTTTTATGTACAATATCATGTCATCTGCAAATAGTGACAATTTGACTTCTTCATTACCAATCTGGATGCCTTGTATTTCTTTGTTTTGTCTGATTGCTGTGGCTAGGACATCCAGTACTATGTTGAATAACAGTGGAGAGAGTGGGCATCCCTGTCTTGTTCCCGATCTTAGATGAAAAACTTTCAGCTTCTCGCCATTAAGTACGATGTTAGCTGTGGGTTTGTCATATATAGCCTTTATGATGTTGAGGTACTTGCCCTCTATACCCATTTTGTTGAGAGTTTTAATCATGAATGTATGCTGAATTTTGTCAAATGGTTTTTCAGCATCTATGGAGAAGATCATGTGGTTTTTGTTCTTCTTTTTGTTAATGTGGTGGATGATGTTGATGGATTTCCGAATGTTGTACCATCCTTGCATCCCTGGGATGAATCCCACTTGATCATGGTGTATGATCCTCTTGATGTATTTTTGAATTCGGTTTGCTAATATTTTGTTGAGTATTTTTGCATCTACGTTCATCAGGGATATTGGTCTGTAATTTTCTTTTTTGGTGAGGTCTTTGCCCTGTTTTGGTATTAGAGTGATGCTGGCTTCATAGAATGAGTTTGGAAGTATTCGCTCCTCTTCTATTTTTTGAAAAACTTTAAGGAGAATGGGTGTTATTTCTTCTTTATATGTCTGGTAGAACTCAGAGGTGAATCCATCAGGTCCAGGGGTTTTGTTCTTGGGTAGTTTTTTGATTACCGATTCAATTTTGTTGCTGGTGATTGGTCTGTTTAGTTTTTCCATTTCTTGCTTGGTCAGTCTTGGAAGGTTGTCGTTTTCTAAGACGTTGTCCATTTCTTCTATGTTTTCCTGCTTGTTAGCATATAGATTCTCATAATATTCTCTTATAATTCTTTGTATTTCTGTGGGGTCTGTCGTGATTTTTCCTTTCTCATTTCTGATTCTGTTTATGTGTGTAGGTTCTCTTTTTCTCTTAATAAGTCTGGCTAGGCGTTTATCTATTTTGTTTATTCTTTCAAAGAACCAGCTCTTGGTTTTATTAACACAACAGATTTTTGTGTATTAATTTTGTATCCTGCAACTTTGCTGAGTCTGGTTATTAGTCTCTTTTTCCCTCATGATAGGTCTGTACAGGCCAACCACTGGAATGCTGACCAGACACAAAACCCTATATACCTTCTGTGTAAGCTGCCACACAGGAACAACGGACTGCACCAAAGATTGGGACCCGACCTAAAATCAGTCAATCCACAAACTGGCCCGAGCTGAGTTGCTCTTACATTAGTCTTCTAATAGGAACAACAGTTTCCAACTGGGCCTCTTGAGAGCAGTTGAAATGACACAAGAGGAAGAACTAAACTACTAAAGAGAGCTGAACCCTACCCAGTGGAAAGATCCACAAATGAATTAAAAAAAAATCAGTCACAAGTATCTGAGTCATAATAATGTCAGAACAGGCTGAAAGATGAATACACTTCTGATGTTAAGGAGGCAGTAAGACAATACAGCTGCTATTTTGTATCTACTTTGAAAAAATTCCTATCCCCCAAATTATTTCTGTTCCTCAGTTTCCTCCTGTGTAAAAGTGGGGTATAATAATAATTGCCTGATATCATAGAACTATTGTGAAAAATAAAAGGGTTGTTACATATGCAATACTTTGATCCTAGCACCTAATAAATACTAGATAAATACAGATAACAACTTATTATCCAAACTCCTTTCTGAAAATGGAATAATTAAGGTAAATTTTATGGTAAATTCCGTGCTATCCAAATTCAAGAACCAAAGAAGTTTGGCTATAGAGATATACTTGTGCTACTTAATATAGTCAAGCTTCTCATCATGTGCCAGAAAGTATGTTATGTGATTTACATGTGAGAGTAAACCAACCTTTTTTTTTAATTGAAACATATGTGACATAGAACATTTATAAGCTTAAGGTGTATGACATGTTGATTTAATACATTTACATATTATAATATGATTAACACTGTGGCGATAGACCTATCACATCACATAATTATTTCTTTCTTGTGGTGGGAGTAATGAAAACCTAGTTTCTTAGCAAGTTTGATGATTATAATATTATTGTGTATATTCATTATACTGTGTATTAGATCTCCAGGACTTTTTGTGTATCAGTTGCAAGGTTGTACCCTTAAGAAACATTTCCCATCCTCCCCCATCCCCCACACCCCCAGCCCTTGGCAACCACCATTTTACTCTCCATTTTTATGAATTTGGCTTTTTCAGATGCTACATATAAGTGATAGCATACAGTACAGGATTTGCTTTTCTTTGTCTAACTTATCTCACCCAGCATGATGTTTTCAAAGTCCATCCTTGTTGTTGTAAATGGTAGAACTTCCTTCTTTCTCATGGCTGAATACTATTCCATTGTATAGACCACATCTTTTATCCATAGACAGGAACTTAGGTTGTTTCCATATCTTGGCTACTGTGAATAATGTCATAATAAACATGGGAGTGCATATATTCCTCTGACATCCTGTTTTCATTTCCGCTGGTGTATATCCTGAAGTGGAATTGCTGGATCATTAAGTAGTTCTACTTTTAAGTTTTTGAGGACCTCCATACTGCTATCCACAGTGGCTACACCAATTTACATTCTTACCAACAGTGTCCTAGAGCTCCATTTTCTTCACATCCTAACCAACACTTGTTATCTCTTGTCTTCTTGGTGAGAGCCATTCTAACAGGTGTACAGTGATAACTCATTGTGGTTTTGATTTGTACTTCCCTGATACTTAGCAATGTTGAAAACCTTTTCATGTACCTGTTGGCCATTTGGATGTTTTCTTTGGAAAAGTGTCTACTTAGTTTCTCTGCCCATTTTTTCATCAGATTGTTTGCTATGAGTTATAGGAGTTCTTTATGTATTTTGGATATTAACCACTTATCTAATACACGGTTGGCAAATATTTTCTCCCATTTTCTTGGCTACCTTTTCAAGATACTATTGCAGCAGAACAAGTTCTGTGTGATCAAGCTGGATGCAGGCATGCAGTCCCACACCAAGGAGAGGCACATGTTACTCTTTAAGCAAATTATCATCTTTAGTGAGCAGCTTAGGAGGGATTCATCACCCTGGGCAACTTGTTCAAAAGGAACATAAAGATGAATTACTTAGTCCTGGAGAATATGGACAAGGACCTCCGTAAGTCTGTGCTCATGAACAGGGAGACTTCTCAGCAGGTCATTCTATAAACTGCCAATACTCAAATTCAGCAAGGCTGGGCACAGGACATCAGTAAGTCTTAGCAACACAGCAAGACTTCTTAAATGCACTACAGTCACCCATTGAGTATCCGTGGAAGGAAAGGGGCACAGCTGGGAGATTCAAGATGGCGGCATGAGAGGTGAGACAGGGAATTCCTCCTAAAACCATATATAGTGTGAAAATATAGTTAATACAACTAGCCCTAAAACAGCAACAGGAAAGGAGGCTGCACCAGACTGCATACAGACCTCAAGAAACAGGGTAAGGTATGAAAGCCTTGATCCGGCAAGACCCAAGCCCTTCCCCCACCTCAGCTCACCGGTGGGAGAAAGAGAAATGGAGTGGGAAGGGGGTGGAAACATAAGACTGCGGAACACCCAGCCCTGGGGGTCAGCTTTGGAGCACAAACCTACATTGTGTGGTGCTCTGGACGTTGATGGGGTTGGGAAGCTGGGACAGGTGGAGTGCTTGAGAGACTGAGATTCTGGCCATTTGTGGAGGACAGGGATCCACATCTGGCCATTCTGGGATAAAGGAAAGATGGGCAGTCTGAGAGGCTTCCTAGCAGCGAGAGGGCTGCTGAAGGGGTTGGGGTTTGCACGGAGCTTGTTGCATGGGAGAAACAATAAGTGGACAAGGTTGTCTGGGCACACTCTGCCCAGCAGGTTGAGAACTTTGAGGAGCTTCAGGCACTCCAACTCCCTGGCTGCCTATTCAGCTCTGAGGCCCCCCACTGTGATATGCAGCCTGCTGTGTCTTCCTCCTGGCCTGTTGGCACCTGCTCGAAAACCGGCAGTCACTACACTGGCGTCAGGCCAGCCAAAAGGAGCCCCACCTACAACAGCTAGAGACGCCAAGCACAGAGGCTTACACCTGTGTGCTCGGCCCACTGGCTCTGATACTGGAGACAGGCACTGCAGCCGGAAATCAGGAAATAGCTCTTTCCTCCCCCCAGGCACCAGCTCTGCTCCTCTAAGACCCCCAACCTCACTCTAGGGGCTGAACAGCCTCAGAAACTAGAGCTTCTGGGCAGTAGAGGGCACCACACAGAATTATGAAATGTCAAAGGAACCTGGTTCAGACCAAAATCTCACAAACCCCAGAAAAAGGGCCAAATGAAACTGAACTCACCAATCTTCCTGAAAGACAGTTTAAAATAAAAATCATAAACATGCTTATGGAGGTACAGAAAAATATTCAAGAACTCAGGGACGAATTTAAGATGGAGATTCAATCATTAAGAAATTCCATATCTGAAATGAAACATACAATGGAGGAATTTAAAAGCAGATTAGATGTAGTAGAAGAGATGGTAAATGGAATAGAAATTAGAGAAGAGGAATACAAAGAAGCTCAGGTGCAGAGAAAAAAGGATCTCTAAGAATGAGAGAATATATTGAGAGACCTGTGTGACCAATCCAAACAGAACAATATTTGCATTATAGGGGTACCAGAAGAAGAAGAGAGAGAAAAAGGGATAGAAAGTGTTATTGAGGAGGTAATTGCTGAAAACTCCCCCAATCTGGGGAAGGAGATAGTCTCTCAAGCCATGGAGGTGCACAGATCTCCCAACACAAGGGACCCAAGGAAGACAACATCAAGACATATAATCATTAAAATGGCAAAGATCAAGGAAAAAGACAGACTTTTAAAAGCAGCTAGAGAGAGAAAAAAGATCACATACAAAGGAAAACCCATCAGGGTATCATCATATTTCTCAAAAGAAACCTTAAAGGCCAGAAGGGAGTGGGCATGATATATTTAATGCAATGAAGCAGAAGGGCCTCGAACCAAGAATACTCTACTCGGAAAGGTTATCATTTAAATTTGAAGGAGGTATTAAACAATTTTCAGATAAGCAAAAGCTGAGAGAATTTACCTCCCACAAACCACCTCTACAGTGCATTTTGGAGGGACTGCTATAGATGGAAGTATTCCTAAGGCTAAATAGATGTCACCCAAGGGATAGACAAAGAGTACAGAATATGATACCTAACATATAAAGAATGGAGGAGGAAGAAAAGGGAGGGGGGAAAAAAAAGAATCTTTAGGTATTTGTAATAGCATACGAAACACAGAGAAGGCAGTAGTGATTCTATAACATCTTACTACGCTGATGGACTGTGACTGTAATGGGGTATGTGGTGGGGACTTGATAATAGGGGGAGTCTAGTAACCATAATGTTGTTCATGTAATTGTACATTAATGATAGCAAAATAAAAAAATAACAATAAATAAAAATAAAGGTATAGGTTAGTTAAAAAAAAATTAGGAGATACTTTTGAAAAATAAAAGGTTTTCTATTTTTAAAAAGTGGTGAGGTCCCAGCCTGCTCATGTTCCTTAAGCCAGCTCTGGCCCCACTCCTCTGTCTGTGGGTTCTGAGAAGCCCCATAAGAAGCTACCAAAGGGCTCCAACTATAACCTGTCTCTGCCATTCCTGTAGATATCTACTTCCAAGGGTTTGACTACTATCAGCCTGGGACAAGTTCGAGGCCAGCAAGCAGAGAAGCCTGGGAGGCTGCAAAGTAACCTTGGTCCAGGACCATGATAAAAAATTACTATTCACTTAAGGAGAATGAAATCTGTGTGAGCCAAGGAGATATGGTCTGAGTCCTCATCGTCAGCTAACAGAACATATGCCTGGTATACCAGTTCGCCAGCCACACTTTCCTGCAGCTGAAGACTGGGTGCTGGGCAGCATCCTGGAGCCTCTCACCAAAGCCAGCAGCAGAAACAGTGACAGGAGCCTCAGTAAGTGCTTCATAACCTTCCCCAGGGGAGGCATATGTGGAGTTTTAAAATTCAAAAACAAACAGCACAAAAATGCAAACACATGGTAGGGAATTATAGCTGTTACTCTGGACAGTGACACTAGAACCACATGCAACATGTCATCCAGGCCAGACTGTTGTGATATTTTTTGTTGGTGGTTGGTGATAATGATTTTTCTTCTTTTCATTTCTAATTTTCTGTTCATTTTTCCTTTTTCCCTCTACATGTTTTTGCTTATTTTTGGCTGGGGTGGGGGGGGAAGAAATATAGGAAGCATAGCCCAGGAACCAATGAAAACGTATCTGTACAGGTTAGGAGAAAACAGAATGGAAGGGGTAGGGCTATGAATGTTATTTCTTTGATAATTTTTATATTGTTTTGACTTTTGAAACATTTTTTTAAAATTCAGAAAATAAAATTAAATAAAAATGATTAAAAAAACAAAATCTAAAAGTGAACACAAACATAAGATTAAAAATCTATTTTCTATCTGTATATCAAGTCACTAATGACCACAGAAAGAAAATAATTAATTCAAATCACCTCTGAACATGCACTCTGACCATAGATAGCCTTATATTGGAATATAGTAGAATATATTCTGAACATAAAAATAAATTCAAAGAAGGCTTGCATATGACTTTTTTGTGGTGGTTAGTACTGCAATGGTGTTGGTGCAACATTTTGGAAACTCAAGTGAGTACAGAAACATAAGGAGTCCTGTGAACACTTTCGTATGTATATGAAATAAATAATTTTGAAAAGTCATAAGCATCTTCTCAGCATGGCCTAAGAGGATATTGGCTAGAAAATAGTCTTTTAAAAAATACATAAATAGTTGCACAACAATGTTAATATACTTAACACTACTGAACTGTGTGCTTAAAATGGTTACAATGGTAAGGTTCATGCCACGTGTATTTTACCACACTGTAGAAACTGAGCCAGGAAGTGACACAGATCAACTGTAAGCTGAGTATATCCCTGGGAGAAGGGTGCTATTATTTTCATTTCACAGATGAGTGAACTGTGGCTCCAAGATGACAATTACCTCCCACAACATCAGAAAGTAATAGCAGAGGCTGGAATGGACTCTAGGTTTCTCAGTCCCCAAAGCTTATGCTCTTTCCACCATAACCACATTTCCTTTTCAACAAGAATATTAACAATTTAGTTTTGCTCTATTTTAAATGAAGGAGCATTCCCTGATTTTGTTATTGTTGGATTATTTATTGCTACTGAGTAGTGATAGTAGCAGTTTTAAGTTATTTTACCAAGAATTCACAAATAAGACAGTAATTCCAGAGGAAAATTATTTGGTGTCTTGGACGCCAACATCTGACCTTCCTGAGGGTTCTTGTTTCAGGTCACATCCTCTGTATGGAAAACATGGAGCCTAACAACTCAAGGTGGAAGAGATTCAAATTCAAGTTGTATGTCTGTTCTGTTTTTAAATAAAATTTAAATTTTTGAACATTTAAGTTTAAATTAAGAAATGTTAAGTCTGTTTGAAATACATTTTCAGGCAACACGCACTAGCAACATGTTCAGAAGCAAAAGCAGCTACTACTAGATGCTTGTCAGCATGTGCTGGTCCTGCACTCCTGGGGATGGGTTGGAATTTGACTATTCAGTAAGTTCAGAGACTACAGGAGCCCAAGCTCTGTTATAACAAGGTAATTAAAAATGTCTTCACTGAATTGCTCAAGAAACCCCTTCAAGATGGAGAAATAAAAGGAGCAAACCACTGAATTTCATTACATAATAATAGTTATACAATACTCAGGAATATGTCTTTAAAAATGCATGATAAAAATAAAATAGTTTAAATGTCCTTATGAATGCAGAAATAGTTATGTGGAAGGAGGAACAAACTGGAATGCCACCAACATTCACACTGAAATTCAATAGACAAGACCTAATTTAATGATACTAACTAGAAGAGAACAAAGATCCTTTAATTCCTGGAGTGTAATAAATTATAGTAATCTTTAAATGAAACATATATGCTAAAATGCTTTAAAAAGTAAAGATTCTTACATCAGTGTAAAGTAGGTAGAAGGATAAAATATTGGTCATGATCCATGACAAGTTCAAAGAGGTATTAAACTCTGGATAGTAGCCAAGACGAAAATTGAAGAATTTTATCTTGACAAGATAATCACACAAATGTTTACCATAATAATAACCATAATATCAGTGCTTACCATGGTGCAATGGTCTAAAAAGTAAGCCGTTGAGAAAAGCTCACTAAATCAAATCATTCAAAGCGTTTCTCAGGTAAAACTCCTTTCGACCCATATTATATACTTGACAAATGGTTTAAAGGAGAAACAATGAAAAATCAACTCTAAATATGAGTAGGAAAGTAAAGTTTAAATCTTTCGTCTGCTAGGCATTAAGTCTTCTATCTCAACAGACAAAAGAAATCCAATCTGAAAATAATTTGTTAAATTACTTCCTTTAGATGATGTCGCTCCAATTTAAAAAATTGTTTTGCTGATAATAAACGTATCATCTCCCCTGGCATTATTACTCTTTTCCATCTCCTTCCTGTCTATCCTTCTGTGGCTTCTTACTATGCAAGTGTACCAGCAGGGTGCAAAGTCTGCAACTGTTGTGAACTTGAACCTGTTCATACATTGTTACCAGTCAGGGAAGAGAGGAGTATACAGGAGAAAGTGTTTAAAAACTTCAGTAGCAATTTGACAGAGTGATTTTATGTCTGTTGAATCTAAAAATAAAATATATAGGTTTATATACCTTGTAAATTAAGAATTTTTAGAGTATAATTTACATACAATAAAATTCAACTTTTCAAGGTCAATCCCCTCTGTAGTCAATTCCCTTTCCTGACCCTCAATCCTTGGTAACCACTGACCTGACTTCTCTCTTTTTAACTTTGCCTTTTCTAGAATTTCACATAAATGGAATCATAAACTTTGTAGTCTTTTGTGCCTGGTATCTCTCACTTCACACAGTGCAACCATGTTGTTACATGTATCAATGGTTGGTTCCCTTATATTGCTAGAAGTACCATTTTATGGGTGCATCAAACTGTGTTTATCCATTCACCACTTGATGGGTTTCTGTTTTTTTTCCAGTGTTGGATGATTATGAATAAAACTGCTCTTAAGCATTTTATGTACATATCATTTTTTTGTAAATGGATATCAAAGTGTTACAGCACCATTATTTTTCAAAAGGACTATCCTTTTTCATTTGAATTATCTTGGCATCATTCTTTAAAATCAACTGACTTTTTATCTGTGGGTTTATTTCTGGACCTGGACTCTCTTCTACTACCCTTACACCAATGCTACACTATCTTGATTACTGTAGCTCTGTAGTATATCTTGAAATAAATAAGTCCTCCAAATTTGTTCTTTTTCAAAATTGTTTTGGCTATTCTAGTTCCTGTGCTTTTCCATATAAAATTTAAATCAGCTTGCCAATTTCTGCAATAAAGCATGTTGGGATTTTAATTGAAATAAACAAGTACTTAATAGATCGCTTTGGGGAGAACGTTCATCTTGACATAAGTCTTTTTGATCAATGAAACTTTGTTTACCTCTCCATTTATTTAGTCCTCTTTAATTTCTTTCATTAGTGTTTTGCAGTTTTTATTGTAAAAATATAGAATGTATTTTGCTAGATTTACCCCTGAATAATTCATGTTTTGGATACTCTTGTAAATGGTATATTTTTCTACTGTTTCCAATTGTTCATTGCTAACACATACAATTTTTACATATTGACCTTCACATCCTATGACTTTTAAAAATCTGCTTATTAATTCAAGTGCCTTTTTCATTGATTCTTTGTGATTTTCTAGATAGATGATGATGTCATATGAAATATAAACAGTTTTAACTTGTTCTTTTCCAATCTGAGTGTCTTTTTTTTCTTTTTCTTGCCTTACTAAACTGCCTAGGACTTCCAATAGAATACTGCTCAGAAACGGTAAGACGAGATATCCTTGACTTACTCCCAATCTTCAATGGAAAACATTTAGTCTTTTGCCAGTAAATATGAAACGTTTCTTGTAGTTTTTCATGGATATCATTTAAATAGGCAGAGGGACTTCTCTTCAGCTTTGCTGTGAATTTTTATCATTAATGGGTATTTAATTCTGTCTAGTACTTTTCTCCATCTCTCGGGATGATATGTTTTTTTTTATTCTGTTAACACTGGAATTACATTGGTTTTTCACCAGCTTTGCATTCTGAATGAGCCCCACTGGGTTATACTATATAATCAGTATACTATTGGATTTAATTTACAAAAGTATTAAGAATTTTCATGTCTATGCTCATGGATGACATTTTTCTGTAGTTTTATTTTCCTGTAATGTCTTGGTAAAGTTTTGGTGTCTTCATGGAATTTCCCCCCCATCCTTTTAACTTACCTATGTGCTTGAATTTAAAGTCAGTTTTTTGAAGGCAGCATTTAGTTGGGTCTTGTTTTTCTATCCAATCTGATGACCTTTGCCTTTGTTTACATGATTCATTATTAATACAATTACTGATACGGTTGAATTTAAATCTATCATCTTGCAAACCACATTCTATTTCTCCTAACTATTCTTTGTTGCCTTTGTCTTCTCTTCCTTTTTCTTCTGGATTATTTTTTTTTAATATAATTTATTTTGGTATCATTAATCTACAATTACATGTGCAATATTATGGTTATTAAACTACCCCTTCATCAGGTCCCCCCCACCAACCCTATTACAGTCACTGTCCATCAGCGTAGTGAGATGCTATAGAATCACTACGTCTTTCTGAGTTGTACAGCCCTCCCTGTGCCCCCCCAACATTACGTCTGCTAATCGTAATGCCCCTTTTTCCTTCTTATCCCTCCCTTCCCACCCATTTTCCCCAGTCCCTTTCCCTTTGATAACTATTAGTCCATTCTTGGGTTCTGTGAGTCTGCTGCTGTTTTGCTCCTTCAGTATTTTTTCTTTGTTCTTATACTCCACATATGAGTGAAATCATTTGATACTTGTCTTTTTCGGCTTGGCTTATTTCACTGAGCATAATACCCTCTAGCTCCATCCATGTTGCTGCAAATGGTAGGATTTGTTTTCTTCTTATGGCTGAATAATATTCCATTGTGCATATGTACCACATCTTCTTTACCCATTCATATACTGATGGACACTTAGGTTGCTTCCATTTCTTGGCTATTGTAAATAGTGCTGCAATAAACATAGGGGTGCATCTGTCTTTTTCAAATTGGGCTGCTGTAGTCTTATTCTTAGGGTAAATTCCTAAGAGTGGAATTCCTAGGTCAAATGGTATTTCTATTTTGAGTTTTTTGAGGAACCTCCATACTGCTTTCCACAATGGTTGAACTAATTTGCAGTCCCACCAGCAGTGTAGGAGGGTTCCCTTTTCTCCACATCCTCGCCAACATTTGTTGTTGTTTGTGTTTTGGATGTTGGCCATCCTCACTGGTGTGAGGTGATATCTCATTGTGGTTTTAATCTGCATTTCTCTGATGATTAGCGATGTGGAGCATCTTTTCATGTGCCTGTTGGCCATCTGAATTTCTTCTTTGGAGAAGTGTCTATTCATGTCCTCTGCCCATTTCTTAATTGGATTATTTGCTTTCTGTTTGTTAAGGTGCATGAGTTCTTTATATATTTTGGATGTCAACCCTTTATCAGATACGTTTTTTATGAATATATTCTCCCATACTGTAGGATGTCTTTTTGTTCTACTGATGGTGTCCTTTGCTGTACAGAAGCTTTTCAGCTTGATATAGTCCCACTTGTTCATTTTTGCTTTTGTTTCCCTTGCCCGGGAGATATGTTCATGAAGAAGTCGCTCATGTTTATGTCCAAGAGATTTTTGCCTATGTTTTTTTCTAAGAGTTTTATGGTTTCATGACTTACATTCAGGTCTTTGATCCACCTTGAGTTTACCTTTGTGTATGGGGCTAGACAGTAGTCCAGTTTCATTCTCTTACATGTAGCTGTCCAGTTTTTCCAACACCAGCTGCTGAAGAGGCTGTCATCTCCCCATTGTTTATCTATTTGGATTATTTTTAATGATTCCATTTTATCTCTACAACTAGCTTATTAGTTATACCTCTTTTATTTTTTAGTGACTGTTCTGCAGTTTACATCTTTAAATAAATACAGTAAATACGGTCTACCTTCAAATAATATCATACCACTTCATGCAGTGTGAGGCCATCAGTGTCTCAGAGGCCATCACAGCTGGTGAGGGACCAGCACTACTGCTCTCTGTCCCCTCAGTGCTCCTCGGATTTCAAATTCTTTCAGTGCTGAGCTGCCATGATCTTGTGCCTAGCGTAGGGGTAGTGCGGTGCTAGAAGGTTATTTGTAGTGTTCCTGTCTGTCTGCAGCTTTCAGCAGCTGCTACATACTTGCACCACAGGGGAGGTGTCTGTCCACACTCCTGTGTCCCAGCGGTAGACTGCTGTTGCTTGTTACTTGGTGTTAGGCTTATTTAGGGGCCAGGCTGATAATTGGTCCCCTGGTCTTAGGCAGGGTCTGTGTGCCTGCTGTTGGAGATGAGCTGGTGAGTTGGAAGCTTTTCTGTCCCTCCAACTTTGGCAGGTGAACCCTGCAATGTTTCTGTGGTGGTTCTTTGGCAGGTGGAGTTTTTCTGTCCCTTTCCTGATGGTACATACCATGTCTTTGTATTCCTTTAGGTTCCTGGACCTGACACCCTGCTTTCCCTCAGGGGAAGGTAGCTTTTGCTTCTTTGCTTCTCCCAGAAGCAGGACCCTTTTGCCTGGTTCCTGCACAAAGGAAGGATGGTTCTCTAAACTCTAGCAATAGCAAAAGTTTTTCTGTTTCGACCCTTCCCCCAGAGGCCCTGTGGATGAGGAGTTGCTGCCCTGCCTCCAGGGACTGAAGGCTTCTTCACCTCCTATGAGGGATGTGCCTGGGAAGTAACGGTTTCAAGCCTTCTCCTGGCAGCAATCGCTTCTCAGGCCTCATGACTGGCAAGGGCAGAGGTCTCCCACTCTTCTGCCTCACCCTGTTTTTCTTATGAGCATCTGGCAGAGACCCAAGACAAAAGACTGCAAGTGAGAGCTCCCCTGTGGTTGGAGCTCCTGGCTGCTCTAAACTGATATGCTAGCCCACACTTGGACGTCAGGAAATTTAAAATATTTTAGTTATGTCTTCTCATTTGCTTCTGTGGCAGCCGCCTTCCTCTCATGCACTATCAAAGGTGAACAGTTGGTGTGCCTCACTTCTCCTTGGAGGAACTTGTCCCATTTTGGAATTAAGTTCCCTTGATTTCCTTGTAAACTTAGCTCTCTGATAAATTCAAGCAAAGTTATGATTTTTGTGGACTATACTGACTTTTCTCACTAAGATGAGAATGACACATTCTTACAGCTTTCTTCATCTTAAGTACAAGAAGAACTTAGGTGTATGTTTTGTTTGTCATTACTTTTTTATTTCATTTTCTTAAATAGTTCATTTTTATTGTATTTATAAAAGTATCACTCTGTGATAGACTGACAAAAACAAAAAAACTGGTCCCTCATGATAAATAGTACAAAAAGCAATTTTCCACTGGATAAAGCAGTTTTGACAAGATTATCCAACCTTCAGCTGTCATAAGTGAACTGTATAGCTACAGAACATTTCTTCTGGAACTTATGACATACTTATGGATAGCACAATAATACTAATTCACACTTAACAGAGAGCAAGGAATTAGGAGCAGTTAATAAAATATTTTCATTACCAAACACTTATTCCATAGTCTATCATATAGTATTACTAATTTTTTCCTTTTCTAAAATAGATTTATAGCATTTGCTGCAATTATCCCTAATGTAAGGATTAATTATTTAGGAATTTTTTTAAATGTCCCACATTTCCTCTGGAAAAGACATATCAAAATGAACCATACAACCTGCTGCCCCTGCCACTGTGACAGGCCAGCCAGAGGGCGGCCCAACCTATGGCAGCTACAGGGGCGTATCCAAGGGGATGCTCCCTACGTGCGAACCTCACTGGCCCTGAGAGTGGAGGCAGGCACTGCGGCTGGGAAGCAGGAAAAAGCTCTCTCCTCCTGGCAGGCACCAGCACCACTCACACACCTGTGACCCCCACCATCGCTGAGCAGCTCCAGAGAGTAGAGATTCTGGGCTTAGAGGGCGCTGCCCACACCAAGTTATTACTAAAAATATGAAACGTCAAAAGAACCTGGTATAAATGAAAATCCCAAAAACACCAGAAAGAGAGCCAATTGAAACTGAACTCACCAATTTTCCTGAAAAAGACTTTAAAATAAAAACCATAAATATGTTCATGGAACTACAGAAAAATATTCAAGAACTGAGGGAGGAGTTCAAGAAAGAGATAGAAACTTTGAAAAATACAGTATCAGAAATGAACCATACAATGGAGGAATTTAAAAGCAGATTAGATGAAGTAGACCAGTCAGTAAATGGAATAGAAAGGAATACAAAGAAGCTGAGGCACAGAGAGAAAAAAGGATCTCTCGGAATGAAAGAATATTAAAAGAACTGGGTGATTAATCCAAATGGAACAATATTTGCATTATAGGGGTACCAGAAGAAGAGAGAGAAAAAGGGATAGAAAGTGTCTTTGAGGAGGTAATTGTAGAAAACTTTCCCAATCTGGGGAAGGAGATAGTCTCTCAGGCCAGGGAGGTACACAGATCTCCCAACACCAGGGACCGAAGGAAGCCAACAACAATGCATACAATAATTAAAATGGCAAAGATCAAGGATAAGGACAGACTATTAAAAGCAGCCAGAGAAAAAAGATCACATACAAAGGAAAATCCATCAGGTTATCATCAGACTTCTCGACAGAAACCTTACACACCAGAAGGGAGTGGCATGATATAGTTAATGCAATGAAACAAAAGGGCTTTGAAACAAGAATACTCTACCCGGCAATATTATCATTTAAATTTGAAGGGATTAAACAATTTCCAGAGAAGGAAAAGTTGAAAGAATTTACCTCTCACAAAGTAGCTCTACAGTGTATTTTGGAGGGACTGCTATAGATGGAAGTGCTCCCAAGGCTAAATAGCTGTTATCAGAGAAAATAAAACCACAGTAAAAGAAGTAGAACAATTCATTCCTAAGCAAATGCAAAATTATATCAGCTAACCCAAAGTCAGTCAAGGCATACACAAAGAGTACAGAATATGACACCTAATATATGAAGAATGGAGGAGGAAGAAAAGGGAGACTAAAAAAAGAATCTTTAGATTGTGCTCACAATAGCTTACTAAGGGAATTAACTTAGAATGTTAGATAGTAAAGAAGCTAACTTTGAATCTTTGGTAACCACAAATCTAAAGTCTGCAATGGCAATAAGTACATATCTATCAATAATAACCCTAAATGTAAATGGTCTGAAGGCACCAATCAAAAGATATAGTCACCGAATGGATAATAAATAAGACCTGATGGGATTAAAGATGGTGGCATGAAAGGTGAGACAGAGACCTCCTCCTAAAACCACATATAATATGAAAACATAATTAATACAACTAATCCTGAAAGAGCAACAGGAAAGAAGGCTGCACCAGATGGTAAAGACCTGGAGGAAAGAACAGACCTCACGAAACAGGGTAACGTACCAAAGCCACGGCCCGGCAGGACCCAAGCCCTTCCCCAACCCCAGTTCAACGGTGAGAGGAAGAGAAACAGAGTGAGGAGGGAAGGGAGGCCTGGGACTGATGAACACCTAACCCTGGAGATCTGCTCTGGAAGCATGAACCTACACTGCATGCTGCTCTGGTGATTAGTGGGGATGGAAAGCTAAGACAGGCAGAATACCTGGAGAGACTAAGATTCCAGCTGCTGTGGAAAACAGGGATCCATATCTGGCTGATCTGGGTGGGCACTCTGAGTGACTTCCTAAAACTGAGATGGCTGCTTAAAGGGGCAAGGATTGCACAGAGCTTACTGCTCAGAAGAAAGGAAAGGTAAACAAAATTGTCCAGGTGCACTCTGCCCAGAAGATTGGGAACTTTCATGATCTTCAGGCGCTCCATCCCCCTGGCTGGTTACGCAGCTCCAAGGCCCCCCACTGTGATATGCAGCCTACTGCACCTTCCTCCCAGACAGCCCTCACCTGGCTCACAAACCGGCAGTCCCTGCCCTGGCGTTGGGCCAGCCAGAGGGAAGCTCCGCATATGGCAGCTAAAAATGCAAAGCATAGAGGCTTACACCTGTGTGTTCAGCCCACTGGTTCCGTCAGTGAAGACAGGCATAGCAGCTGGAAAGCAGAACACAGCTGTTTCCTCCCCCAAGGCACCAGCACCACTCCCCTGCGACCCCCAACATCGCTCCAGGGCCTGAGCAGCTCCAGAAAGTAGAGCTTCTTGGCACTAGAGGGCGCCATATACAAATATGAAACGTCAAAGGAACTTGGTTCAAAGCAAAATCTAAACACCAGAAAAGGGTTGAGTGAGACTGAACTAATAAATCTTCCTGAAAGAGATTTCAAAATAAAACTCATGAACATGCTCCGGGAGGTAGAGAAAAATATTCAAGAACTCAGGAATGAATTTAGGACAGTGATCCAATCACTGAGGGACACAATGCAATGGAGGGTATTAAAAGCAGATTAGATATGGTGGAGGAAACGATAAATTAACAGAAATTAGAGAAGAGGAATACATAGAAGACAAGGCACTGAGAGAAAAAAGGATCTCTAGAATTGAAAGAATACTGAGAGAATTGTGTGAACAATCCAGATGTAACAATATTCATATTATAGAGGTACCAGAAGAAGAAGAGAGAGGAAAACGGATAGAAAGTGTCTTTGCTGGAAACTTCTTCAATCTGGGGAAGGTGATAGTCTCTCAGGCCATAGAGATGCACAGATCTCCCAACACAAGGGACCTAAGGAGGACAACACCAAGACATATAATAATTAAAATGACAAAGATCAAGGATAAGAACAGAGAATTAAAAGCAGCCAGAGACAGAAAAAAGATCACATAAAAAGGAAAGCCCATCAGGCTATCATCAGACTTCTCAGCAGAAACCTTACAGGCCAGAAGGGAGAGGCATGATGTATTTAATGCAATGAGGCAGAAGGGCCTCAAACCAAGAATACTTTATCTGGCAAGATTATCATTTAAATTTGAAGGAGGGATTAAACAATTTCCAGATAAACAAAAGCTGAGAGAATTTACCTCCCACAAACAATATTTACAGGGTATTTTGGAGGGACTGCTATAGATGGAAGTGTTCCTAAGGTTAAATAGCTGTCACCAGAGCTAATAAAAAGGGATAGACAAAGAGTACAGAATATGATACTTAATATATAAAGAATGGAGGAGGAAGAAAAGGAGGGGAAAAAAGAACCTTTAGATTGTGTTTGTAATAGCATACTAAGTGAGTTAAGTTAGACTCTTAGAGAGTAAGGAAGTTACCCTTGAACCTTTGGTAACCATGAATCTAAAGGCTGCAATGGAAATAAGTACATACCTATCAATAATCATCCTAAACATAAATGGTCTGAATGCACCAATCAGAAGACAAAGAGTCACTGAATGGATAAAAAAACAAGACCCATCTATACGCTGCCTACAAGAGACTCACTTCAAACCCAAAGACATACACAGACTGCAAGTGAAGAGATGGAAAAAGATATTTAATGCAATGCATAAGGAGAAAAAAACAGGAGTTGCAGTACTTGTATCAGACAAAACAGAGTTCAAAACAAAGTAACAAGAGACAAATAGGACATTACATAATGACAAAGGGGTCAGTCCAACAAGAGGATATTATAAAGATCTATGCATCCAACATAGAAGCACCTATATATGTGAAACAAATACTAATAGAATTAAAGGGAGAAATAAAATACAATGCTTTCATTTTAGGAGACTTCAACACACCACTAACTCCAAAGGAAAGATCAACCAGACAGAAAATAACTGAGATAAAGGCACTGAACAACATATTGGAACAGATGGACCTAACAGATATCTACAGAAACTCCATTGAAAAGCAGCAGGATACACATTTTTCTCAAGTGCACATGGAACATTTTTAAGAATAGATGGTATATTAAGCCACAAAAAGAGCCTCAGTAAATTCAGAAGAATTTAAATTGTACCAACCAGCTTCTCAGACCACAAAGGTATGAAACTAGAAATAAACTATGCAAAGAAAACTAAAAAGCCCACAAACACATGTAGGCTTAACAACATGCTCCTGAATAACCAATGAATCAATGCCCAAATAAAAACAGAGATCAAGCAATATATGGAGCAAAATGACAACAATAACTCAACACTGCAAAATCTCTGGGATGCAGCAAAGGCTGTGCTAAAAAGGAAGTATACTGCAATACAGACTTACCTCAGGAAAGAACAATCCCATATGAACAGTCTAAAATCACAGTTAATGAAACTAGAAAAAGAAGAACAAATGAGGCCCAAAGTCAGCAGAAGGAGGGACATAATAAAGATCTGAGAAGATACAAATAAAATTGAGAAGAATAAAACAATAGAAAAAATCGATGAAACCAGGAGCTGGTTCTTTGAGAAAATTAACAAAATAGATAAACCCCTAGCCAGGCTTATGAAGAAAAAAAGAGGGTCTACACATACCAACAGAATCAGAAGTGAGAAAGGAAAAATCACTACAGACACCACAGAAATACAAAGAATTATTAGAGCATACTACAAAAAATTACATGCTAACAAACTGGACAATCTAGAAGAATGGACAACTTTCTAGAAAAATACAACCTTCCAAGGCTGACCCAAGAAGAAACAGAAAATCGGAACAGACCGATTACCAGCAACAAAATTGAATTGGTAATCAAAAAAAACTACCTAAGAACAAAACTCCTGGACCAGATGGCTTTACCACTGAAATTTATCTTAGTGAAGACCTAATACCCATCCTCCTTAAAGTTTTCCAAAAAGTAGAAGAGGAGGGAATACTCCCAAACTTATTCTATGAGGCCAGCATCATTCTAATACCAAAACCAGGCAAAGACACCACAAAAAAGAAAATTACAGACCAACATCCCTGATGAGCAAAGATGAAAAAATACTCAATAAAATATTAGCAAATCGAATTCAAAAGTACATATCAAAAAGATCATCCATCATGATCAAGTGGGATTTATTCCAGGGATGTAAGGATGGTATAACATTTGAAAATCCATCAACATCATACACCACATCAACAAAAAGGACAAAAACCACATGATCATCTCCTTAGATGCTGAAAAAACATTTAACAAAATTCAACATCCATCCATGATAAAAACTCTCAACAAAATGGGTATATAGGGCAAGTACCTCAACATAATAAAGGCCATATGACAAACCCACAGCCAACATCATACTTAACAGTGAGAAGGTGAAAGCTTTTCCTTTAAGATCGAGAACAAGACAAGAATACCCAATCTCACCACTTTTATTCAACATAGTATTGGAGGTCCTCGCCATGGCAATGAGACAACACAAAGAAATAAAAGGTATCCAGATTGGTAAGGAAGAAGTTAAACTGTCACTGTTTGCAGATGACATGATATTGTACATAAAAAATTCTCAAAAATCCACCCCAAAACTACTAGATCTAATAACTGAATTCAGCAAAGTTGCAGGATACAAAATCAATACATAGAAATCTGTTGCATTCCTATATACTAATGATGAACTCGCAGAAAGAGAAATCAGGAAAACAATTCCATTCACAACTGCATCAAAAAGAATAAAACACCTAGGAATAAACCTAACCAAGGAAGTGAAAGACCTATAATCCTGAAAACTACAAGATACTTATGAGAGAAATTAAAGAAGACACCAATAAATGGAAATACTACCCATGCTCATGGATAGGAAGAATTAATATTGTCAAAATGGCCATCCTGCCTAAAGTAATCTACAGATTCAATGTAATCCCTATCAAAACACCAACAACATTCTTCAATGAACTACAAAATAGTTCTAAAATTCATATGGAACCACAAAAGACCCCAAATAGCCAAAGCAATCCTGAGAAGGAAGAATAAAGCTCCCTGATTTCAAGCTCTACTACAAAGCCACAGTAATCAAGACAATTTGGTACTGGCACAAGAACACAGCTATAGATCAATGGAACAGAATAGAGGGCCCATATATTTATCTCTGTACTTCTCAGTGCCCAGCACAGTGATTGGCATACAGCAGGCTCTTAATGAATACATATTGAAAGAACATATATAGCCAATTAATATATGATAAAAGAGCCATGGATATACAATAGGAAAATGACAGCCTCTTCAACAAGTAGTGTTGGCAAAACTGGACAGCTACATGTAAGAGAATGAAACTGGATTACTGTCTAACTCCATACACAAAAGTAAACTCGAAATGGATCAAAGACCTGAATGTAAGTCATGAAACCATAAAAGTCTTAAAAGAAAACATAGGCAAAAATCTCTTGAATATAAACATGAGCAACTATTTCCTGAACATATCTCCTCGGGCAAGGGAAACAAAATAAAAAATGAACAAATGGGACTACGTCAAGCTAAAAAGCTTCTGTACAGCAAAGGACACCATCGGTAGAAGAAAAAGGCAACCTACACTGTGGGAGAATATATTTGTAAATGACACATCCAACAAGGAGTTAACATCCAAAATATATAGAGTTCACATGCCTCAACACCCAAGAAAGCAAATTAAAAAATAGGTGGAAGATATGAACAGATAATTCTCCAAAGAAGAAATTCAGATGGCCAACAGGCACATGAAAAGATGCTCCACATTGCTAATTATCAGGGAAATGCAAAATAAAACCACAATGAGATATCACCACACAGCAGTTAGGATGGCCAACATCGAAAAGACAAGGAACAACAAATGCTGGCAAGGATCTGTAGGAAAGGGAACCCTCCTATACTTCTAGTGGGAATGTAAATTAGTTCAACCATTGTGGAAAGCAATATGGAAGTTCCTCAAAAAACTAAAAATAGAAATACCAAAATGCCATTTGACCCAGGAATTCCACTCCTAGGAATTTACCCAAAGAATATAATTTCTCAGATTCAGAAAGACATATGCACCCCTATGTTTATTGCAGCACTATTTACAATAGCCCAGATATGGAAGCAACCTAAGCGTCCATCAGTAGATAAATGGATAAAGATGTGGTACATATACACAATGGAATATTATTCAGCCATAAGAAGAAAAAAATCCTACCATATACAACAACATGGATGGAGCTAGAGGGTATTATGCTCAGTGAAATAAGCCAAGCAGAGAAAGACAAGTACCAAATGGCTTCCCTCATTTGTGGAGTATAACAACCAAGCAAAACTGAAGGAACAAAACAGCAGCAGACTCACCAACTCCAAGAAGGGACTAGTGGTTACCAAAGGGGAGTTGTGGGGGAAGGTGGGTCGGGAGGGAGGGAGAAGGGGATTTAGGGGTGTTTTGTTTAGTACACATGGTGTGTGTGGGTTCACCGGGAAGGCAGTGTAGCACAGAGAAGACAAGTAGTGATTCTGTGGCATCTTACTAAGCTGATGGACAGTGACTGCAATGGGTTGTGTGGGGACTTGATAATATGGGTGGCTGTAGTAACCACAGTGTTTTTTATGTGAAACCTTTATAAGGGTGTTTATCAATTATACCTTAATAAAAAAATAAAAAATAAAAAATAAACCATACATTTTACCAACCAGGAAAGGTGCTACTTAATAGAGACATAATGAGAAGAGAAAGTAGCCTTGAAGACACTTTGGAAATTATATCTCTTATTTCCCCAAAAAAGAGTTTAGAAGCAATAATTATTTTATAGTATGTTCCCTCATAACACTTTTATTACGGATTTATCACTTTGCTATTCTTTTGTCTATCTTTCCCAACAAAATAGCCAACATCTCAAAAACAGTGCTATATTCATCTTTGTACTTCTCAGTGTCCAGCGCAGTGTTTAGCATACACCAGGCTCTTAATGAATACATACTGTAAGAATATATACTGGGTAAAATGAATAGATTTGATAATGGTTCTGCTTACGTTTTTCTTGTGTGTTTTTCGGATGAATTATATCCTCTTATTTTTCCCTTTATTTTTTTTGTGAGTGTATATAAATGGAGCTCAGATAATCCAAACATACCAGTGCCTACCTGACTCCCAAGTACTACTACTGTTTGAAGACTCTGCTGGGAGCTCTATCCACCTGGTCAGCTGGCCTCACACCTTTAATAGTAGCATTTGGGATGAGACAGTTCTGGCTCTGTCTTTTGTTTGGATGACCTGGCTGTCTGCATGGTGGTCAGCTATTGCAGCCAGGTACGTTTCCTATAACCATCTCAGGGCCTGGGTGAATGGACTTCTATCTGAACCCGACCAGTCTTCCTCCTTACTGGTGATGTGTAGCTAGGGACTCATACCTCACAACTAAGCCTCCTTGAGTCACAACTGGTACTTTATCATATGTTAATATATTTCATTATTTAGTTTTCCATATGTTGTGATTGATCTTCCATTAGAATATAGAAAAATGCCACTGAAAGCAGAAATTTTGTGTTTTTTGTGATTTCTTTCAAAATCCCTAATTCTGTAATATTCCCAAAGTAGATATACATTATTGAATGGGAAAATGAGTTGAATCCTGCATTGAAAGCTCTTCATTATTTCCCCTCAGGAATTAAGTAAACTTATATTTTTACCCTAGTTCTTCCCTTTCTTTTTCCCAACAACTCGTTTTTGCTTCCTCATATACCTCCACGAGAACACTAATGTGTGTTTTGATGAATGGTAACTGATAATCTCTGAGAGTACCAAACATACCTTACAGTTAAACAGGGTTCACGTTTTTCCACAATCATATATAAATTAATCACACTATTCTCAGAGATTTTAAAGAAAACAAACTCTTACCCAGCTTTAGCAACACTTATGCTTTGTTGCTCCATTGCTTCGTGGATACTGGTTCTATCATGCTCTTTGAGGCTATTAAACTCGTCGATACAGCAAAGGCCTGCATCTGCCAGTACCAGGGCCCCAGCCTCCAAATTCCACTCTCCCGAGTCTTTCACAGCAGTTACTGTCAGACCTAAGGAAACAAGTTAATCATCTCAGCTTTTATTTTCAAAAGCATATCTTATACCCATGAATGGGAAGAAACACCTAAAGTATTTCTTTAAAGGAAAAGGCATAGAATCAAGGCTTTTACTTCTAGTCTATCAAGAATGGATGGCATCAAAAAACAAACTTGGTGGTTGCCAGAGGAGAGGGGGCTGGAGTAATGGGAAACGTAGATGGAGATAAAGAGGTACAAACTTCCAGTTATAAAGTAAATAAGTCATGCAGATATAAAGTACAACACAGGGAATATAGTCAATAATACTGTAATAATTTTGTATGGTGACAGATGATAATTACACTTATGGGGATCATTTCATAATGTATACAAATATCTAATGACTATGCTATACACCTGAAACTATACTACACTTCAGTTAAAAAAAAAAGAATGGATGGTGTCAGGACAACTCTTTAGGTATCCAGTCACTGGAAGGCCCCAGAAGGTCCTATGTCCTGAAAATCTAAGATGTGTTATTGAGTATTTTGTGGCAACCAGAAGTCCCCAGATTTTTTGTCTCTCCTTTGCAGGTACCCTCAACTGAATGGTCTAAACTTTTAGAAGGAGCTAACAGATCTCAAGAGATCTTATGACAAGAGGTTCTATACTATATGCTATTTACAGAGAAGGGTCCAAAGACAGAGAACAGTAGATATTACAGTCCAGTGATGAAAATGAAAAGTTTGCTCCCAGTCACAGTATGAGGGAGAAGATCTCCTTTATATGTCTTATCTGATTTTGATTCATACTTTATATCAGTCAATAAAGCAAAGTGGTTGAAAGTAAAGGCTCTGGAATAACCTAGACTTGGATATGAACCCTGAATCTGTCATGCTGCTTGTCACATTGTAGGCAAATTTACTAATATATCCAGGCCTCAGTTTATTTATCTATAAAAGGGGATAACAATAGAACATAGCTTACAGATTCTTGGATATTCAGATAGAACAGAAATAAAACTCTTTAAAGGCATATGATACATAATAAATATTGTTCATAAAAATTGATAAACCTCTAGTCAGACTAAGAAAGGAAAAAAAGAGGAGCACAAGTTACAAATATGAGGAATAAAAGAGAGGACATCACTATTAACCCTACAGACATTGAACTAATAAGAAAATACAATGAACAACTCAATGTCCTAAGTTTGATAACTTAGATGAAATGGTCAAATTCTTTGAAATATATAAACTGTTTATCTAAAAAGGAATATAAAGGAAATATATAAAGTTTATCTAAAATGGATAGATAACTTGCACAATCCTACATCTATTTTGAAAACTGACTATGCAGTTGAAAACCTTGCAACACAGAAATTTACAGGCTGAGATGATTTTGTGGAGAATTCTACCAAACATTTATGGAAGAGATAATACCAATTCTACACAAAATTTTCAAAAATGTAGAAAAACAAGGAACATTTCCCAATTCATTTAATTAAGTCAGTATTATCAAGATACCAAAAACAGATAAAGAAAGATTAAAAGAAAACTACAGACCAGTATCCCTCATAAACATAGATGCAAAAATCCTCAAAAAATACAAGCCAATCAAACAATACATAAAATGATAACTGATTACAACAGCAGGGCTTGTCTTGGGAATGCAAGGCTAATTCAACATACAAAAATTAATCAGTGTAATTCACCATATCAACAAACTAAGGAAGAAAAAGTAAACTAAGAAAGAAAAAGCAAATGACTACATGAATAGATACAGAAGAAAAATAAACCCTTAAAACTCAACAATCATTTATGATAAAAAAAATCTTTCAGAAAGCTAGGAATAGAGGGAAATTCTTCAATCTTATAAGGGATACTTATAAAAATCCTACAGCTAACATACTTCATGATAAAAAATTGAATGCTTACCACCACTCCCCAAATCTTACTCCCAAGATCAGAACATAGCAAGATCTCCTCTCATCACTCTTATTCAAAATCATGCTGAAGGTTCCAGCCAGGGAAATAAAACAAAGAAAAGAAATTAAGAACATACAGATCAAAAAGGAAAATATAAAACTTTTTATATTTTCAGACAATATAGTTATATAGAAAATCCCAAATAATCTATCAAAAAGATATTAGAGTGAGTGAAGCAAGGTTGCAGGATACAAGTTAATACACCAAACTCAAACATATTTCTACACAGTAAAAAAAACTTAAAAATTACAACTAGAAAATAATACAATTTATAATAGCACCTACAAATATAAAATACTTGGGTATAATCTTAAAAAATATATGGAAGATCTATATGCAAAAACTACAAAACAATGATAAAGGAAATCAAAGATAACCTGACCAAAATGAGAGATAGTCCATGTTCGTGAAATGAACTGAAAAACTCAATTATTTTTAAGATTTCCCCGAACAGCTCTATAATCCTCCCCAACTGCTCTACAGATTCAGTGCATTTCCAAATGAAATTCTGGCAAGATTTTTGTTTTTATAGAAATTGACAAGGAGATCCTAAAATTTATATGGAGAAGCAGAAGGAATAGAAGAGTCAAACCAAAAAACAAAGCAGGAGGTCTCACATGACCTGATTTCCACATTTACTACAAAGCTTCAATAATCAAGTCAGTATAGTATTTGAGACAGGATAGACAGAAAAATGGAATATAGTCAAAAAATAGGTCCATACATATATGTTCAAGTGATTTTTTGATAAAATTGCAAAAGCAATTCCATGGAGAAAGGATATTCTGTTCCACAAATAGTGCTAGAATAATTGGATAGCTTTATGCAAAAAGAAAAATTAACCTTGATCCACACCTCACATATGATATAAAAATTAACTCAGTTACTTAATTGCAAAACTTATGGGAAAAAAACTCATAAAAGAAAATATAGGAGAAAATCTATGTGAATTCTCCCAATTTCTAGCCTTGTATTTAAGGAACTTAGAAGTTACCACAACTTGCCACTTATTCAAAAATGAATAAAAAAATGAACAAACTGATAAGTCAACATTCTTCAAAGATCTAAGATCCATCAGAGAAATGAGATCACAGGGCAAACCAATGCCCGCACATTGGAAAGAAAGACAGAGAATCACAATTTACCAGAGCAGAAATCTCTGTGGGAACAAGTACTGGGACAGGAAAACCTGAATTATAATAGAATTTCTGGTGATGTAGTGTTGACAATTCTGAGAATTAAAAAACTCCAGAGGAACACATTTATAAAGGGAACCCTACACTTTTGTGAATTTTACCTCCATGAGCTCTACCAGGTTTTCACATTGAATAGCTAAGATTTTTATCTGGTACTGTAAGCAAAGAGGCAGAATGTCTATGAAAGAATTCAAAAGAAACTCTAGAGATCAAGAACAAAAAAGAAGAATGCTTTTGATGAGATCATTAGTAGACTGGACATGGCTAAGTAAAGAATATCTGAGTGTAAGGATAGTCAACAGAAATTTCCAAGCCTGAAAAGCAACAAGAAAAGTATTGAGAGAAAAACCTGCCAACCAGAATTCTGTACCCTGTGAAATTATCTTCAAAACTGAATGAGAAATAAAGACTTTCTCAGAAAAACAAAAATTGGGGGAATTTGTTGCAAGAAATGTTAAAATTTTAAATGTTAAAATGTTAAAATGTTAAAATGTTAAGTTCTTTAGCAAGAAGAAAAATGATATAGGTCAAAAAGATCTACATAAAGGGAGAGCATCAAAGAACTGGGTCAAGGTAAAACAAAAACTTTAATTTTTCTTATTCTTAATTGACCTGATAGTTTGTTAAAAATAAAATAATAAAATAAATAACATATTTGATTATACATGCCTTAAATGTTTATGTACAAATGAAATGAATGAAAGCAGTAACACAAGGGATGGAAGGAAGAAATTAGAAATATTTTGCTACTAATATAATATTCTATATCAACTATATTCCAATTAAAAAATATTTTACTATTATAATGTACTTGCATTACTGTGAAGTGGTATAGTTGGATTAGTTGTACGTGTATATTGCAAAATCTAGGACAACCAATAAAAAAGTAAAATAAAACAAAGCATAACTGATTTGTTATGAAAGGAGAGAAAATGGAATCATATAAAATGCTCAATTAAAAACATAAAAGGCAGAAAAAGAGTGAAAGATGAAAAATAGGAAAAAGAAACAAGGGCAATAAATACAAAATGCTACCAAATATGGCAGATATTAATCGAACAATATCAATAATCACTGTGAACATCCATAGTCTAAATACACCAATTGAAAGACTGAGATTATCAGACTTGATCAAAATCAAGACCCAACTACATGTTATCTACAAAAAACTCACTTTAAATATAAACACACATAGATTGAAAGTAGGGATGGAGAAAGATACCCCATACTAACACTAATTTTTTTTTAAGTGGGAATAGTTGTATTAATTTCAGACAGAGCAGACTTCAAAGCAAGGAAAATTATCAGGAGAAAGAGGAGCATTATGTAATGATAAAGAGGTCAAAAGTTCAAGAAGACCTAACAACCCATAATATGTATGGGCCTCAGAATATGTGAAGCAAAAACTAGTGAAACTCAAAGGACAAAGAGATCAACCTACATTTTAGCTGAAGACTGCAACACCCCTCTAACAGAAATGGACATATACAGCAGGCATAAAGTCAGTAAGTCTATACCTGAATTCAACAGCACCATCAACCAACTGAACATAATGGATATCTATAGACACCTTCATCCAAAGACAGCAGAACACATATTCTTCTCAAGATCCCATGGAATATTCACCAAGAGAGATCACATTCTGGACCATAAAACACACCTTAACAAATTCAGAACAGAAGTCAAATAAAATTGATAAGCCTTTAGCTAAGTGAACTGAGAAAAAGACAGAATAACAAATTACTATCAGAAATGAAAAAGGACACATCATTACTGATCCTATGACATTAAACATAACAATAATTATTACCAAAAACTTTATACCCATAAATTTAATAACCTAGATGAAATGGACCAATTCCTTGAAAGACACAATTTTCCAACTCACAGAAGAAGAAACAATCTGAACAGGCCTATATTATTAAAGAAATTGAATCAATAATTAATAACCTTATAAAACATAAAGTGCTATGCCTAGATGAGTTTACTGGTGAATTCTACCAAACATTTAAGGAAGAAATTATACCATTCTCTACAAAGGCCTGCAGATGACAGAAGTGGAAGGAAGGAATATTTTCTAACTCATTCTATGATGCCAGCATTACCTTATTACCAAAACCAAAGACATTAGAAGAAAAGAAAACTACAGACCATATCTTTCATGAATGTAGATGCAAAAATCCTCAATAAAATATTAGCAAATTGAATCCAACAATATATAAGAAGAATTTTATACCATGACCTAGGAGGATTTATTCCAGGTATGCAAAGCTGGTTCAACAAAGATCACTTAATATTATCTATCACATCAACAGACTAAATAAGAAAAACTACACAAGAGGCCCCCAAATCCCTTAACAGTAGGATGGATTAAAAAAACTGTGGTATATTCATACTGTGGAATAACATATGGCAAATAGAAAATGAAGTATAGCTAAGTACAACATAGATGAAATAGTAAAACATAACACTGAGCAAAAAAATACTCTACCTTTTCATTAATGTAATGTAAAAAAAAAATGGGCAAGAACCAAATTAGTGCTAACAGACCAGACCTACAAAAAATATGAAGGGGATGCTTCCAGGCTGAAATGAAAGAAAACTAAGACACTAACTCAAATCCATGTGAAGAGCTAAAAACTACCACTAAAGTTAACTACACAGATAACGACAAAAGACAGTAAAAAATGTAGTTTTGCTTGTAATTCTTTTCTTCTATCTTATTTAAATAAAAATTACAGAAAGCAAATAATAATAAAAGTGTTGTATAATGTATGAAGATATAATTTGTATGGCAATAATAGCACAGATGAATGTAGAGGAAAAGAATTATACTGAAACAACTTTTTGTATACTATTAAAACTGAGTTAGATTGCTTTATACTAATGATGGTAATAGCCCCCAAAGCAATCACTAAGAAAATAACTCAAAAAATATAGTAACAAAAACAAAAAGGATATTAAGATGATACACCAGCAATTATATGTAGCACAAAAGAAAGCAATAATGGAGGAATATAGGAACAAAGGCAGACGTCATGTAGAAAACAGAGGAAAATGCAATACAGAAATCCTACCTTATTGGTAATTACATGAAATGTAAATAGAGTAAACCCTTTAGTCAAAAGACCGCAGTTTGTAGAATGGATACAAAAACATGATCCAACCACATTCTGTCTACAAAAGACACGTTTTAAACTTCAATGCACAAGTAGTTTGAAAGTAAAAGAATGGAAAAAAAATTCCATGCAAACAGTAATCAAAAGATTACTATGCCAGACAATATATTTTAATACCACCTTAAAAATATGTTAATGCGAGAGTAGCATTTACAAGTGAAGAGATAATCACACTATATTCTGCACTGGTAAGATACGATCAAGAGCAGCAGTCAGGAAACTATGATCTGTGGGCAAAATCTGGCCCAACCACCTGTTTTTCTAAAAATGTTTTTTTTTTAGAATACAGTCATGCTCATCATTTACATATTGTCTATGGCTGTTTTCACACTACAATGGCAGAGTTAAGTAGTTGGGACAAACACTGCATGGCCCTCAAAATCTAAAATATTTATACCTGGGCCGTTACAGAAAAAAGTTGCCAACACCTAATCTACAGCATTAAATGTCTATTTTGAGACATCAAATTTGAAAATATTAATAAAAAGAGAAGGGTAAACAGATAATGAAGGACATGGAAATAATGTCACTTAAAGAGTAGTTTATAGCATGCGGTATGATTAGCCTGAAAGAAAGATTTAGAGAAGAGAAAGTAATATTTTTGTATTTAGAGAAGTACCCTATGGAAGAGCAATTAGACTAAATTTGGTGCAGCTTCAAAAGAAATAACTGAGACCAACATGCAGAATTTTACAGGGAACTGCTGTAAAACTTCAGCTGTTTAAAACGGAATGGGCAACCTTACATAGCAGACAGCTTTTTCTAAAAGTAACTAAGTGAAGGTGGAATAGCCATTTGTCAGAAATAGTGTAGAAAGCCATTCATGCAATGACCAGTCCACTGGACAAAAGAGGAATTAGAAAACACTTTGAGATGAAAAAAAATGAAGACATAATTTACCATAATTTATTGGATGCAGTTAAAGCAGTGCTTACAGAATAACTTACAGCTATAAAATATGTCTACATTTAAAAAGAAGAAAGATATCAAGTCAATGATCTATGCTCCACCATAAAACACTGGGGAAAAAAAGAAGAGCGAACTAAACTCAAAGCAAGCAGAAGGAAGGAAATAATAAATATTAGAGCAGAAATTATTTAACAGAGAATATAAAAACAAAATTAATGAAACCAAAAATTGACAATCTTCTAGCTAAACTGCCCAAGAAGAGAGAAGAATCAAATTATTAAAATCAGGAATCAAAGATGGGACGTTATTACTGACTTTTAGAGAAATAAACATCATTATAAGGGAACATAATGAACAACTATATGTCAACTAATTAGATAACTTAAATGAAATTGATAAATTCCTAGAACGACTAACTACCAAAACTCAAGAAAATCTGAACTGACCTATAATAAATGAAGAGATTGAATTGATAATAATAATTAAAAAACAATGCACAAAGAAAGCCACACACAGATAGCTTCACTGATAAATTCCACCTAACATTTAAAAGAATTAAAAACCAATTTTTCTCACACTTTTTTTTAGAAGTAGAAGGAAACACTTCCTAACTCATTCTATGAGGCCACTATTACTCCATCCCAAAGAGCAGATGAAGATATCACAAGAATACTAAAGACCAGTATCTCTTATAACTATAGACACAAAAATCCTCAACAAAATACTAGGAAACCACATGCAGCAAGCAATATATAAAAAAGATTATACACCATGACCAAGTGGGATTTATCCCAGGAATGTAAGATTGGTATAACATCTAGTAAACAATTAATGTAATATCTTCATATTAACAGAATAAGCACAGGACAGAAAGCACCTGATCATTTCAAGAGAGGCAGGAAAAGCATTTGACAAAATTCAACACCTCTTCATTTTGAAAAACACTCAACGAACTAAGAACAGAAGGGAACTTCCTCAGCCTGACAAGGGGCATCTACAAAAAACCCATAGGCACTATAATTCTCAATGGTGTAAGACTGACTGTTTTCCTGCTGACATCAGAAATGCTCACTCTCACTACTTCTATTCATATTGTACTGGAGGCTCTAGAAAGGGCAATTAGGCAAAAAATGAGGTAACCAGCATCCAGAAGGAATAGGGAGAAGTAAAACTATCCTCAATTGCAGATGACCTGATTTGTGTGCAGAAAATCCTAAGGAATCCACTAAAAATGTATTACAACTACTACATGAATTCAGCAAGGTTACAGAATACAAAATTAATTTTAAAAAATCAATTAGATGTCTTTATACTTGCAATGAATATAAAAATATAATTAAGGAAATAATTTACAATAGCATCAAGAAGAATAAAATACTTAACAAATTTAACAAAAGCATAAAACTTATACTCTGAGAACTATAAAACATTGTTGAGAGAAATTAAAGATGACTTGAATAAAAGAGAGATATTCCATGTTAACTGATTAGAAGATTTAATATTGTTAAGATGGCACTATTCTCCAAAGGGATCTACAGATTCAATGCAATCCCTATCAAAATCTCAGCTGTCTTCTTGCAGAAATTGAAAAAGTATCCTAAAATTCATATAGAAATTCAAGGAATCCCAAATACCCAACACAATCTTGAAAAAGAACAAAGGGAGAAACCGTACTTCCTGATTTCTAAGCTACAAAGCTAAAATAATCAAGACAATGTGGTAATGGCATAAGGATATAGACAAAGAGGGCAGAACTGATGGTCCAGAAATAAAACCCATACATTTATGGCAAATTCATTTTTGATTAGGATTCCAAGACAATTCAATGGGGAAAGAATAGTCTCTTCAAAAGATGCTACCAAGAAACTGGACATCTGCATGCAAAAATAAGAATTAGAACTCCACTTTCACATCATATACAAAAAGTAACTTAAACTGGATAAAAGACTTAAACCTAAAGTGCTAAAAGTATAAAACTCTTGTAAGAAAACTATATGTTCCATCAGTTCCACTTCTGGGTGTTTACAAAGAAAACAAAAACACTAACTTCAAAGATATATGCACCACCACCATACTGCCCATGTTCACCGCAGTATTATTTACAACAGCCAATATATGGAAACAACCTATCAATGGATGAATGGATGAAGAAACTGGTGTATATATATACAATGGAATATTAGTCAGCCATAAAAAAGAATGAAATCTTGCCATTTGTAACAACATGGATAGAACTCAAGGGCATTATGCTAAATGAAGTAAGTCATACAAAGAAATACAAAAACCTAATGATCGCTTTTATATGTGGAATCTATCTAACAAGCAAGCAAGCAAAACCCAAGTTCATAGACACACAGAACATACTGGTAGTTGGCAGTGATGAGAGGCTGAGGGGCACAGGGAGTAGATGGGTTAACTGTTTTTGTTTTCATTTTTAGTTTAAATAAATTGAAAAGTTTATAATAAAATAAACTATTAAAATACTGCAAGAAAACAAAAGTATACTCAGAAGAAAATGCAGGTGTAGATTTTCATGACCCTTGATGAGGTCACTGCTTAGCAGTGGCTTGTGCAAACAATGGTCTAAGCCCACGGATGTTGTAAAGATTTGAGTCCTTTCTCTACTTATCACCACATTTCTCCCGGCATCAGTAAGAGAGCCTCTGATGAATGAGAGAGATGGAAAGATTTTATGACACCAAAAGAACAAGTGAAAAAAGAAAAAATAGATAAATTGGACTTTATCAAAATTAAAAGCTTTTGGGCCCAAAAGATACCACCAAGAAAATACAAACATAACTTATAGAATGGAAGACAGTGTTCTAAACCTGATAAATACAAATTGTTGAAAGTCTCTACTAAGAACCTTGTATTTGGAATATATATAAAGAATTCTTACAACTCAAAAATAAAAAGACAAATAACCCAGTTTTTAAAATGTCCAAGGGATCTGAACTGACATTTCTCCATAGAAGATACACAGATGGTCAATAAACAAATAAAAAATACTGAACATGTTTAGCTGTCAGGAAAAATGTAAGTCAAAACCATGACATACCACTCGTAGCTGTAATTAAAAACACATAACAAGTGTCGGTGGGGATGTGAAGAAATTGGAATGCTCATACATTGCTGGTGGTCTGGTAGCTCCTCAAAAGGAGCTACCACATGACCAAGCCATACCACTCTTAAGCATATACCCAGACAAATAGAAACATATGTCCTACCCAAAAATTTGTATACAAATGTTCATAGCAGCATAGCTGTTTTAAAAAAAAAAATCACTGTGTAATCATACCGGGGTACTTGTAAGTAGATTCTCTGTATGCTAGATTCAAGGTCTTAGCAGGCACAAATTCTACCAACCTAAAATCTACCAGTTAATAATTACCTATTAGCTCATTTGTGAAGCCTTTCCCTCTCCTTTCTGGTTTTTGACCTTTTCTAAATGATCCTGCATTTAAGGCCTCCAATCTCAAAATGCCTACTTGCCTAGCTTCCATTAAGTGTGGCTCCATCCAATGTCATTTGTCTCTATGGTAACCAACTGGAAAGCTGCTAAGCTTCGAAGTGGCTTTGTGCAAGCAGTGGTCTAGCCCAGGAGTGTTTTAAATATTTGAGTCCTTTCTCTACTTACCACATTTCTCCTGGTATCGGGAAAGGAAGAGAGCCTCTGATAAATGAAAGAGGTGGAGGGTTAGAAAGAAAAGAACGAAATGTAAAACACAGAGGAAGATGGACTACAAGTGGAGACTGAATTCAACAGGAAAACAAATTTTGAAGGAGCTTCATTTGTAAGAGGACTAAGAACACATAGTAAAAAAAAAGTAGATACAAGTAACAGAAAATAGTTATTAAGCACTTTCATTCATATTCTTCTGGTCAGAAACAACATAATATTAACATCAACAAATTGTCAACAACAAACATTATTATGGTACTTCAGAAAGCTGACTGATATCATTGATAGCTATCCACATAGTGTTTAACACTGTAGTCCAGCTTTGGTTAAAGGATCAGATACTGCTTATATCTTCAACAAACCTGTGGGCCTAATGGTGGGTAGCAATGAAAATGAAGTAAAATTGTTATTAATGAGGTGGAGCAGAGACAGGTGTGGTGGACACATTTTATGTAACAAATATAGAAACCTTATAAAAAGTATGAAGATTCATTCCATGACATGTGGCTCCATCCACCACCACCACCCCAGTCCCCCGCCAGCACACACACACAACACAATCAGCCCTTCTGCAAACAGAAGGCTGGACACTTCTAGTGCTTCAATGGGGAGAGTCCTTGACTTTGCCTTGGCTGGGGCACCACCAGTGTACACCAGGGGCAGCCTCATTCATGCAGCATTTTTCCACAAGAGTTAATTAATCAAGGCATTACTACACTGCCCACCTGTATGTTCTTCCAGGAAATGATACCAATAGTTTTTTCTACACATAAAGGTCACTTTAAATATTACCTGACATAGCGGAGAAGTAGAGAAGCACTATGTCAGCAATTAAAGGAGTGTGTTTCTGAGCACCAGTGTCAATTGTTACACCCTCCTACCACATCAAGATGCTTCGAGGCTCAAAAACAGGTTATCTAAAAGTTCTTTACAAGTGCTAAGGAAACATTATTTTCTGTGTGTATGTATACAAATATATACAAATACACATATATACACACACACCCCATATATATACATACTCTAAACACACACACAACCTTTACTGTGATATGGTGTTTTGCTGCCCACAGAACTATAACTGGTTAAAGTTACAACTAACACTTTCTATTTTCTATTCTGTATCATATTGACTTGATTACACAGTTATCGTCCCTACTGGACCATGAGGTCTTTAAAGATGTATGTATGTCTTGTCTATGTATGTTTTGTCTTTGAATATTCCACAGAGCCTGGCATATAATTTCACATAATAAATGCTCTCTCTCTCATATATATATAAAATGAGTTTTTATCAGGATCATTACTGTAGGGTTCATTCCTTTCAGAAATGTCTGTGAACTCCAGAAAATCTCAACATTCAACATTTACACATTTTAAAATTTATATATTTTTAAATTAACATCATAAAGTACATTATAAAATTTTATTTAAAACTTTCACTAAATTTTGATATTCTGGAATAAAAATAGGAAGCTCTTTAAATAAAACCCATATTACAACAAGCCTTAAATGAGAACTTTTTTCAAAAAATGGGGACAATAATGCAAATGTCTCTTCAAAAAGAATTCAGCACAGTGCTAATGTAATTACCCAATGTGGGATCTAGGATTTGAACAAAGGCAAGAGGTTAGCACTTCCATTCCTATGACAACTTCTGCACCAGCCAAGGTCTGAGACTTGGTTTAATTTCTAGTTCTAATACATTTTAATTTAGTATATTTTAATTCAATTTAATTCTAGTAAAATTTCAATTCACTCTTTCATCTTGTTTTGTATAATGACTTCAATTTAACTTCAGATTTAAGATTCTTAGAAGCCCTCTCTAGAAGAGTTTTGGAGCACAGAAGCAAGCTGCATCTTGCCTCTTCAGAATTTAAACTGCATGCCTGACAGGAGGAACTTCCTCTGAAGAATAGCTACAGCACACCTCTCCACACCTCACTCTGCTGGCAGAGCTAACTTCACACCACAGAAACTACTCCCTAATGGACCCATACTTGGATTAACTAAACTTAGATTACTAAATAAGCCTGATTCTGAAGGGATAAAAGTAGAGCTGTATTAATTTGGTATGACTGCCATAACAAAATCCAGACTGGATGGCTTAAACAACATACATGTATTATCTCACATATTTGAAGATTAGAAATACAAGATCAAGGTGTAAGCAGGGTTGGTTTCTTTTGAGGCCTCTCACTGGCTTGCAAATGGCTGCCTTCTTGCTGTGTCTCACAGGGTCTTTTCTCTGCACATGCTGGTCCTTGCTGTCTCTGTATGTCCAAATTCCTCCTCATATAAGGACACCAGTTAGACTGGATTAGGGCCCACCTTAGGTGGCTCATTTTAACTGAACCGTCACTTTAAAGGCCCTATCACCAAATACAGTCACATCCCGAGGTACTGGGGGTTAGGGCTTTAACATATGAATGGGGGGAGACACAGTTCGGTATAACATAGCTAACATAGGTTCATTTTTCTCTCTGTGCTAGGCATTAATTTAGGCTTTGTTTATCTTAGAGGCCAAACACCCTCTTTCAGCCATCCTTCCCTCAAGTAATCTCTACAGAGAGACCAATTTGGGGATGACATTCCATGTAGCCATCCAAGCATCTCATGGGTACTTAATAAATGAAAATATTCATGGTGATCCGTCTGTTGCAATATAGTTAGCTATTTGAGAGGCAACAAAAAGTTGATATAAAAAAGCAACAGATGCTATAAATTGTTTCTGAAACCAGAGTGATGGTTTTATAACCACCCCCGCACCCCCACCCCCATTCTTACCCCCACCCCACCACCCAGCATACCAGTTAATTAAAAAATATGCCAGAGTACATCTGGGAATCCCTTTGGTCTTCCCTACAGAGTATTGTCAATGGTGAAGAGACTAATGGAGAGAGTGTGCAAAGGCTCTTCAGTACTTTTGAGGAATGATAAAATAATTTAGACAGAAGAGGCAATATGAGAGGCCTGGAGCCAATTCTTGTGGCTTCCAGTAAACTATTAGAACAGGGTTTTTTTGTTTCCTTTAAATACTGTTGTATGTGACGTGTTCAACAAAATATTTTAAAGAAAATAAGCCAAACCAGTGGAATCCAGGTAGATCTTCTCACTTCTGATGCTGCATATCCACCAAAAAAAAATGTTATGGTAAGATGTACCTTATTATGACACACCTATGGTCAGACTGCAAAATACATTTCATTTTACCAAGCGTATAATGTCATTTTCACAAATCAAGTGAATTAGAACCTCCTCTTAAGAGTGCCTGCAATAATCAGAAAACCGCACACACCATTCTCAAAGGAGTCAAGTTTTAATCTTCACTTGGTCATTTACCTCATTTTTCCAGTGAATCTTAACAGCACACAGTAACTAATGCTTTATCTTAGCTAGTGTTAGGATCAGCACTAATAAGAGTGAATAGAGAAAAGAGTTTAAGTCAGTAATGTACATCTACTACCACAGTTAAGACTCATACTCTAATGCACGCAACAACTAGGCTTGCAGAAACCTTTCCTGGTAGATCCTATTGGCTGTTTAATCCATTGACAATAAAATGAGACTCCCGCTCAAAGTAGTATTCCTAAATGTGAAGAGGCCCGGTATTAGCTGTCCCTTATTAACATTCAAAAGACCATCAGATGAAGAAGTCTCATTGAAAGCAACCTACTAAGTGTGAACAATACCCAAAGAATGACAACTCAAAATTAAGTGATATACTAAGAAAAAAATTCTTCCAGCATAGATGATACTTAATTTTCTCTGAACTTGTAAGTAGCCAAGTTTAGTGGTTTCATTCAGAACACTTAAGGAAAAAAATGTTGGTTTTTGAATAGCAGGTAATAAAACAAACCTTTATACCACTCATACTAAACAAATAGAAAGTTGAGTAACTTCACAGATGTGTTAAAAGCAGCATAAATGAATCCAAGCTGAATGTCGATGAATCAAACAAATTGTCCCCAGAACTTGTTTGTTGTGGTGCACAAATTTTTTGAAAATTACATGTCTTGGTATGCCGTTGCTCTCCACTCTCTTCTACCCTTCTCTTACATTTATTGCTCTCTGGTCTCCTGCCACTTACATTTTCTCTTTTTACGTTCTTGCTATGCCCACCCAACGGCAGAAACCTGGGGCAGTTACGGATTATATCTCTAGTAATCTTTTTCTTATTCTAGGGATTTCCAGATTGGAATGAGAGGGAGAACCAGGAGCAGCCCAAATATTACCTATTCATATTTTCCAAGCAAAGCTGTGTGTGGAAAATCGTCTCCTCGCCCTTCATTTCACATCTATTTAACTAACGGCGCTGTGGTGCCCAAATGAAGATACTGGCCAAGAACGAGATTTCCAAAATGGCTTTGCTCCTTCCGAGCTGGCAAGGGTCTATAAAATGCAATTTATTTCCACTGCAACCAACCCTTCTCTCCACCCAAATATTACCCAGGACACAGACAACTGAACCTAACCTAGTGTAGACAACTGAATCACATCTGCTAAATCAGTAGAAAGCCAGCACAGCCGTTGGACTGACAAGAAAGGAGAGTGAAAAGGAAAAGATTAAAAAAGAAACAAAAACAGAACACCTCACGAAGCAAAGCCGAAGGGCGGGCGTGGCCCAGAATCGCGCCTCCCGCGCCGCAGCCACGCCCCTCCACCACGCCCCGCCCCTCCCGGCCACGCCCGACGTGAGGCGCGGGAGCCGCCGGGCCGGGGGCGGGGCCTGCGCCGCCCCTCCCTCCGCCGCCGCCGGCGGCCTCCGCACGGGCCTCCAAGCCAGTATTCCACTCACTTTGTTCTCCGCCTTTGTCCTAATCCACACCAGCAGGTGGAGCCGCAGTTAAAGTTTCCGAGTCCATTCTGGGAACGGGAGCCCATCTTGCTGGCGGCCGAGGCCCTCGCTGGAGGAGGAGGGCCAAAGCTCGGGCGCAGCCAATCGCGGGCAACACTGCTAGTTATCAGAGCAGAATGGGCTGTAGTTTAGTGGAATAGGAAAGCTGCAAAACACTGGAGTGCTCCCGTGTAAATAAAAAGAGGAAAAAAAAGTTTCTCAAGTCGCCGCTGCACGACGTCGGGCCGGCGCGGGGGCGGGGGTCTGCGCTCTCCCGAGCGGCCGCGCGCTGGACTTTATTGTGCCGCAACAAGCCCCGGTTCCCATTGTTTGTGTTTTTTTCAAAATATGGCAAAGGTTCAGGTGAACAATGTAGTGGTGCTGGATAACCCTTCTCCTTTCTACAACCCGTTCCAGTTCGAGATCACCTTCGAGTGCATCGAGGACCTGTCTGAAGGTGAGTCGGCAGCCCGCCCGCCGCCGGGCTGTCAGTTGCGGGCTGTAGACGCTGAAAGTTTCCCGGGCCTGGCCTCGCGCGGGCGACGGGGGCTCGGCGCCGGGCAGGCAGCGGGCTCGCCTCTGTGGAGGGAAACTTGAAGTTGATGGACGGCGGCGCGCGCGGCGTTCGGCCGCAGCCGGGGCGCCTGCCGCGGCTCAACTTGCGAGGAACTTGTTCGAGCGGAGGTAGCCATGTTGTCAGCTTTGTCTGGCGCGCTGGCGCTTCGCGAGACCCGCACTCGCGCCGTGGCGCCGGCCGGGGGTTGCGCCCGGCTGGCCCCTTGCCGCAAACGGCCTCCGCGGCCCGCGGCCTCGGCGGGGCGGCTGGGTAGGTAGAGAGGCATGTGTGTGGCCGCGCCGGCGGGTTAGCAGCGGAGCCATCTTACCCGGAGGAGAGAACCGGGCCACCGACCCCGGCGTCACGACGCCTCTTCTCTGCGGGTGACGAACGCGGCGCCCCGCCTGCCCACCTTCCTGCCCCCCGCGGAAGGCAAATCCGTGCTGAGAGCTTACGCGGGAGGTGCCCTACTCTCCTGGGTGGCCATGCCCGGCCGCTTCGGGGAGGAGAACGAGGCTGCCGCAAGCTGATTTCTGGCTCCCTCGACCAACCAGCGGGGGAGCCGGGCGCAGGCTCGGCCCCTCGGCGCCGCGAGCCGGGCGCGGTGCTCCCCGGGGGCCGCGACTGCTCCCAGGCAGGCGCTCCCTGGCCGCCGTCCGGGATGCTCCGGGGGCCCGGGGGTGCTGGCGCGCGGGCTCGCCCCGACCGGCCCGGACTCCTTTCCGTAATGACTGAAACCACCTTTCTCTCAGGAAGAAAAACATTGCTAAAATAGAAAGTTACATTTAACCCAAGGGCAGATACTTTAATTTCCAGGACTTAATCATTGCCTTCTAAGTAGTATGAAAAAAGACTTTCTTCAAGAACGTGTTTAAATCTAATTCCACAGCCAAACACCTTGAACATAAAACTCAGAAGTGGGTTAGGAAATAAAACGTAAAGTCGGTAAAATTCTAATAGCAATGCAAAAATTTTTACTATTTTCTCAGAGTTCGCTTTTTGGTTTTCAACAAGATATCTTTAATATTGCAGTAATAGAAAGCTAAAACTTGCTAAAGTCTTATCTTGCTTTTCCTAGATTTTATTAAAATAATCCAGTGCTTCATTTTCGAATTTGAGAAGAGTTTAACTTCATCTATGGTAATTTTACAACAGGGGATATACTTCTTTGATCTCAAGTTTATTTAACGAAATGCATTAAAATCATTATGCTCATTATGGCATGTAAAGAAGCATTTTCACTTTAAAAATTAGTTTTTTAGTCTATAAAATGTATTTTATGTAGGGTGTTAACTTTTTTAATTATAAAAGCAACACATGCACATTGTAATAAATTTAAAAAGTAGACATATATAAAGTAACAGTCCTCTGTACTCAATGTCTTCCCCATCTCACTCCTGCAAGTAACCATAACACTTTAATCTGTGCTATTCCCATACAGTATCGATGCATATATAAAGCTTATATGCATATATATATGTCAGGCACATTTTGGAAGACCATTAGTACATTTCTAATAGGCCACAGACACATAATTAAAGGGGATTTTTCTTACTACTCTGAAACCCTTTGATCGCTTTTCCACAGTAGCACTAACAAGCATTTCAGCTACCAGGCCCATTTTCCAAACCAAGAGTCAGTTATTTTTCCTTCTTACTGCCAATTGCATATAAAAAAATGAGTGAATGCAGGAGAAACCATTGATCGCTCCATTTAGATTTATACTACAGTGTTTTTTAGGCATTAGAAGTTCTTCAGATTACAGGCATTTCTCAAGTGTTGCCTTCCATTTTAGGAGCCAGTTCTGAGTAAGGATGACAAATGATTCAGGATGTTGTTACAGGGCTTTGACATTGCCTGGTTGAAATCCATTCAGGGAAGCAGAACCACCTTCCATTTTTAACTAGGATCTACTCAGAACCCATTTGAATAACATCAGAATTTTTACAGTACTAATGTCAGAACACACCTACTTCCACTTGTACACCACACTTCCCAGGGTATTTATTTAATATTTTAAGGAAGAGTTTAAGGTGAGTCATACCAAAGCTGCAAAGGAATCTTTCAAAAAGGTGCCATGCTTGTGTACTCCACCTAGAGGCTGTGTGGAATAAGGAGCTTGAGTTTAGTTAGTACAGGCTTCTTATAGATCCCATACTTTTCTACTGCAATTCTTTAATCTGTTCTTGAAATGAAACTACAGAATATACAGAAGAGAAATTTTTATAATTTATCTCAAGACCCAAGCCAAAAGGTTGGCCACCATTTTTCATACTTAAATTTGTCAATAGTGCCCATATAATTTTTACTTTAAAAGTGGCCCAGAAGCTTTGCTTCACAAAAGTCTTTAGGGGTATTTGCTCTCAAGATATGTAGTTGTTTCAATATAAGGCTTATATCAGTGAGTAGGACAGCAATCCACAGATTTAAGCACAGACTTTCCTGTCAGTATGGGAGATAGGAGACCCTGGTTGTGTTTGATCCAATGTTCATCAAGCCTGTACAAGTTCTGATTGACCTTCCTGCTATCTTTGTTAGGCCTTCTGTGGATTGCTGATTCTCTGCTTCTGTACTGAAGAGAGTCATTTTTTTAAGTTGATCAGTATCAATAACTATTGACAGTTGAATATTTACAATGTACCAGAATTGAACATGGTGCTTCATACTTTCAAAACAGGCTTGTTCTAATTCCCAAAATTTACATACTTTCCACTAGACCAACTAGTGTACTGAGTTTAAAATTCCCATGGTGACTTCCCTCACTCCACCACAAATGGAGATAATTGGAAGCTGGATTAACATGATTAAGTGAAACAGTTAACTTTTTAAATAAGTGAATAAATTTCAGCAGATAAGCTGTGCATCTGACCCTATCCTTTCCTCCTCCAAATACAGAAGTAGAGGAATGAAACTAGGTTCAAAAAAATAAAATTAAGAATAAAGCAATGCTAATTTATAAAGAAGTATTGATCATTTTAAACACAGTAGCTACAAGTATTCGTAAGCATAAAAATGAAACTACAGGTGTTCCCTTAGTTGTAGTCTTTACTCCTTAAAGCTAGATTATCCTCCATGACCTCTGCCCTTGCCCAACCCTCCTGCAATTAAATTCCTTTATTCCACTATTCATTTGAGAGCTAGAAAGGGAAGAATTTATCCTCCCAGTTAGGGTTTAGGAAAGAGCACAGGCGTTGGAGTTGCGAAGACAGCCTGAATTCTGATTCTTTAATTACTAGCTGTGTGAATTTTGGTAGATTACTTAGCCTCTCAGAGCTTCAACTTTCAGGTATCATTAGATCCATATGATAAAGCTTTTGAGGCTTAAAGAACAGGTGTCAAGTGGCAAAAATAATGCCTACCATACAATAGGTAAAGGCATACCTCATTATTACCTTACTGTGCAGATACTGCACTTTTTACAGTGAAGGTTTGTGGCAACCCTGCATCAGGCAGGTTTGTCAGCACCATTTTTCTAACAGCATTTGCTCACTTTGTGTCTATGTATCACATTTTGGAAGTTCTCGTTAATATTTCAAACTTTTCATTATTATATTTGCTAATGGTACTCTGTGATCAGTGATTATAAATAACTTCCTGAAAGCTCAGATGATGGTTAGCATTTTTTAGCAATATTTTTTAATTAAGGTATTTACATTTTTTTAACATAATGCTGTTGCACACTTAATACATTACAGAATAGTATAAACATAACTTTTATATGCACTGGGAAACAAAAAATTAATTTGACTTGCTTTGTTGCAGTGGCCTGGAACTGAATGTGCAGTCTCTCCAAAGTATCTATTTTATAAGAGCAGGTTTAGAAATCATGACTATAGTCCTATGCCAGACCACAAATGCCAACTTAATTTAAACCAATTAGGAGACCAAGAGCACCATATGCAGCAGTGCAAATACACATGAAGTGGACAAACTATGAAGACCTCCAGGTGGCAGTTTGCAGCCTTACCCTCAAACAGCTAGTTTGGGAGCTTTCACAGCCCTTTCTTGAATCAGTTTCTCCACTTGGCGTTTTGGTTACATACCTCACTGGACACTAGTTTTGTAACCTACTTTATTAGTTATTCCTCATCTCCCTGACCTCTTAACTTTGGAGAGCCCCAGGGCTCACCTAGGAATCTGGCCTAAATTTTTAAGGCTTTACAAATTGACAATTTCCAAAATTTCACCAGACCTGTTCATTATCTCCACTTATGATACCTAGTAGACATCTCAAACTTAACATGACCAAAACTGACACTTTTGATTGTTTCCATCCCCTTCCCCCTGTAAAAAAAGAAAAAGTGACTCTTGCTGCCTCTACAAGATTTATTCAGAACGTGACTGCTTTTTACTCCCATGGCTAAATATGGTCCAAGCCACCATAATTTCTTGCCTCAATTGTTAAAATATCCTCATTTCTCCCCTTGTCCTCTTAACAGTCTATACTGAGCATAGCAGCCAAAATAAGCCTTCTAAAATGAAAGTTACATGTCATTCCTCTGCTCAGAACCCACCAAATGGCTTCCCATGCCACTCACTGTAAAATCAACAGTCACCATGGTGTCTTTCAAAACACTGTGTAATCTGGCCATGCCCTGCACCCTCAATCTCATGGTCAGTTGGTCAGTTGTTTCACCCCTTGTTCAGACTGCACCAGCCCTGGCCTCCTTGCTTCTTTTTAACTGTGCCAAGCATGCCCCTACCCACTGGCCTTTGTATTTGCTATTCCGTCTACTAGATACTCATATTGCTAGTTCCCTCTCTTAGTGTTCACCAGTGAATAGATCATCTTATGAGATGTTAGATACAGGACCCTGGATCTGGAAATGGGCTAGAAGTTGGAATATAAGGGGTCTAGGACAGAGCCATCACATACATAGGTCCTCAGAAAATGACTATTGACTTAGGAAGAGAGTATAAACTTGGAGGTTCTTTTAATTCAATAAACTGAAGTTTATAATACAGTATGAATAAATGGTACTTATGCTATTTTGGTTATCTGTTTAGGGAACAATATCTACAGTCACACAAAAAATGGCAACACATCGTGGCACTAACTAGATCTCAGTGAGTGACCCAGAAACACCCCTCTGAGAGTGCTGGTGTACACTCAGTATGGTGAGTCCAGGAGACAGGCTACAAAATGCTAACACCTAAGAGGACCAAGAGGCCTTGCAGGTGATTTGTATTTGTACAGTTGTCTTCCCCTACTTCAAAAGAGCAGTGATTTTACTCATCTCTGGGTTCTTCCCACAGAGCACACTGTAATAGGTGCTCAACAAAATCTAATTACATATAATGACTGAATTACACAGAATGTCTTGGGTTGCACTTTAGTGTGTCCTGTTCCTCCTCATGCCTGTTCCCACTATGTATTCTAATGTATTAATTAGTATAAAGGTATTGTTTTCCTCTTCCCAAATTAACAAATGTATGACACAAAGGACTGCCATGAGGGAAAAAAAACCCAGTGGTCCTTTAACAACTGGTGAGCTGAGGCCCCTTACTTCTGAACCACAAGGGAAGATTGATAATGATTTCTCCACTTTGGAGCTTGGTGATTTGGATCTGTGCAACATCAAGTATGGGGCCGCCCTTCCAAAGTGTGTTTAGTAGGTTGTTAAAAGATGACATATGAAAAACATGGAGAGGGACTCCATAGCCAAATAAATTTGGGAAATGCTGTATTGTTACTGGTGTTCTTTACTGAAGGATGTCTCAGAACACTTACTCTGCCAGTGTGCTTTATGAATCCTCAAGACAAAGCTGTAGCATCTCCCAAGTTTTATGTTTCTGTGAGGAGCTAATGTGCAGGGACCAGTGTTTCACAAGAGAACATTCTTGAAAAACTCTAGTATGAAATATAAGAATTTTGTAAGGAGCAGTTCTGTGCCTTTCTTATTTTCTGCTATGAGAAGCCATTTCTAGCAGCCAATAATGATTATGTGGACATTAAAAGGGTTTTTGCTATCATCTCATAACATAGTTACTGAGTATGAAATAACATTTTGGTTTTTAACCCTAGACTTGGAATGGAAAATTATCTATGTGGGCTCTGCAGAAAGTGAAGAATATGATCAAGTTTTAGACTCTGTTTTAGTGGGCCCCGTTCCTGCAGGAAGGCATATGTTTGTATTTCAGGTAAGATTATTATTGATAAATATCTATGGTGAATATACTTCTAGATGGACTATATCTCATGGCCTTATTCATTTCCTTTTGGGTTAAATCACTCTGGTTCTGCTGCATTCACTTGTTATCGGCTTCTATCATATTTTAGGAAGTCTCTGTGTCAAAGGAATGCCACCTTTTGATTTTGTGTGCCGTAAGATGTTAACGTGGTGTTTACTTAAGGGTTCGCACAGCATGTAGTAAATCTTACACTGTGTCATGCCACACATGGTGGTTAATTTGGGGCTTTTCCTGTGAGTAGTCCCTCAGTATAAGGCCTTTAGGGTGGCTAGTTGCTGTCCAGCAGCCTAAAACGATTCAAAGTGCATACTGCTAACTGATATAATTAATAATATGCATCTCAGTTTATGGTTTCAGCCACTAGGAGTGATGATGATAGAAAAAACCAACCTCATTTCAGCATTATCAGTAATTGAGCTAGGTTACAGGTATGTTAAAGATCTACTGCATCTTTAGTCGTAAGTCACTGGAATTGAAGTCAGTGGTTTACTAATGCATGTAATTGATGCATTTTGTAGAAGAGTATTGTTACAAATCTACTCTTTATTATTTGTAGGGGAAATTCTACTAATATAAATTATGCTCTCAGATACAACTGACAGTATTTGAGTCTGTGCCAAGGCTTCAGACATTGTCTACTGTATTCAAAGGTGTTATGTTTTTTAATCCATGTCAAATTGTTTTATAAAACTATTCAATCACCTTCCCAGTTATCCATGCTTATTAGGAGATATTTATAATAGTCCAAAGAACAACTAGCCATAGGTTTAAAAAAATATATTATGAATTTTGTTAAAAGTACTTCTGCACAATAAAGTCCCATCAGTTACATAGATTTCCCCTGGAAGGACTTCATCCAGAAAGAAAATTAACTCTTCCTATCCCTGATCACCCCTTTTTCTCATTTCATAGATGGGACCAATTTAAATGAAGACTGTTGGTCAGATAATCCCATCAGATATGGGCCAAGAATCACCCAAACATATGGTATCTCTAGAGCTGCTACCTTTCCCCCCCCTCTCCTAAATATAGAATAATTCAAAATCTTGGTGTTCTAGCCTTAGTGGTTTTTACTAAAAAAGCAGTAATTTACTGAATCTAAACAAATGGTTAAGTAAAGTTCAAATATATTAACTAAAAGGCTCAACTATTTTAAAAGTGCTGTTAACCTGAGTTGCATGAGTGCATAACCTTGGTGAAAACGGGGGGTACCAGAAAATATGTGTCTATGGCAAAGAACTGGTGATATAGACCTGGTTCAAATCCCATCCCACTGCTTATTAGGCACATGTGACTTTAGACAGGCTCCCTAAACCTCCGTTAGTCACTCTAGTCATCTATAAAATTTGGATAATATCCCATGTCATATAAATGTTACAAGGATTAAATGAAGGATAAAGCAGTTAAATGCAAGCACTGACAAATAGTACCCTATTTCTACATATAGAACTAAATTTTTATTCTCATAGCTTCTTGAAATTGTTCTATAAAAAAACAGTATTTGCTTCGATCCATAAGCCTGAAAAACCTGTACTTCACTGATAATTCATGATGTACTAGGAAATTTGCCTTGACATTTAGTGATACACCTTTTCTGCTACTATAAAAATTTGTAAATAAATCCCTTGTTCTTGAAACAAATCCTTAAAAGTCCTTTCTGTGTGTTTATGTTAAGAACACTCCAAAAAGAGAGGAAGCGCAGTGTGATTTAGATCATATGGTCAGCATATGCACTTTAGTAAATTTGCCATTATCAGTGGAAAGGGACTAAAATACAGTTTTTGTGCTTTATAGAAACTGCCATAGTATTCTCCTGGTCTACCATGATTTTGCTTCTCAGAATAAACATGCCTTTCTTGTAAGTGTGTCAAAGGCTAGCAGGAAGATGTCCAAACATCTGCCTAGTATTGCTGGTTGAAGTCAAAGATTTGCCTATCATTTCTCCATCCAGAATGATCTTGAGAGGCCTGCAGGTTTTTACTACTTGAATTTGCTCAAGCTGAATCCTTTGGTAAACAAATTTTAAAAACATGCCTAGAAGAACCAATTTGCTGAGGGGATGAGAAGGAACATGAGGGGAAAGTTCCCAAAGCAGTACTCAACCACCTTTGTTTCCCATTTCACCTACTTACAGGACATTAAAATCTTCTGGGCACCATGGAATTAACCTAAACCCTCTGGGGATGGGTGCATAGGTTCTCAAAAACAAACCGCATATTCTCGGGGCAGGCTATCTGTTCCCATTGTGGTATCTCTCCAAAGAGATCATAAACCACTTCAGGGCAAGAACTGAGTTATGAATGAATTTCAAAACACTAAGTGTATACTGTGTGCCCAGAGCTGTGCCAGACATGAGATTATAAAGACGAACTATATGGAACTCCTGCCCAAGATGAAGCCTAGAATCCCAGGGAAGACTGAAGGGTGATTGTTGGACATATATTAGTGGAGGATTTGTGCAAGAATACTGTTAATTCTACTTACTTAGATTGTTGGACATATATTAGTGGAGGATTTGTGCAAGAATACTGTTAATTCTACTTTCTGAATTAGAAAGGGCTTCACTAAAAAGGATGTATTTGATGCAAACTTGAAAAATGAATTTTTCAGGTTGTTAAGGACCTTTCAAGCCAAGGGAATAGTATATGCAAGGCACAGAGGTACGAAAGATTATCACTACATTTTAAAGACCTTGTCTAATTCTACAGCAAGAGTAAGATGTGTGGCATTAAAGGGAGTATGAATGGAGATGTTGCTGGAAGACAAATTGTGATGATCCTTATAAACCAACTTAAAGAACTGAGATTTTTATCTCTTAGAAAGGGGAGTGATCATCTGAAGTTTTAAAACCTGTTGAAGGGATAGAAATGGATCTATGCTTAGATGGGTAATGCCAGCAGTTGCAAATCACAGGCTAGAGGAGGAGACCAATTTTAAAGTTTTAACAATATTCCAGATAAGAGATAAAGACAAATTCAGCCTTCAGAGATGAAAAATGTTGAGACTGACTAGATGTGGGAGGTAAGAAAGCAGAGGGTGACTGAGGTAGGTATTTTATGTCTTTTCATGTCATCGGCATGTGGTAGATGAGCAGTCATCATCAGTCTTTGGTAATACGGTGTGAGCGAGCCAGCCAGGGATGTCCACAAGCCAAAGCACTGGCTGAAGTGTTCACCCAGACCCTGGGAAGTTTTGTTTCCTGGCAAGAATAAGATAACCTACTGGGACTTTATCCACTTAACGCTCAGAGTGGCTGCCTCAGGTCACACTGAGATGCCTTGCCATCACTGCCCATCTCCTTAGGCTATGACTCCTTCCAGCCAGTTCCCTTACTTCTTGCCTGCTGCCAGAGACAGGGCCCTAACCTTTCCTTGTGTTTTTGGCCTCCTCTAGCTTACTCGCCCCACCTTCTCTGTTCCTCAAGGTTCAGTTTATAGCAGCATGATTCAAAACAAGGTCATTGATAACATCTGCCCAAAACAATCTTTTACCTTCACTGAATTTCCATAGTATGCATGGTTTAAATAGCACACTATACTTGAGTGCCTAGGAAAGTCAGTCACAATAGAGGATTATCAGTATTTTTTGAGAATCTGCTATATAGCTACTTCCATTCCATTTTTAGTTTTATATTAATTTACTATTATTATATCTGTGAAGGGTGGATTGAGTGGGTGTGAAGAAATGTGTCCTGGGTAGAAAAGGGAAACTAGTATATTAAACATTTGCTGCTAATAGGCTGTGTGGAGATAATTGAATATTTACTAATTTAGGTCTGAAAATTATGACTGGAAAAGGTTAGAATCAATAAAGCTATTGATTTGCTTACTATATTTTATAAAATTTTCTATAATTGAATACTGCATAATCCCTGGTGAACTACCACACATTGTAGCCAGATTTATTTTCCTCTAGAAGCTGCGGTGCTTTCAAGTGCCCAGAGTATTTAGGTATACTGTGGAGAAACATATGAATTACATTTTCTGGCTGTAAGTCAGTCTCAAAATGAGCATTTGCCTTCCCAGCATGATTTCCAAGTTTTTGTTACTGTCCCCATAACTGATGGTGCACAAAGGAACCCAAATTACACAGTCTTGCTTTCAGTTAACAGCCTTTTGTGATGTGTGTTCTTTTCTTCTTAAATTATTCTAGGCTGATGCACCTAATCCAGGACTCATTCCAGATGCAGATGCAGTAGGTGTAACAGTTGTGCTGATTACCTGCACCTATCGAGGTCAAGAATTTATTAGAGTTGGCTATTATGTAAATAATGAATATACCGAGACAGAATTAAGGGAAAATCCGCCAGTAAAACCAGATTTTTCTAAGGTAATGTTCTATTCTTTACTTCATTATTTTTACTATGCAATTACCACTTCATAGTATCTTATGAAAATGACTTTGAAATAATGAATTTGAGATCCTTGTGCCAACTGGGCAAACTAATCATTGTTCCATTACCATGGATGACCTCAAACCCTACCTCCAGAGGAGTCATTAGTAATTAATATTGGTCAGGCACCTTGAGAGGCTCTGATGATTTAGAACACCAAAAGTGCCTCCTGGAAGAAACAGGCTTCTGTTCATGGCTTTGTGTGTGGCATTTCCAAAAATCATGATTCTATTTGTTTGAACCTTTAGGACATGCAAGTTCATGTCTGTTGTACTGATTATTTACTCAATAATAATTCTTCCTGTAAATCTTAAAATTGTGGGGGTGGGAGTTTTATGTTTGTTTTTTGTTTAACACTGTTATCTTACAACACCTATATGCCTCAACTGAAGGTCTTATGTATTTCTGGTGAAGGAAAACAGCTTAGTTTCTGAGTAAGAAGCTGAAATCTGTAATTCAGTATTCTCAAAAAATACTTAGTACTTTATGATTTTCCATTGGGAACTGTACCAGTTTGGTAACTGGTGATTTTTGTGAGATTGAACACAAAGCTGTATCTGCCAGGTCATGGAGGAAATAATACATGGGAGTAGAAGGGAATCTTCTCCCTTTGATAATACGGCTGGAATGCTTTTTATCCTGGTGTGGGGAACTTCCACTGATTCAATGTAGTAGTTACCAGTATGGCAAAAAGAGGAGAAACTAGTTTCTAAGAATGAGCTGAATTAATTAAAAGATAGGAATCCACTAGTAATGAGGTTATGTCAGGGAAACTTTTTCATTTTTCTTGAGATTATTACTTACTGAAGAGACATCACATAATCTAAAGAGCATATTTAGATAAAGAATACTCTGAAGCATCCACCTTCAAAATATCTTCAAAATATTTTGTTTCCTCTAAACTAAAATAATTTCTTTGCTGTAGCTCTAGCCCATAGTTATTAGTTATTTTGCAGGTGCTTTGACTTATAGCTTTGTATAATTTAGCTCTTTAGGAGCTCTTTTATGAAGAACCATTCCTTAAGCTCCTATTTGTATACAGTGATCTAATTTTCTTAGTGTTTACCATTTATGTCTTTCTTCCTTTAGCTTCAAAGGAACATTTTGGCATCTAATCCCAGAGTTACAAGATTCCACATTAATTGGGAAGATAACACAGAAAAACTGGAAGATGCAGAGAGCAGTAATCCAAATCTACAATCACTTCTTTCAACAGATGCATTACCTTCAGCATCAAAGGGATGGTCCACGTCAGAAAACTCACTAAATGTCATGTTAGAATCCCATATGGACTGCATGTGACCGACTACCTGCCATCCCTTTAGTAAAAATTAAGCTATAAAAACACACAGAACTATTTCCTTAATATTCCGTAAGTACATAGTCAAGACACAATGTGAAGAATTTGTTTAAAAAACATCCTGTAGAAAGTTTATAAGAAAACCAATATTTGAGCAAATTGTGGAATATAAATACAACTATTTTTAAGTAATTTTTTTCTCTAATGTGTTATTTTATTTGTTCTGAAACTAACCTGATTAAAATATATATATAATTTTCTTCTCCTGTATATGTAATTAGAGCACTTATAAAGACAGATATTAATCATTAGACCAGGTTGTAAAGATGTTTAAACCTCTTGGATGATAACCTTTGGACCACTATTTTACTGGCCTTCAAAAGAAGAAACTTTACTTCAACTAAAATGTTCCTTTCTGTGATAATATATAGCTTAATTTAAGGGGAAAATTTCCATTCTCTTTTGGCATGTCCTTGTAGAAGGGATTTGAAGTCAAACTATATGTTACCCAGAATAGTAGGATCTGATTTTCTGGGCCACCTTGAAGCTTTTTATGGCTACTATTATAATTCATGTACTGTTAGACAGCATTCAGTTTGGCTTCTAAGATAATAACAAATGTGGTTAAATGTTTATAAGGTCCTCTGGCTATGGTTCTTGTTTTTATAACAGTTTAGTACATCAGGTCACTCTCTGAATCACACACCATTATTACCCAGTGAATTAAACATGTCAAGAGCAGACACAAACTCCCTAAGTTTAAGAATAGGATATTATAATAACTTAGATTTGTTCATTAGATTTATAAAAATACAATGAATTTAACTCTTTAAAATTGATTTGATCATCTGTTGGCAGCATTTATATAAAAACAGTGGATTTGGGAAGGTATATTTAGCTTTATCATAATAGATAAGTTACTATTTTGGAAATACATATATTTTCACACATGTAGAACTCTTCTCCATATCCCCTGATACGCATGCAGACTAAGATTACACCTATCTGTGGTTGACATATTCTAGATAGCCCTTCCAGGTAAGCTTTTTTAAAGCAGTCTTGGAAAGGAATTAATTAACACTGGGCCAAAGGTTCTTTTTCTTTGGTGAGAGCTGGGTCCTTCCTCAAAAAGTTTCTTATGCTCCATTAAATTAAATGTAGAATATTCTCATTACTCTTGCTGCTAAGCAAGACATTATTAGCCATATGATACAGAGTTATGCAGTGCCTTCATATCTAAAACTTTTATACTGCACTTTTTAAAGCTTTTATTTTGAGGAAGGGAAAAGGGCATTTGTCTGAATATGGATTCTAAGTTGTATATATTTCATGTCATTCTAAAAAAGTGAGTTTGTGAAGCAAAATTTTGCTAAATGTTAAACTCTGAAATTTAATATACCAGATTATTAAAATACTGTCCACTAACTAGTTCATAGACTGCAAAAGTAAAATACGTCCGAATGTTAAAACTATATGAAGAAAATTTCATTTTTGTCTAATTGCAATTAAAAGAAAATGTTAAAATATTAAAATGAAAATAAAACTTTCCAAAAAAGAGCTCAGTGATTAATATAATATCAGAGACAAGATATGTGCTTGTTAGAAATAAAGCATATATAAGCCAAATTACCAAATAAAACAATCCACTGCTGAGTTTTTATTAATTATGATTGGTTTCTATTGACATCGAAGGATTAGGTTTTTATGTCAATTTGTAAACAGTCAATTTTCACAGAAGGTTGAGACTTAAAAACTATTATCTCTTAAATGTTTATGGTTCTGGAAGATTTAGAATTCAAACATTATGACCTAAGAAACTGTAGCACATAGGCTGTTTTTTTTCTCCTGTTTAGTTTCCTGTATAGACACTATCTGAATTACAGCTAGAAGGTTTAGAACTATTTTTGCCCTTTTTGATCATAGTAAGTAGCTGTGTCCTGAGAAGATAAAAAAGAGCAAGTGACTTAAGCCACAAAAGAGATAGGTGAGTAGGATGGAGGGAATGAGGATATCATTTGAGCTGAGAAGACATCAGGAAGTCTGAGAGGTATGCATACATTCATTTAATCTTAGGCTGACATGTGGTCTTTCCCTCTTGTTTTAAGATTTGGTATTTCTAGTTTTACCAAGAAAGTCTATGGCAGCAGTTTCCAAAACTTTTTACTGTAATCCATGGTTAAAAAAAAAAATTAAGTAAACTAATGACCCCATAACTAAATACATATATAAATGAACAATTTTCATGAAAACGCACCCTTACAGTGCATCTTTACTGTCTGCAGTATATTCTGGTATCTTGTATTTCATTTGAAAGTGCTGGTTTTGATCCACTGAATTGACACGACTAATAGGCTGCAATACATAATTTGAAGAAAAGCTAGTCTGGCCCTCTGAGAAGACAAGAGGTAGCAATAACTTTTCTAAGGTTCTAAAATTTATATTCACTCTACCTGTCCTTTCTGTATTATTTGGATATGGTCATGCCATTTACAAAAAAGAGGGAAAATGCTAAAACAGTGAATCAGCAGCCATTCACTTGAAAACTGAATATTCAGAAATCATTAGTAGCCCACAAAATAGCTTGGACTCATTTCTTGGCATTCCATATTATTAACTTTAAGAAACATTCCACATAATTGGAAACACCTCTATTTGTTGCTGATATATTTTTAAACAGAACTCTAGAACACTGGGTCATGAATTTTTAAATGTATGTGAAGTGTTTTTTACATGTTCTTCCCTACTTCCCTTCCAGTATCCTGAAGCTTGTCCACTTCTCAATCCACAAATCCCTTCCCATTAATGCTTAATGTTCACTTATTTCAAAACCAAGAGCCCCTTAGAATGGAGCTCTTTTTATGTAGGAGCATTAATGGAACATTTGCTGCTTTATAAGTTTTAAAGTTTAAGCTTCTCATAAGAAATCTGAGCATAGGCCATGGGTATTAGGCTCCCTAACAAAAAGTAGGTAACATTTATAAAATGTGTGAAACCAAAAGCCTATTACAGAACAGTAGAAATATTTCCCCAATCAAAACAGTGTAAAAATACAAAATGGCACTAAAGCATGTTTAAAAGAATTTTTTTCCTAAAACCACTTTAATCAAACATGACATTCTATCTGCAAAGGCTTTTAAATGTACTTGAAGGATCATTACAATGTATGAATAAAGCTCCACATTGCAATGTTGACAGTATGCTTTCCACACATATTAAGACAAATTTTCTACCTGAAAATCTTCAGTAGGAGCTACTGTGCCTCTGAGATCTATGAGCATGAAAATTTAAGCTCTACACCATCTATCTATTTTGGTAAAGTGAGATTTCCCCGTTTAACATTTTGTTTGCTGGGTCCTCCTAAAATGCTAGATGATGCATACTTTTTCCTGTGTAAGTATGTATGAAGGTAATCACTAGAAAATGAGAAGGATTGTTCAAAACTAAGATGCAAAAAGATATATGGGATAAGTTTTTGGAAAATAACTTTAAGTGAAGATGGAGCTTTTAAAATATTTTCTTGGAGCTAAAAAAATAATGCTACATACTTCCTTCAGATTTGGGCAGTAACACTCAAAATTAATTTGAAATGTATCCTATAACTAATTTTTCATAAGAAAAAACCATTGTGCTTCTGGAGTAATGTTAAATTAATCAAAATTGCCATGTAAGATACCTGCGCTAGTAGATCCAATTCCTGTGGTGAGCACAGATCTCGGTGTAATCTTTGCTGCGTATTTGAGGAACTGAGATTTCCCTGTACCAGGATCCCCAACCAATAAAAGGTGAGATTCACCTAGAAAAAAATTAATGTAAAGTTTTAAACTTCTATGAAAAGACCCATGAATAAGTGTAATTAATCAAAAAGAAAATGGTCCACATGGAATGCCAACACAATTTGTATTTTATATAGTGCTTTTGCTGCATGCTTTTACTTAAAGTCATTAGAGGAAGAATTTGACTATTAAATCTCTAGGAGAAAATCTGTCATAAATAATAATCTTTAAGTGATTTTTGAGTGTAACATTTAAAATTAAACTCTTTTACTAGATTTCGTGCTACAACATGGTTAGGCCTATGTTTAATATTTAAAAAATTTTTGGCTTCTAACGTTTCTGATTTTATTTAACCTATTTTTAAATACCAACTACTGTTATTAAATCTAGCCGTACAAGTATTCTATTTTTATTTAAGCATTTTAAGTGTTCAGGACTTTATAAGTGCTTCATAAGTATCAGACCACTTAATGATTCCAACAGTTAAATGGAAACCTTTTTGTGAAAATTTAGTAGTTTAATGAAATACCTGTCTTAAAGTACCCTTATTTTTCAAATGTAACATAAGAGAACATACGAATATAGTGTGGGATATATTATCTCACTGATCATATTTATTTAGTAATATTCAAATATTTCCTGAAATATATTAATAGGAAATTCCTGCTTAGGCTTAACATTTAGCAGAGTGCCTTACAAACAGTAGGTGAGCAAAACATTCAATATATGTAAACCTTATCATACTATTCTATATTGTTCTATATGGTTTTATTAGAATCCCTACTAACAGTCTAATTTATTATAATGTCCTTTTAGCCTTTTGATTTTAGTCTTTGGTTACTATGGCCCTCATTTGGCCTATATGAGGACCATAATAAACCTACTCTATGCCAGATTCAGGTCAGAAGTGTGTTGGCCACAAAAGAGCTTTCTGCCATTTGGACATAATTACACATTTAGAGCAATCTTTGCTTGAACGTGTGACCTCCAGCAGGACCTCATGGCAGATGGCTCCTCTGCTACCTACCAGCAGAAGGAAGATCAGCAGGCAGATGACTGCGCACAGCAGTCTGAGAGAAACACACTGAGAGTGAGGGAGGGACACTGATTTAGACATTTAAAAAGCACTATTTCTAATCTTTTTCTCTTAAAGATTGGAAATCCAGTGAAATAGTAATAGAAATAAAAAGGTGTGACACCCTTATAGGTATGAGTAAAAATAAATACTTATAGAAAAACTGATGATCTCTTTTAGCCTTTGGAATTCTAGAAAGTAGCTCTTGATATACAGATGCTGGACTAGTAAGTATTAGATAGACAACTGTCAGCATTAAAAAAGTACCTTGGGAAATAAAGCTCACAAGCAATGTTTATTCAGGAGGGAAAATTCTAGCTTATTCCCTTGTATGTGTTAATATTTCTCAAAAATGTTTAAATAGGTACTAACCTCTGACCCGTGTTCCTGTGGCGTCGGTCCTCTGAATCCCACCAGCCAGCACCATGGCCACAGCAAGCTTTACCAGATACATCCCAAAAACTTGAGGGCACAAGCTGGCCAATATTTCATTTCTTCCTAGGACAGGCACAAAGATCAGAAATTACCAACAATTTTCAAGAAATCCTAACTGAAATTTCCCCTCCTATCTTCCTATAAATACACACTACCATCTAAAATGATCAAGAGGACCATTTCCAAATAACTAAAAGGAGAGAATAGCTTTGTTTTGGTCCAAAAACCCTTTTCTTATTAATACCATCAGATGAAAGTCTGCTTTGTATTCCTGGGTGCTACCTGTTGAAGTTTCTAAATATTTATCATACTGTAGAAGGGACAGAAAGGAATCTCCTTTTCTCCCTCATTAGACCAACATTACCCCATAATAATACTGGCTACACTTTCTGTGCAGTAATTCCAGTAAAATTACTCCACTGCCTACATAAAATGAAAGGTGTTTGACCTCAGAAACAATGAGTTGGAGTACAGGAGCCCGTACGTTTTAACTGTAAGATACTTGAAGCTCATGGAGCTTCTCTAGAGGTGTAAGACAAGTAAAATCAGCCTATCCTGTAAGTAAATTCAGCATTTGCTCAGAGAACTTTGGTAAATCGTTTTATCTAGAATAAGTTACCAGGATATCAGGATATTAAAAAGAGCATTATAAACTACTAGTAATCCAAACTGGAGGTCTTTTTATTGAAGCATTTTTAAGTGTTCAGGACTTTATAAGTGCCTTATAAATGTCTGATTCTTCTGATCAGGTGCTTTAAGTAAAAAAATATCACTGTTTTAGGTTATATTTTCAGAAATGTCAAAACACTAAATCTGAGAATCTGCCTGCCTCATCCATGAATGAAGTATTTTATTCCATCACTGGCCTAATCAACCAGTAGAGGTTCTTAGAACCTATTACATTTGAATAAGCCTTTCCTGAGCCTGTCTTAACTTCCATGGAATTCACTACTGTTTTGATACTCAGTAGGTCCACATTCATATTACCAGAAGTTAATATCCACATGCTGGTAACTAATTTTCATGTTTCAGGACTTTTATATTTATCTCTGAATTTGTACTCATGTTTCAGTGATAACTCTTTTGAAGGGGAAAATAATCATACAAGTACTCTTTTAGCTGACGATTCCAATTCCAGAAGCTTTACTGCCAAACATCATGGGAAAGAAAAAAGCCTTCCTCCACATTCGTGGCCCTTTTTACAAAGGCTACTTTTTATAATGAATCAAAATTGGCTCAGCGGCAACTAAGCTATGGTGATGTAACACAGGATGGCCAAAATGGTGAAGAAAGAAAACCTTTTAGTAAAAAGGGGATCAGAAGGAGGATCCTAGAGGGAAGTTCATTAACTGCTGGCAAGAGCCCTCCCTTTCCTGAGGTAGAAAGCCCACAGGAAAAAGATGAAAAAAGGTGTGGGATCTAAGCAGGTAAGAAGGCCCGACAGCAGGTAGGTAAACTGCCCAGAATCTGGAGACACCACTTACAAAGAAAAGAAGGAACAGTCCCAATGAGCAGGTTTAAGAATAGGCAAACTGACCTGAGAGACTTCCAAGCGAGAACTGTTCAAAGCCAGCTTTGTTAAGGGAAGGTGCATTCAGTGACTGACAGCTGGCAGGAAGCATACCCCAGTGGCAGAGAGCACAGGCTCTGCTGTCAGATGCCTGGCCTCAAATCCCAGGGCTATTACTACCTGGCTGATCTTGGCCAAATTTCCTAACCTCTCTGCCTTCATCTCCTTATCTGTAAAATGGAGATGATAATGGGGTCACAGAATTATTGAGGATCAGAGGACTTAGTATATGGACAGTGCACAGAACACCTGGCATGTAGTGGGAGCTACTTCACTGTTAACTGTTAAAGTGTCTGTATTTCTGTACTTAATGCTGATCTCAAGATTTTCTGACATTGTAGTCAGCAAAGAAGATAAACTATGCAGGCAGGTCTGAAGCACCACAGAAAAGCTAAGGGGAAGGGCTCTTCCCCTATTGCTTGTCTAAAGTTCCTTGGATTGTGGCAATAGCAGTTCCCAAGGCTGTATCATGGAAGGCAATGCATCAGAATAAACACTACCCCACCACTCCCTGCCTCCCAAATTTCTGGTTTTAGGCCATGTTAATAGTGTGGCTAGAGTCCATTATGGCCTAGCAATCCACTCTTCTGTCATGGCCCTCAAGCAAATGCCAGTGAAGAGAATTTCTTAGATCTAAGATAACAAATAGCCCAACAGACCCCAACCCCTACTCTGGGTTTCTATCTAGCATCTTAAGCACCAGTCAAGGGACCCCTGAGGTCACTATATATCAGAATAGAGCCTCTGGCTTCTAGTGGGTACCCACAGCATCAGGTCTTAATGAAGCAGGTCCATCTCCAAGAGCTGAGCAGTGACATTTTCTCCAGCTTTAGACTAGCACAATGAAGACACCCAGCTGGATACAGCTCCACACTTTCTCCCATCCTACCCCACCTCCAACGCACACACATGCACTCTGAAATGGTGAAATAAAGCATGCTGGTACTGGGTACTTAGGAAAGTAAGAAAGCAAAATCTGTACTAAAAAGACAAATGTTGCCTCATTTTCTCCCTGTCCTACCTATATCTCTCAGAGTTTGTATTTACTTCTTTTTATCCAGTAAATGAGTTGTACAGCTATAGCCTTCTAACTAAAACAAGATATCCTTTCTAATCACTAGCACAAAGCACTTCTGGTGGTCTAGTTAGAACACAGTACAATGTTCTTTCTCTACTGTTACTAGGTATTGAGCTGTAGCCCTGCACTTAATAGGGAATGACCATGGTCCAAGGAAAAGTTTCAGATTTTTTAAGGACCTAATCTGAAGAAGCAATTTTAAGTAAAAATCATTAAAAAATATGTATTTTTCTTAAAGGGTTTGCTTAATAAAGCCACAATGTAGAGGACATTGGTTCTTTATACATCAGATAAAAGAATGATCAGGAACCACTACATATATGCTACATATATAAGCAAAAAAAAAAATTACCCCTCAAAATAAAAGCAAACTGCCTACATGTAGGCATATAAGAGCCTTATTTTGTGACATGATATCTGTCCAGCTCAGCATGTGATTTAAAAATAATCAGTATGTATTAGATTTCAGGTGATGTTTATTAGAAATAGTCTATTAACTGGCTTCAGATTATTTTTCTTAAAAGATGCTTCTAAGGAAGAATGAGAACAGACATTTGAAGATTTAATTGGTATTTTATACATCTGGGATTTTTAAATGAAAAATACTCTGTGTACCCAAAGGCTATGATGTTTTAATCTATGTAATTACATCTTAGTGTTAGTCAAAAATTTTTGCTGATGACAAAGCTTTACTTTTTGCATCTTTCTATCTTCCATCATTTCTTTTCTATTTATTCCATATTTTTTAAATCTACAGCTAAACTAATATGAAGTCATCTTTATTATCCAAGGAACATCAGAAAAGACATATGGCTTTAATAGAATGAAGTTTCTTAATAGGATGTTTTCCTTATCTAAGGAGGAACTGTGTATTTGACTGATAAAGAAAGTAGAAATCTTTGAGACTATTTTGGCTGTACAAGACATGTTTAAGATAATAGAAATGGGAAATCTCTTGGAATTCAACCTTGATTTTCCAGAAAGATCTCAAAATAGAAAAGATTATACCTGAAAAGAGCTTCAAAAGGAGACTACATATGGCTAGAGGTACTGGTGAATGCTACTACCTTTCAAACTCAGCCACTGTGTTATGCAGCATGTAAGACTTCCTCCTAATCAGGTATCATGTTTAACAATTGAATAAAATGCCACTAATAATTATCAGGTTTATACCCTTAACAACAAACCTGCAAAGGGATCACTCTTGTAGTATTCCCAGAACTCTTCAAATTCCTTCTGGACCTCCTCATCCATGATGATCCCTGCGGACTGCTCATTATTTACTTGGATATAATTGGCTTTCAGGACTATCTCCACTTCACAGCGTACATCTGGCTGAAAGGGCTTCCATCGCTGCATCACAACTCCGTAAATAGTGAGATCATCGCCTAGGAGAGAGCACCGTGTGTGTCATCCAGCACTAGAACCATCCTGTTTGCTGGGCACAGACTTGCATGACAAGGGATTATATGAAATTCAATTTCAAAATCATGACAAATAAGAAATAAACCACTCCCCACCAGGGTTTAAAGTGGTATACACTCATCTGGAAAACAATCTGGGGACAAAAGATTCCCGCTTTCTTTCTTTTTTTTTTTTTTTTAAGCAGACACTAGTAACTGCACAGCTGAAAGCGAAAAGTCAGCATTTTTACTTTTTTTTAATCTGCCTCATGAAATCATGCCTAATTACTATCCTGCACTAGGAAAATAGTTTACTGGATAATTTATTCATTGTTATTATATTGGGTGAAATGTTCCTCCTCACAATCTCTAATCACATAGTTCTTATTTAAAGAGATGAGAATTTCAGCCAGCAGGTAAACTATTATCAATTCGGTGTCAGGAAAGGGGACAATCTTGTGATGATTGATACTAGTTTTAGCTTCTTATATATTCATTTTTACTTACCACATTTGTTAACATTTTAATCATTGCTTTTTTTAATGAAGAAAAGAATGAATAAACTAATGAATAAACACCTGTTCTACTTCAAAGCTCCTTTCCATAAACTGTGAAATACAAGATACCGCTCTGCTTGTTCCCTCTTGGTTGGTTCCTTCCCACCTGAGGAAACTCTCCCATTCCTGATGAGCAGAATATTACAGCTTTTACAGATTTTCCTAAGAGGACTTAGGTAGTGTAAAGACACATTCTCCAAACACTGACATCTGTGATTATTATTATTATATACAATTCAATGCATCAATTAACAAGTATATATGAATGACTGGCTTTCAATATATTGGTACTGGAGAAAAGAGGGCCAAAAAAAAAAGGAAAGACATAATCCTCGTCCCCAAATATTTCAATCTTGTTAAACGCAGAATGATGAATATACCCCCAAAACAATCCTGGTATTTATATTTTGCACAGCAAATATCATCTCTGAACTTACAGGCAACTCTTCATTTCTAAGCCTGTGTTAAATATATGTTATTAGCTGATGCAAAATGCCTTTCACTGTCTAAATTTCAACATGTAATGCATAATCTGCAGATCTTTTGATTTTCTAAAGAAAAGTGTTTTGTAAATGCTAAATGCATGAAATTGGTGGGAGCAATTCACAGAACAGAAAGCATATTTCCAGCCAAAGGCAACTTCTAGTAAATAGTGACAAACCATTTAAAAGGTGCTTATTAAATAAGTGCCTGACATTAAACACATTAAATAGTTACTTTGCATATGTTTTCAAGATCTTCCTAAACCAGTGCTTGGATGGTTTTCAAGTCCAAACAAGAATAATGATCTTTTACTATATTGTGTGCCACAAATTTTTAGATGAAAATGGTTGGGGCAACTTCATATGAGCACTTGGAATAGTCTACTATGGCCACTATAATGGTTTATACTTAGGTTGTTTCTAAATGAGTGAATGAGGAACTTAACTTCTACATATAGCACCCACTTGTAACTATCTGACCTCAATTAGCAGTGATAATGTGGAAAACATAGTACTAAAGTTTCGTCAGATTTGGATTCAAATCCCAATGCCACCACTCAGTACTGGCTATGTGAGCTCGTGCAAGTTAACCTAACTTTGCTGAGCCTATATTTTGACCTACAAAATGGAAATAATTATTTTATATCATGGGACTTTAGTGGGAATTAAATCAGATAATATTTGTAAATTACTTAATATCTAGAGCATAGTAAGTGATCAGTGAATATTAACTATCATAATACTGAACCTACCTTACATTTGTGGAACAACTAATACCTTTAGAAAAGCTTTTCATATAGACATGTTTTAATTTACTCAATATTTACTGACTGGCATATTGAAATGACCATCAGAACAACCATGAAGTACAGATGATGGTCCAAGGCAACAATGTGTATTTTAAACTTTTCTATAATAAAAGTAATTATAAACAGTGTTAAATATTTTCAGGAAGCTAAAATTCTTCCTCTTATAGAATCCAATTTCTTTGTGTCAGTCTATCTTCTACAGCATATTTACCCCTGCAGCCATCCTCAGTCAGACCCATCTCTGATATCCTGCCACACCAGCAGTACCAACACACAGCCTCCAACTTTATTGCTCTATGTGTGTCAGATTGGCATTCCTAACTAGACTGTAAATTCCTAAGGGCAAAGATTATGTCATTTATGTCTTTTGATTCCCACAGAGGTTAATAGCTATGGATACATGAAAAAATAGCTGTTAACTGACTGCTTCCATCCATTTTTTATTATTAGTGACATGAAAGAATAGCTTTAAATTTTTTTCAGTGAAGAAAGAATTCAGTTTAGATGAACTACATGAAAACATCTTAATGTCAATGAAAGGATATTTTCATGTTCAAGCTAAGCAATGCTTTGCTGATCCAGATACTATATTTTGGTTAAATCTTGAGTCTTATATGAACAGGGTACTTGACACAGCCTTGTCTATTTAGTAGGTAATCCAAGATCTAAACTGTTCTTTCCTTAATGTACTATCTAGACAACTATAAACTGTTAATAAATTTTAAACTGTGGGTTGGTGACTCTTGGGTGGGTGGGAGGATTCTTTTGATAAACAATTATTCTTGACTCCAAATACTCAAATCTTTTATGTCCATAGAGAGTTTGCCTCACCATTTTAATGAAATGTCAGCTCAGTAAATATTTATAAATGAGGGATTTGGAGAAGTCTAGGGTTAATAAAAGGGAAGTGATGGAATTTGGAGAAATGAAGCACTTTCGATCTACCTAGTAAAAGACAACTGGCATGTGGACTAAGAGATCGAACCTGGTACTGCCCAGATGTCATATACTATTTGTTTTTCATTAAAATTAAGAGTGTTTGAGTGGGAAATCTGAGAACAGTAAATATCTAAAGCAGGGAAAGCTATGAATTGAAAGCAATTGTTGACATTTAGCTAAGGTTTAGCAATCATTTCCATTTTCTGACCCACCTCCAATTTAACTTAAATGTTAAAGAGCAAGTGGAAATTACTAGGCAAAAACAGTAAAAGCAAGTTTTTAAGTTATTTGGAATAAGAGGAGGGAGGAGAAAGTATAGCTCTTATATCCTCTTCACTGACAACAGCTGGTCAAGGCCAGGAAATATAAGTAGGAAACAGAAGATGTGGACTGTAGAAGAACAAGTTTTCATTTGCCTTTTCTAGGGCTGGAAATAGTAGCCTCAGAGAAGCTGATGAAAGCTTTGCTGCCAAGAGGACAACCTTGTTTATGACTGAAAGTCTGTAGACCCAAGACTTTTAAGCTTTATAGTAGAGTCTTCAGTGACTATCAGTTCTGTTAAGGGGACAGTGAGACTAAATAAAGAGAGATGAAGATACCTGTGTTGAAATATAGAAATCATCAAGTGTTTTGGTTAGGAAAAAACATTTTTGATTAAAACATTTAGATTATCACTTTGAAGACAGTGTGCTTCTGTCTGAGATCTTCACCCTTAGCTGGCCAGTGCCAAGTATATTTTATAGCCCTACTCCCTACTAAGCGCTGAAGAAAGCATCCTTTATTCTTTCTTTTTGCATTACATATACAAAATATCACCAATACGTCCATTTGAAAAACGTACCAAATTTTATAAGAATCTCTTATGATATGTAAATGTGGCTACTGCAGAAAAGAGAACAGTATTTACCCTAGTGAACAACAGTGCTAATTTACAAAACCTCCTAATATCTTAACTTTCCAAATAAAACTTTTACCTACTTTTTAAAATAAAAACATTAACTTTAAAATGCAGTATGGAACATTTCCATTATACAGATGTGGGCCAATACTAATCCTCACCCTTCCACAAATACTTCTAAATTTGACTCTTCCCAGCCTCCCTAATGAGGAGAGTAAGAGGAGAAAAGACCAGTTGAGTGAGGCAAAGGAGACTTGAAGATGAAAGCAGAACTCAGAGTGACATTGCAACAATCAGGCTCTGAAGCCCCTGGATTTCAAGAACAGCTCCAAAGCCCAAAGAGACTCTGATTTGCCTGCAACACTGTAGATCATCCAGTAACTGCCATCATGAGGCTTAAATTACTAAGAAGATGCTGCACACCCATTTGACTGCCTCTTGAGAAAAACTCACCATCACCTGAGGCCCATGTGGGACATCTCTGACTATTAGACACTGAGTCAAAATTTACCTTCCTATAGCTTCCTCCTACTGAAACCCAGTATTATCTCATTAGGTAGATACTAGTGTAATCACAATTCCATTTCTATATGACATTCTTCCAACTAATGAAAGTTGGCTGCCATGTCCTTCCTGAGGCTTGTTCATGCTCAACACCCACAGCTGTTCTTTCAGTATGGTTTTGTGTTTCCTCCTAATTCAGGAAATTGCCCAGTGGCAACACTGAGAACCCTCAGAGGACAAGGGTTCTCATCAATGTGACTTCTATAGTGTGTCACCAGCACAGAACAGAGAAGACCAATGACCTTTCTTCTAGATACCTGTAAGAGTCCAGTAACACTTGAGAGTCACATCCTCTGATGCATCTTATATAATTATCCACTAAAACCACATTTTTTAATAGTTGCTGCTATTAAGCTATGGTGCACTGAAGAGAGTCCTGGACTAGAAGTTAATGGATCTGGGTTCATGTTCCAGTTCTGCCACTTAACCCTCCAAGTGACCATGGGAAAGTCAGGTTCTTTATAAAACAAGGAGCTGGACTAAACCGCAAAGCTACAGCTCTGCTTCCTTTCTGCCATCACCTCTCACCACTGCTCCAGTCTTTGTTCTCAAGGTGATCAATCAAGTCTCCATACCCACTTACTAGTTATCCTGGAAAAATAAAAATGGCTTTTCCTAATCAATACTTTAGAACCTCCCTATATAAGTTAACAAAAGTTAATTCTTACCAGATTTGCAACTGTCTACTAAGTCATCTTCCAGGATAACCTTCATAGATCGTGGAATACTCCCAACAGATAGCCTTTGAACCTAGCAAGGAAAAGAAAACATACTGAGTATGCTTAAATACATGCTAAATATTCAGGGGCCCAGCAGTTCTTGATATTGCTGTTTCTATTTCTCTGGTATTTTTTGTACATTTATGATGGGGATTTATGTAATTTTCTTGAAAATTGTGCCTATTAGTTTAAGAATTCACTAAAACTAGAGTAAAATAAAAACACCAATACAGAAAATACCTCAAAATATAATCTACCTTGTGGATGGTCAAAATAAACACATGCTCCAACAACTAAACATAGTAATAAAGTTACTAAACTACAAAAGAGAGGCAGTTTTTTCCTGATCTCCAGTTATAAGACCTGGGACAAATCTCTCAGTTTCTTTGATTATTCCTTAGTAACAGAACCCTGGTTTTATAATACATGGACATGTGACCACAGTAATATTTCCCAAGCTCCCTTGCATGAAGGTGTGGTCATATGACTAAGTTCTGGCCAAGACACATAAACAGACATGTTGCAGGAAACTTCAAGGGAGATGACTTAAATGGCACTTGGGTGAAATGGCAGATGTTTTGCCTACCTCCTTTTTCCTGTACTCTGACTAGGATATAGCTCTGATGTAACTGTAGCTACCATCCTGGGCCATAGGCAGCTATAGGAATAGAAGCCACATGTTAAGAATGACGTAGAAAGACAGGTGTGTGTCCTCCACACTGAATAAGCCTTTGTGTTTAAGTTGCAAGTAGAGGAAAATGAAGCTCACTCTCATGTGTTATAAGAGTGTTTATATATATATATACCTCATTTGGAACAGCAAATAAAATTGGGCCTAAAACCAAACCCCGCCCATTCCAACGTTTAACAACCAATTAAACTGATTTAATTTTCTCCTGCCCTTTAGTTAAGTACAGCAAGTTTGAACTTCTTAAACATTCACTCCTTTAATTTTAATGTCATTAATAAGTCATTCCACAACCCTCTTGCCAATGCTCTATATGAAAAGATGATTATTTCATGGCCTATACAGACTATGTCCTGACATATGTTCAAGAGTTTCACACTTGATCTTATGAAATGATGACAAAAATTCCATTTGTAATCCGCGGTGTTCCCTAGTCCAAGCAATCTGCCCATTGCTGAAAAACACTTCTTCAAATGAGTTATTTTTCTCATTTATTTAATCATTTACCTGTTCCTGAATTTTGATTTCCTGATAATCTCTACACCTGACTGGAGATGAAGCTGAGCTTGAGAGGCAAGTAAATTTTGAAGAATCACAGTTCTCTGAGCTGGGACATGAAGATGGACGGCAAAAAACATAATACTGCTCAAAGTCAGCCTTTACCACAAATACATGCTTGCATTTGTTACACATGTATTCCCGCTCGAACTCCAGGATCTTCACCAGACTTGTTCGAATCACTGTCCCAGTGACAGATAAAAAGTGCCCCACATCCTTGGTTTTAGGGATGTGCTCCCTTACCAGCTCAGGACAAACGGGCAATCCTGATAAAGAAAAACAAAATAAAACAAAAAATCACATCAATTTATACTTTGGAATTTGAATCCATGGACTATATTCTTCTCATATTTCCTAGGGGAGAAGGCATAATTTCAGAAAAAAAAACTGTGTTTTACTTAAGAAAAATATCAACTCAATTAATAGAAAAGAAATATTTCAAATAACAGTCATCAATGCACTCTTTTTAAAAGCACATATCTAAAAGATACAATAACCAGGATAAAAATAGGATTTTTATAAGAGGGCTTTCTTAGTAGTATCTAAGTACAGTATATAATTGTAACCATATTCAATGAAGAATATACTGCCACATGCTACATATAAAATCAATTGATGACTTTTTCAGTAAACAACAAAGTTGAGTGATAAAGATATGGTAGCATAATGACCAAAGAGACCCCAGTGCTAGAAGGCTATTACTTTTTTTAGTTAGGTTCAGGATTTATTAATACATAAATCTTACAGTGTTTCCAAGCCTTGAATTACCTAGAGGTTATCCCACGGCATAACTTCATCCTTTAAAAACCTTGCTTTTCACCATTAATAAACAGGCAACTGAAAAGGTGCAAAACCAAAGAAAATTCTTAGCAGAAATGCCCTCTTTCTCATGTTTGGCTACAATGCACACTGGAGTAGGGATGCCGGCTAAGATGGTCAAAGGCTGCCTCATAACGGGTTTATCAAGGTTGCATTTGTTACATGGTTATATCCCACGGCCCATTGTTTTGTCCTCAGAATTTAGTAGCTCTGAAACCTGGTATGTGTACACACTGAAGACAAGTCCATCAGGTTGGCCAAGCTCATGAAAAATAACAGGTATGATTTTTTTAAACTTTCATTTTAGTATTTAATTTTACTGATAAGTTTAGGTCTTAATGTGGAGAGTGTGGTGACAGTTTTTTTTTATATTAATATACAAGTACATGAGCAACACTGTGGTTACTAGATTCCCCCCATTACCAAGTACCCACCACATACCCCATTACAGTCACATAACAGGTATGATTATACCTAAGTTTCTATGGTCAGCACATTTTCTCCCTTTTGACAGGTATGCTCTGAAAGCCAATCAATCATCATCATCATCATCATAAGGTAGTTTGGGAGGCATGGAATTTAAAAAAAGGCAAACTAGTTAGATGAGCTGAATGCTTAAGGCACCAGGTTGTGTAAATCTGGTGTTACAGGTTACAAGGCTACAGACAGACTTGAATTTTCTGTCACTGGCTGAGACTCTCTCCATATACTCAATACCATGCAAACAAAGTAAGCACTGCCAACATCTGCTGCTATTACTCCTTTTTCTGTGCGTCCAAGATTGAGCTGTCCATTTCCTAATGGACTACTCTTTACTTTTATTGCATATTTTGCAGTAAGGGAACCATACTTTTGTTTAGGATCATGCTCTATATCTATGCCCTATACATTATTGACTTTACCATTTAACTCTCAGAAAACAAAACTTATTTCCCTTATTTCCAAATTCCTGGGGAATGCTTCATTAAATCACTCTGGGACTGACAAGTGCTATATCACATGTGCAGGAATAGATGCAGAAGTTGGGGCAGGATTAAAGCAGATATCTCATCCTAAAAAATACCCACTCCATTAATTTCTCATTGTTGATCTAAGGCATCTGTTAATTCAGCTGTGTGTAGCTAATGTTGAGCTGCCAAAAACATATCGATATTTCCAGTTACAACCAAGTAAAAGCCATTCCAATAACCAAAAGCTTTTCATTAAAAACAGATTGTGGTCTCTTGTCCACATTGCTTATGTTTCAGGGGTACAATATCCCCTGTAGTTCATATCTTAAAATGTTAAGAAACAGGAAACCACCAAATGAAGACCTCTGTTCCTACTTGGCCTTTACTGGAATGGCTCTCATGGCACATCTTAGTACTGCTCGTAGATTCTCAATTACTTTTTGTTTGCTTCCCACATGAACAGTTTTTAAAAAATTGAGATATACCATAAATTTACTCTTAAAGTATATCATTCAGTGGTTCTAATTCAGAATATTTTTAGGACTTTAAAAAACCATGCACCCAGGAGCAGTCATTCCTCATTCCCCTTTACCCCTCATCTCTGGCAAACACTAAGCAACTTTCTGTCTCTATGGTAAATCTATTCTGGATGTTTCATATAAATGAAATCATATGCTATGTGGTCTTTTGTTACTGGCTTCTTTCACTTAGAATGTTTTCAAGATTCATCCATGTTGTAACATGTATCAGTACTTCATTCCTTTTTATGGCTGAATATTCCATTGTATGGATATACCACATCTTGTTTATCCATTCAGCAGTTGATAGACATTTGGGTTGTTCATACTTTTTAGCTATTATGAATAATGGTGCTACAAACATTTGTGTGCAAGTTTTTATTTGAATACCTGTTTTCAATTATCTTTGGCATATACGTAAGAGTGGAATTCCTAGGTCATATGGTGGAATATATATTTTTAATAATTTCATTTTTGTTTTTGCAAAGAATCACTAAGTGTTCTCTAATGTAAGTATATCTAAGGATGGGAAAATAGGATTATTTGAGTGGGAAATAGGATTAATTAACTCTATTTGCTTTTTAAAGTCTAAAGAAATCTACCAACAGTTACTTCTAAGAAAGATGGGCAAGGTAAGGAGGAGACTAGAAAAAAAAAAGTGGGTTATGAGAACTTATTTTAGCAATTTCTTTGGGCTTTTTAAAACATCCATTCTCTCTTTCTTGGCCCCTAAAGTATCATTTTCGCATCCCATTTCTACCCCTGTCATTCTAGTTCTGCTTCAGATGTAAACTGATTCTTCAGTTTAAATTATATTACCAACATATTAAAAACTAAGATCACAGGAACCAGGTTATGGAAAGTTCATGTTACCTTGATGCCTTGCATGACTTCAGAATACCAAGTAAAACTACAAGCTACCCAGTATAATTTAGTAGACTCTGGATTTTCAGTGTGATGGAGTCTTACATGTAATTGATGAAATCTTATATAATTATCTAGATAGATTATTGCTATTTCTGGCTTAAAAATAAAGCTAAGTGTAATTTTATTATCACTTTTTCCTGGAAAGCTATTTTTAATTTGATGGAGTGTCTCACTGTGATAGCATCTGAGAATCGAAGAATGAAATGCCATATCCCCATAGCCTCACAGTAATCCAGGCAAGAAATAATGCAGGCCTGAATCCAAGCCTCTTCCACTTACAACCTTTCCCTAACTGTCCATTGATCTAAGAATAAAGAACCAAATTTGTACTGGACCAAAGGACCTTTTGTGACAAGCTTCCTCTTACAACAAGCCCTCTGAGTACTCACTCAAATACTCTCATATAATTTTCCCTCTGCCTCAACACTCTCCTCCCCACTTTGCCCCCCAAAAATGCCCACACTAAGAGGCAATATGGGGGTTAAGAATACAAACTCTGAGCCAGAATTCCTCGGTGTGAGTCACAGCTCTATCACTTACTGGCTGTATGACTTTGGCCAAATTATAATCACTTAGATTTCCCTTCTGTAAAATGGCAATAACCACAAAACCTACCTCAAAGGGTCATAAGAAGATTCAAACAATTCATATATGTAATACTTCTTAGAACAGTACCTTGCATATATAGCAAACACTTTTTAAATGTTAGTTCTTATAATTTTTTGTCAGCACGTCAGCTTAAATACAATTTTTTTAATGAAATCTTTCCTTAACCCACTTCAGGTTAAATTACCTCTTTAATGTGTCATAATAAACTGTTCTTCTCTTTCATACCATTTAACGCAGTTTAAATAATTAATCAATTATTATGCTTCCACAGTAGAATATAAATTCCATGGGGCCAGGATTGAGGTAGATTTTATTCACTACTATATTATCAGAGCAAGCATCATGCTTTATAATAGGAAGTATTCAAAAAATATTTGAAAGATGAAAGGTGAAGAATAGATATGAAAGATGTTAATGATACTGTTAGTTTTGAGACCAATTAGAGATCAAGTATAAGGAAGAAGGTGACATTTAGAGTGACTCCTAGTTCTCTGGCTCCACTGAGTCAAGGAATTCTTCAACGCACATGGTAGTCAATCAGCAAATGCATACTGAAAGAATAAGAAAATGCCATTTTCAGATGGAGGGGGGGCACAAAGAGTAGAGGGAAATCATGACTACACTTAAAAAAATTTTTTTTTTGCAGGGGCACCAGGACCAATGATCACCAGATGCCTGAGTACCAAAAAATTATGCTTCCAAAATCTCTTGATGGCATAACTACACTTTTTGATACACTGAGTTGTAAGAAGGTATCTAGTTTGAAGCATCTGATAGACAAGAGCTTAAGAGACAAATTCTGGCTTTAAAAAATAGAATTAGCACTTGTTTCTGTACAGGTGGCAGCTGAAGCCTAGGTTTAGAATGGAGGCCACCCCATCAGGCAGAGAATGCAGGATCCAGGAGATGGCCACATCTGAACCCTGAGGACCCAACACCTTCAGGACAAGTAAGGGAAGAGGCTCCTACAGTGGAAGTAGAGAAGCCACAGCCAGAAAGGGAGGAAAGGGCCAGAGAGTGCTGTCAGTGGGGCCAAGGCTGTTGTTTCATAAAGCAGGAAGAGTCAGTATCAAACCCAGCAGGAAATAGTGAAAAGCGTCCCTCAGTTTAGCCATAAGACAGTCACTGGTAACACTGGTGGGAGTAGTTTCTGTGTGATGGAGGTGAAAGGATGAATGGGAGAAGGTGATACTGAAGAAGGAATGTATTCTGTAAAATACTTGGCTATAAAAAAAGAAACTGGATGGAGGAAAAGGGGGACCCAGAGTTGAAAAATGGATCTTTCTCCTTTTATAAAATGAAAAAGAAAACTCAGATTAAGTACCAGAAAGGATTCATGGTCATCCCTGCCACCAACTACCACACCCTCATAGGCTCCAAGCTTCGCAGGGTTTTGGCTTCACCAGGTGGCAAATTTTGCAGCACCTGGTTTGCCCATCTCCCTACCCTGCTCACTTAACCCCTCCCCCATCACTGACACAGGATGCAGGTTAATGTCTCACTTAAATCAAGGTTCTTGATTAGACGACATGGCTGGGTTTTAAGAAAGCTCTATATGTCTTGAAACTGAGACAAAATTTTATGTATATACACATATTTGCATTATCTGGGAAGTGTTCATAACTTTCTCAACATAGAGCCCAGGAGAACCACTTATTTAAATCCTCAGTCCCATAGTTCTATTGGCTTACACAAGATTTCCTCCAAAAATAATAGACGGTGGCCTCAATACTCTTTGTCACTTTGCCCCTCAAAATTGTCCACACTAAGAGGCAATATGGGGGTTAAGAATACAGACTCTGAGCCAGAATTCCTGGGTGCGAGTCACAGTTCTACCACTTACTGGCTGTGTGACCTTGGCCAAATTATAACCATTTAAGATTTCCCTTCTGTAATATGGCAAAACAATTGTGGCAACAGTCACTAAATCTCCCTCCCCTCCTTTCATTTAACAGTAACGCCCTAGACCTCTCTCATATCCTCCTACTCGTGCCTCTGGTCTTAGATCACACCCTGCAAGTCCTCCCCCAAATGCTGTAACGTGACAATGATAATAATCACTGACTGCACCACTCATTTAGGGCCTTAATCACATATTTCTTTGCATTGATATTTAACCATTTTCTATCTGGAGGCTAGAGTCACTTCTTGAGATATTTTTCATGCCCCTGTGTCCAGCCCGTACTGCAATAAGCACTAAATAAGGAGAAAATAGTGAACAAAAGAGAAGGGAGAGGGGCTTTCCCTCTCTTGCCTTTACCAATCTGGTCTCAAATCTGTCAGTCCAAAACAAAATGCTTGAATTTTGCTCTGCATAGAGGGGCTCCTCACCTTTCCTTAGGTACTCTGCTTTATCTGGAGAACTCCCTCCATTCACTCAGTCAAAATGAGTGCACTTGTTTTCCTTCTCCAAGAAAACTCTGTCCAGGCTAGCACCCGCACACCCAACACAAACGGAATAGATAGCAGAGTGGTCAAATGAATGCACTATTGCATAAACAATACCTTCTATGTCAGGAGGAATCTTCTGCCAGGAAGAGTAAAAAGGAAGATACTCCCTGGTTCTAGAGATATCTTCCTTTCCTTTCAAATTATAACCCAGGCCTGTGAACAGTGTCATAACAAGTCTACACAAAACTGGTTTTATTTCAGTCAGCACAAGGAGATGTGCCGGAAAGACACTACACACTTGGGAAGAAGGCGGGTGGGAAGTGGAGGGAGGCAGGGCCCAGTTCCCAGGGTCCCTCATATCTGTTCACCAACTCCATGTTTCTCTAGAAGTGTGGCCTAGATGAGTGAATTCTTGCTGCTCACCTGTGACGAGGGTTCTGTGTCTACTGCAATTACAGTATCTCTAAAGAAAAAACTTGTAAACAATTACAACTAATTTTTCTAAGAAAATTAGCTTTTAATTATTTTCTGTACTTTTACAATACAGGGCAATATATCATTCTTACTGTTCTTAAGTTAGAAACAAATGAGCAGTGTACATCTTACTGAATCATGTAGTTGGTACCTGTTAGGATAAATTCTTTAGAATAGAGAAAATTAGTCTAAAACATGACAAATTATTTTGTATAGTACAGAAACAATATTATCTTAAGAGGGTAATAGAAGTGAGTACATTTCTGGATTTTCAGATTATTGTGATTTTAAAATAAACTTATACTTTAAAGACAAAGATAAAAGCAACATAATGTTAATCAAAACTGACCATACACAATCAAAATCTTAATACTAAAAAAGGCTAAGAGGCAGTGCTTTGACAGAAATGTCAGTTTATCTTAATATTCCTCTTACTATATGTTTATTTACTCAGTATGCTCTTCAACTACCCCAGTGAAGTGGCAGGGGGTGCAGGTGGATATTTATCAGGCACTAAACCACCATTAGCACTGAACACAAAAACCTTTATCATTCTCTGACTTATTCACCAATAAAAGAACAAAAAAATTTTCTTTTTGAAAGAGAGATATGTCCGTCTCAGTTACTTGGGGCCCGTAGTTTTCCGTGTGTTTTCCCTGGAACAGCATGAGCACCACCTGGGAGCTGTTAGAAACGCAAACTCTTGGGCCCCATGCCAGATCTCCTCATGAGAAACACAGCAGATGGCGCCCAGCAAACAGTGCCTTCCCAGCTCTTCCGGTGATTCTGATTGCCATTAATGTTTGAGAACCACTACTTTAAATAACACATGCATGCTATTTTTTCTTTCCCATTTACTTTGATGCTTACTGTGTATTTGAATATCTTTCATCAAAACCACTGGAAATAGTAAGTGAACTTAGGCTAGCGAAAATCCCAGAAGACAAAGAGCAATGTACATCTTAGAAAAGTAAACTGATGACTGAACAACAGACTCAGCCTGGGTTTTAATAATTAAATGTGTTGCCTGGTGTTTAAGATGGAGGTGCAATTGCCTAAAACCAGATTCTTTCTTTCCCTGGTTCATTCTGCTTGCGACACCTCCAACCCTTGTCCTTACCTCTCTTCTTGAAATCTCTAGTGAACCCTCTAGGAGAATCCACTCCTTGTTCTGTGAGTTAATGTGTCTTGCACGTATCTTGAGTGAGGCATGCATCACATAACACAAAAACTGCCATTAAATTCCTTTATAATTATGTTTAATATGCACATATCCACGTATTTTTGGACATACATACACCATTTGGTAAATATGACTATAAAGCTGTCTCTACCAACAGCCTTGAGTTTCTTTAGATGAGGGAATATACCATATTCTTTTTGGTTTCCCAAGAACCTAGTAAATAGCTATACACAATACGTTTGTAGAATGAATGCTACCATGGTAGTAACATAATTTGCAATTTACTTATTCAGAGAACTGAAAAAAAAAACAGGTAAATTCATCTGAAATCAATATGGAGTCACTCAGGGAAACAAAATTTTAATTTTTAAACTGAGTACAGAAAAGTAAACCTAAGGACAATGTAAACCCGTTTCCTAAACACCATTTCAACATTAGCTAAAGCCCCTGTTAACAATCCTTTTTTATGGGAATATTTCTTTTGTTCCTGCAAGAGATTATCTAGTATCCTGATGCATAAAGATTAATAATCTTCATAGTTTTATTCCAGTAAGTGTAATTGCAGATACTACTTTTTTCACTTAAGTCAAGTGTATAGTCTTTTTTGGAATCTTAATTTGTCTCAGAGGAATTCTGCTATAATGACTCCTAATCTTTTTGGAATCATAGCAAGTGTTTCTGTTGTTATAAATCCCTACCTTTCTGAAATGTAATACAAATTTTTTAAACAAAAAGTTATGTGTGTTCTCAAACTTCACCAGATTGCAAGCATTCAGGCACAGCTCTGCCACCACAAGTTGATAGCAGTTTATTAAAAATTAAGATGCATAATCTGTCATTCATTCAACAAAAGGTAACTGATTGCCTAATAGGTGGCCAGCTAAATTGTTACATAAAACTAATGATTTTCCTAAAACAGTTTTGAAGATCACTGAATAGCATCTACCACCTAATCCTTTATGAATTTTTATTGCTAGCAGACAAAACTCAGAAAGCTGCTCTGAATTACAATTTTATGCATTCATGTAAATATCTATATATGTATACACAAATACAGTTTTCTCCACACAGTTGGCATGGTTAGTAGAAAACAGTATAATAGCATTATTCTGCTCTGAAAGTGACCATCAACTACACAATGGATATATTTTTAAATATAAATATCAATTACTTCTTAATGCTCTGAATTCAGTGTGTTAGAATTTCTCAAAATATTCCTAAAGAATAACAAGGCAGTAAAATCCTTAAGTGATTCACCTGATATCCTGGCATGAAGATTCTGCTTCACAGAGGCACCCTCTGGCTGGGAAAGGGACTGGAGAATTGTCAAGGCTGATCTTTGCAGAGCACTATCAAAAACAGTTAGTACTTCACTGGGGAATGCGTTGAAATATTCCCCAATTTCCATGTTGGTCTCAAAAAGAGTCATGGCATTAACCACAACCGGGTAATGAGCATCTTCATCTCCTTCCTTCAAGATTAGAAGAATATCGTTCTTATGGTATTCCGACACATATGACTCAAACACTTGACCAACCAGCACAACCTGATCGCTATTCATCTTGAATCTGGGCAACTAAAGAAAAATAAAGGACCATATTATATCTTTGATATTGTCAACTTAGATAAAAGTTAACAAAAAAGATTAGTTATACATCATCCTGACTTTGGGTCACACTATAATCTCAAAATGTTATATGAATTCAAGTCTTAATTATATCTGAATTATCTGTTACAGTCACTTCATAAATCTATTTTTTAAGTGAGTAAAATTAAAAGTTAAAGAATTATATTGGGACTGATTATTAAATCCAAAATGGTCCAAGGCCCTTCCTATATCTTTTTCCAAAACTTCCTTCTCATTAACCCTATGATATGTAAAAGGCTCTTGCATTTTCTTTAACCACATTCCTCACACACATTTGCTCTCAAGGATAAAATCTTAAATGCCAATCTTTTTGCTAAAGTTACTCTTGGCAGAGTTCTTTGCAAGGGTCCTGGTTCTAGGTTTTATTCATATGAACAATGTATCTTTCTCTTTCTCATTCATTCTCTCTCTCCTTACACGCACACACATATTTACATGTACTGTGCTACATAAATGAAACACACACTCCTATTCAGACTGACAGCTAATTCTGACTTGAATAGTTAATAGACTAGACTGGGTTTAGAAATTTACATTTGGAGGTGAATTTGTCTTCTATTTCCTCTTCCTAACATAGGAAAACTATTGCTTTGGCAAAAATAGTTGTCAAGAGTAAAAAAACTAGATAGTTAAATGAAGGCAAGGCAAGGAAAATTTATCTTTAAATGATAAATAACTAGGATTGAAAATAAATACAGTATATTACATTTCTTCACCTATCTCATTCTCCTGGCAACATTTTTTAAAATTTGTATTTACAGCTGAAAAGGGCATAACCCAATTCTACTTTCATGTATACACACAGATTCCTGTCACAGACAAGATAATATGCTGGGAAATGAAAAGCACAATAAAAGGCTCTCTATGCCCTCAGAGAACCAAAGGACAGATCAAACGAAACAGTGCTCTAACAGTGGTAAAAATGCAATACAAATAGAAGCACAAAGGAGAATTACATTTAAATGGGGTGATAATCCCAAAGGTGCAAATGGGCAGTTACAAATAAATTGTCCAACTTGATCATCTAAGAAACTCTTATTTGGTTTGGAAACAGGGCACTGGAGAACAAGTGTACTTTAATTTGGCTTATTTCATTCAACATTTCTTGCATGGGCTCCACAAATAGATGATTAAACCAGAATGTTATAGAGTTCACAGTTTAGCATCTTAAATTATCATGCTAATTATTAAAAATATTTTGCTATCTCTGGGAACCTACTATTCTGGAAGGTATGAAAGGAGTAAGCAGGGTATATCACAGTTGGGCCAAGAATTCTGACAACTGCAGGATGACAGTGTGAGTGAGGTTAAGAGATATCAGTATAGCCAAGAGAATTAAAGAAAATTAAGGCCATACATTGATAAGTAATTTGCTTTGGTTAGGTAATTTAAATTGAGCCAAGTAAATGTAAAGCAGAAAGCACCTGGGAAGGAATTAATAATACAGTATTTCCACGATGTGGCCTTGGCTAAAACAAAAACAAAACAAAACAAAAACTGGACTCCCAGGTGGTACAAGGGAATCTCTAAGATTAATTGCATATTAAATTTGGAGCCACACGTTTAGCAATTTAAAAGCTCCGCATAGGTCAGAAAGGGGCCGCTGCAGAATTCATGGTTCAAATTAACGTCAGATTAAATTTCCCCAGTCTTTTATGAAATACCATCTTTCTCAAAAAGCATTTCTTAAAGAGCATTCACTTGCAATACCCAACCAAGATTCATCGTTTCCAAGCAGTTAGCTAACCCTATAAACATGCCCACCCCCATTGTTTTAAAACTTACTATTTGGGGTCGATATGAAACCTTGTTGTGCTACTTTACCCGGCTGACAAAAGCGAAGCACCAGCAGGCAAACCCAGGAGGCTGAGCAAGCCACGTTCTCCCGCTGGATCCCCGGGCCCGCGGCCCAGCCCGCCCCGCCGAGGAGCCCCGCCCACCGCGAGCCACGCCCCTGGCCCGGGCCCGGGAGCGCCGAGCCCTAAGATCCGCCGCAGGCCGGCTGCTCGCGGCTTCGTGGCGCCTTCTGCCCGCCCGCCCGCGCGCCCGGCTCCCCGTGGCGGTCGGCAACCGTGGGGCCGGGTGGTGCCGGGGGGACTGCTTCCCACACTTCCGACTCTGTCCGCAGCTCCTGCCCAGCACCACCTGTCCTGACACTTCCCGGCCCGGCTCCCGGTAGCTCCGTCGCCGGGCCAGTTCCAGAGTTGAATAGTTTTTTAACTAACCAGATGCGGGCGAGAGTTGGGACGAACTGCAGGAGAAAAAATACAAGTAACGGTGGAACAAGGCAGGGGCTGTCACTTACTCGTGGATACGCAGTGTCAGAAGTCGCCGGGGCCGCGCTGCTCCCGAGACAGGGAGGCGCCGAGCGACCAGGCCTGGCGGTGGACTAGAGCCACGGCCTCGGGCGCGCGAGGAGGCCGGGGAGGCGGGGCGCGTGCGCGGGGCCGCTCGAGGTGCCGCCGGCCGCGGGGGCGCGCAGCTCCGAAGGGCCCGCCTTCGCGCCTGGGTGAATCAGGCGCCCGGCGTTTAGCTGGGCGGCGCTCCCGAAGTGCCGGCCGCGCGCCCCCGGGCTCCGCGGCCTGCAGGGTTCTTCCGGGTGGAGGCGGCGCGCGCGCGCGCGGAGGCGGGACAGGGTGGGCGGGGCTGGAGGGTCCGGGCAGCGCCCCAGGCGGCGGGGCGAGGCGGGGCGAGGCGGGGGCGGGGCTGAAGGAGGCGGGGCAGGGCGGGGCTGAAGGAGGCTCGGCCGGCCCGGAGGACGCCGCAGTCCCAGGTGCACGGGGACGAAGAGGCTGTGCGCTGGCTCAGAGGGATTTGTCCAGATGGTGCTTTTGGTCTGAGTTTTGCCAAACCCAAGGCCGCACAGATTTTTCTCCTTTGTTTTATTCTAGAGGTTTTAGAATGAAGGTTTTATGTTAAAGTCTGTGATCCATTTTAAGGTAATTTTTGTATGGTGAGAAATGGATCTTAGGTAACTTTTTTTACTTATGGGTATCTAGCGCCATTTGTTGAAAGAGCTATCCTTTTTCCACTGAGTAGCCTTTACGCTTATGTCAAACATAAGTTCTCCTTATATGTTTGGATCTAATACTTTCTATTTTGTTGCCATATGTATTTTGTCTGTTTTGCAAAATGTATATACCACATTGTCTTCATTACTCTAGCTTTATAATGACTCTCGAAATCAGATTGTGGTTGGCCCCCAAATCTGTTCTTTCAAAGTTGTTTGGGCTTGTGTGTTTCCGTATGAATTTCAAAACAAGTGTGTCATTTTAACATGGAATCTATATGGAAAGAATTTAAATTTTCATAATATGGAGTCATATCATCCTTTAACAAAGTAAATCTCAACATTATTTAGGTGTTAGATAATTTCAACAATGTTTGCCCTTTTGTCATATCTATTTCTAATTCATCTTTATCCCTGAAATTGTGAAAGTTAATAAATAGAAACCTCATGAACTCAAGAAACAAGAAGGGGGAGCCTTACCACTCCACATCAGTCACAGGGAGAACTGTCAATTACACACCCCAATAAAAGAATCAACAGAAAGGAATCAAATACAGGCCCCAAAAGGGAAAGATGTACATTGCATGTGCTTCAGGAAATTCACAGCCCCTCAACTCAGTCAATGAGAAACCCCTATCACTCTGAACTTTTGCTCTTCTGCAATGGACTTTTATTTAAAACAACCCCTCCCAATTTCTTATTTCTTCTCCATAAAATAATGTTCCTCTTCTTTGTTGAACTTGCCTATGGTTTTGCCATAGTTTGCATGTCCTGAATTGCAATTTTCTGCTTTTCCTGAATCAATCCATTTTTACTGGTAAAATAACTGTTATTTTTAAGGTTAACATTGCTTGGTGATCAGAGTGGAGCCAGAGAAGGCCCTGAACAACTCTCGTTGGTGAGCAAACAGGGCCAGTACCCACAGAGCTCATTGAACTCACTGCTTTCTTGCTTATTCTGGAGTTTGTCAGAAAGTTTTTTACTGGATTTCGAGCTCCAATATATTTGCATTTTTGATCTCTCCGGGCTTTACTGGGGGATTTGTTTTAAGGCCTTATCCTTTCTGAGAGTGTTTGTTTGGCCTTCAGTCCAGTTCCTTTTGACTTTTCCTACAGGAACTGTGCTGGCCTTCGGTCCCCACCTTACAGGGATCACATGGTGCCTGTTGGAACTGTGTTAGCCTTTGGTCTGACTCCTGTTTGTGCCTGTTGCAACTGTGCTGGCCTTTGTTCCAATTTCTTTTGGAATCAGACGGTTCGTGTTGAAACTGTGCTGTTCACGAATTTTTCTTTTTCTCTTAGAGAAAAACTTCTAAGAAATGGGATCTCAGTCACCAAAATGCTTTGTGGGCAACCCCCCATTCTGGGACCCCTTCTGGTTTTATATTTAAAAACTATGGTTCTTCCTCACGTTGATGCCGGGGTTCTTGTTCACGGAGCCGAAGAATGAACTTTGCAAACACCCAAGGTACGTACAAGAGCAAGGTACAGGCTTTATTTATAGATAGAGTGAAAGGACAGAGCTCCTGGCTCACGCCAGGAGGGGCAAGAGAGTCCCGGGGTGGTCCGTTGTCTAGGGGGTTTTATAGGCAGTTGAGAGACAAAGGGCTAGGAATGTACACCTGTTAAGTGGTTTCAAATACTTCTGAAGAAACCCTTACATTTCTTATTAGTCTTCCTGGTTTTTTTTTAATATTTGAAAATATTCTTTCTAGCATATCTTTTTTTTAAATATAATTTATTTTATTATCATTAATCTACAATTACCTGTGAAATATTATGGTTATTGAACTACCCCTTCATCAGGTCCCCCCCGACCAACCCCATTACAGTCACTGTCCATCAGCATAGTGAGATGCTATAGAATCACTACTTGTCTTCTCTGAGTTGTACTGCCCTCCCTGAGCCCCCCCAACATTATACCTGCTAATCGTAATGCCCCTTTTTCCCTCTTATCCCTCCCTTCCCGCCCATTTTCCCCAGTCCCTTTCCCTTTGGTAACTATTAGTCCGTTCTTGGGTTCTGTGAGTCTGCTGCTGTTTTGTTCCTTCAGTATTTTTTCTTTGTTCTTATACTCCACATATGAGTGAAATCATTTGATACTTATCTTTTTCGGCTTGGCTTATTTCACTGAGCATAATACCCTCTAGCTCCATCCATGTTGTTGCAAATGGTAGGATTTGTTTTCTTCTTATGGCTGAATAATATTCCATTGGGTATATGTACCACCTCTTCTTTATCCATTCATCTACTGATGGACACTTAGGTTGCTTCCATTTCTTGGCTATTGTAAATAGTGCTGCAATAAACATAGGGGTGCATCTGTCTTTTTCAAACTGGGCTGCTGCATTCTTAGGGTAAATTCCTAGGAGTGGAATTCCTGGGTCAAATGGTATTTCTATTTTGAGTTTTTTGAGGAACCTCCATACTGCTTTCCACAATGGTTGAACTAATTTGCAGTCCCACCAGCAGTGTAGGAGGGTTCCCTTTTCTCCACATCCTCGCCAACATTTGTTGTTGTTTGTGTTTTGGATGTTGGCCATCCTCACTGGTGTGAGGTGATATCTCATTGTGGTTTTAATCTGCATTTCTCTGATGATTAGCGATGTGGAGCATCTTTTCATGTGCCTGTTGGCCATCTGAATTTCTTCTTTAGAGAAATGTCTATTCATGTCCTCTGCCCATTTCTTAATTGGATTATTTGCTTTCTGTTTGTTAAGGTGCATGAATTCTTTATATATTTTGGATGTCAACCCTTTATCAGATACGTTTTTTATGAATATATTCTCCCATACTGTAGGATGTCTTTTTGTTCTACTGATGGTGTCCTTTGCTGTACAGAAGCTTTTCAACTTGATATAGTCCCACTTGTTCATTTTTGCTTTTGTTTCCCTTGCCCAGGGAGATATGTTCATGAAGAAGTTGCTCATGTTTATGTCCAAGAGATTTTTGCCTATGTTTTTTTCTAAGAGTTTTATGGTTTCATGACTTACATTCAGGTCTTTGATCCACCTTGAGTTTACCTTTGTGTATGGGGCTAGACAGTAGTCCAGTTTCATTCTCTTACATGTAGCTGTCCAGTGTTTCCAACACCAGCTGCTGAAGAGGCTGTCATCTCCCCATTGTATATCCAAGGCTCCTTTATGAAATATTAATTGACTATATATGTTTGGGTTAATGTTTGGATTTTCTATTCTGTTCCACTGGTCTGTGGGTCTGTTTTTGTGCCAATACCAAATTGTCTTGATTACTGTGGCTTTGTAGTAGAGCTTGAAGTCAGGGAGTGTAATTTCCCGGTTTATTCCTCCTTCTCAGGATTGCTTTGGGTATTCGGGGTCTTTTGTGGTTCCATAGGAATTTTAGAATTATTTGTTCCAGTTCATTGAAGAAAGCCGTTGGTAGTTTGATAGTGATTGCATTGAATCTGTAGATTGCTTTAGGTAGTATAGCCATTTTGACAATATTTATTCTTCCTAGCCAAGAGCATGGGATGCATTTCCATTTGTTAGTGTCCTCTTTAATTTCTCCTAGGAGTGTCTTGTAGTTTTCAGGGTATAGGTCTTTGACTTCCTTTGTTAGGTTTATTCCTAGGTGTTTTATTCTTTTAGATGCAATTGTGAATGGCATTGTTTTTCTGATTTCTCTTTCTGTTAGTTCATCGTTAGTGTATAGGAAAGCAACAGATTTCTGTGTGTTAATTTTGTATCCTGCAACTTTGCTAAATTCAGATATTACTTCTAGTAGTTTTGGAATGGAATCTTTAGGGTTTTTTATGTACAGTATCATGTCATCTGGAAATAGTGACAATTTGACTTCTTCTTTACCAATCTGGATGCCTTGTATGTCTTTGTTTTGTCTGATTGCCGTGGCGAGGACCTCCAGTACTATGTTGAATAACAGTGGAGAGAGTGGGCATCCCTGTCTTGTTCCCGATCTTAGATGAAAAGCTTTCAGCGTCTCGCCCTTCAGTATGATGTTAGCTGTGCGTTTGTCATATATAGCCTTTATGATGTTGAGGTACTTGCCGTCTATACCATTTTGTTGAGAGTTTTAATCATGAATGGATGCTGAATTTTGTCAAATGCTTTTTCAGCATCTATGGAGATGATCATGTGGTTTTTGTTCTTCTTTTTGTTGATGTGGTGGATGATGTTGATGGATTTTCGAATGTTGTACCATCCTTGCATCCCTGGGATGAATCCCACTTGATCATGGTGTATGATCCTCTTGATGTATTTTTGAATTCGGTTTGCTAATATTTTGTTGAGTATTTTTGCATCTACGTTCATCAGGGATATTGGTCTGTAATTTTCTTTTTTGGTGAGGTCTTTGCCCGGTTTTGGTATTAGAGTGATTCTGGCTTCATAGAATGAGTTTGGAAGTATTCCCTCGTCTTCTATTTTTTGGAAAACTTAAGGAGAATCCGTGTTATTTCTTCTCTATATGTCTGGTAGAATTCAGAGGTGAATCCATCAGGCCCGGGGGTTTTGTTCGTGGGTAGTTTTTTGATTACCAATTCAATTTCGTTGCTCGTGATTGATCTGTTTAGTTTTTCTGTTTCTTGCTTGGTCAGTCTTGGAAGGTTGTATTTTTCTAAGAAGTTGTCCATTTCTTCTATGTTTCCCAGCTTGTTAGCATATAGATTCTCATAATATTCTCTTATGATTCTTTGTATTTCTGTGGGGTCTGTCGTGATTTTTCCTTTCTCATTTCTGATTGTGTTTACGTGTGTAGATTCTCTTTTTCTCTTAATGAATCTGGCTAGGGGTTTATCTATTTTGTTTATTTTTTCAAAGAACCAGCTCTTGGTTTCATTGATTTTTTCTATTGTTTTATTCTTCTCAATTTTATTTATTTCTTCTCTGATCTTTATTATGTCCCTCCTTCTGGTGACTTTGGGCCTCATTTGTTCTTCTTTTTCCAATTTCAGTAATTGTGTCTTTAGACTATTCATTTGGGAATGTTCTTCCTTCTTTAAATAGGCCTATATTGCAATATACTTTCCTCTTAGAACTGTCTTTGCTGCGTCCCACAGAAGTTGTGGCTTTGTGTTGTTGTTGTCATTAGTCTCCATATATTCTTTGATTTCTGTTTTGATTTGGTCGTTAACTCATTGATTAATTAGGAGAGTGTTGTTAAGTCTCCATGTATTTGTGAGCCTTTTTGATTTCTTTCTAAAATTTATTTCTAGTTTTATACCTTAGTGATCTGAGAAGTTGGTTGGTAGGATTTCAATATTTTTGAAATTACTGAGGTTCTTTTTGTGGCCTAGTATGTGGTCTATTCTGGAAAATGTTCCATGTGCACTTGAGAAGAATGTGTATCCTGTTGCTTTTGGGTGTAGAGTTCTGTAGATGTCTGTTAGGTCCATCTGTTCTAGTGTGTTGTTCAGTGCCTCTGTGTCTTATTTTCTGTCTGGTTGATCTGTCCTCTGGAGTGAGTGGTGTGTTGAAGTCTCCTAAGATGAATGCATTGCTGTCTATTTCCTCCTTTAATTCTTTTAGTATTTGTCTCACATATGCTGGCACTCCTGTGTTGGGTGCATATATATTTATAATGGTTATATCTTCTTGTTGGACTGACCCCTTTATTATTATGTAATGTCCTTCTTTATCTGTTGCTACTTTCTTCGTTTTGAAGTCTATTTTGTCTGATACAAGTACTGCAACACCTGCTTTTTTCTCTTTGTTGTTTGCATGAAATATCTTTTTCCATCTCTTCACTTTTAGTCTCTGTATATCTTTGGGTTTGAGGTGAGTTTCTTGTAAGCAGCATATAGATGGGTCTTGCTTTTTTATCCATTCTGTTACTCTGTGTGTTTTGATTGGTGCATTCAGTCCATTTACATTTAGGGTGATTATTGATAGATATGTACTTATTGCCATTGCTGGCTTTAGATTCATGGTTACCAAGGGTTCAAGGGTTGCTTCAATCTAACTTAACTTTCTTGTTAAGTTATTGTAAACACAGTCTGATGTTTCTTTATTTCTCTCCCTTCTTATTCCTCCTCCTCCATTCTTTATATACTAGGTGTTTTATTCTTTGCCTTTACTTAGTATTTGGATGGTCTTCTTTCTTTGTTATGATTTTATTTTCTCTGGTGACATCTTTTTAGCCTTAGGTGTGCTTCCATCTAGAGCAGTCCATTTAAGATATCCTGTAGTGGTGGTTTATGAGAGGCAAACCCTCTCAACTTTCGTTTGTCTGGAAATTGTTTAATGCCTCCATCATATTTAAATGATAGTTGTGCTGGATACAATATTCTTGGTTCGAGGCCCTTCTGTTTCATTACGTTAAATATATCATGCCATTCTCTTCTGGCCTGTAACATTTCTGTTGAGAAGTCTGATGATAGTCTGATGGGTTTTCCTTTGTAGGTGATCTTTTTTCTCTCTCTAGCTGCCTTTAATACCCTGTCTTTATCTTTGATCTTTGCCGTCTTAATTATTATGTGTCTTGGTGTTGTCTTCTTTGGGTCCCTTGTGTTGGGAGATCTGTGGGCTTCAGTGGACTGTGAGACTATTGCCTTTCCCAGCGAGGGAAAGTTTTCAGCAGTTATTTCTTCAAAGACACTTTCTATCCCTTTTTCTCTCTTCTTCCTCTGGTACTCCTATAATGCGAATATTGTTCCGTTTGGATTGGAACATTCCAATATTCTTTCATTCCTAGAAATCATTTTATCTCTCTCTGCCTCAGCTGCTCTGTATTCCTGTTCTCTGATTTCTATTCCATTAACAGTCTCTTGCATCTTATCCAGTCTGCTGTTAAGCCCGTCGATCGCTTGTCTGATTTCTGCATTGTCTTTCCTCAGTTCCCTCACTTCCTCCCTCAGCTCTTGCACATTTCTCTGTAGGTCCATCAGCATGGTTATGACTTTTATTCTGAAATCTTTTTCAGGAAGACTGTGCATTTCCATCCCTTCAGGCTCCCTCTCTGGAGTTGTCTGGTTGATTTTGGTCTCAACCACATTCCTCTGTCTTTTCATGGCTATAGAATTGGTCACTGGTAGTTGCCACGTATGTCAGCTGGGCTCTTTAAGACTTTAAAAAGAGAAAAAAAAAAGAAGAAAGAAAGAAAAAGAAAAAAGAAAGAAAAGAAAAAACAGAAAACAAAACAAAACAAAAAAATAAAAATGCCCACCGGGAATAGATTCTGTGGGAATGCTGTAGGTGGCGCTATTGCCCCACTATTCCACAGCTGTGACTGTGCCGCTCTGCAGGGTCCTTTATCGCTCTGGCAGGGGTGGGAACGAATAGGAGGCTCTTGATCTCAGTGAGAAGTGTAAGTATGGCTACGCTTCCCCAGTCGCCAGCTAAGGCGTCTGAAACTCCCCAGGACTCCCAGCTGCTGGGCTGAGTGTGCTGGGGCGATCCGGCTCCTCTGCTGGGCTCCTGTCTCTTTAAGCCCGCTGAAGAAAGCGCGTGCTTTTTTTTTTCCTTCCCGGGAGCTGGCTGCAAGCACCCTGGCGCATTCCCCACTCAGATCCTGCCCCACTGTCTCACCAATCTCCGCTGCACTGCGCAATGTGGGTCAGCGTTCCCCGCGCAGATCACCGGGGCTGGCTACTTCGCGGGGTGTACTTCCACTCCCTCCTGGCTCTGAATCCTCTCCTCCCGCCCGTGCGCTGGGGTGGGTGAGTGCTCGGGTCCCGCCGGGTCGCGGCTCCGTATCTTACCCGCCTCTTGGGGTGCCAAGTCCTCTCGGGTGTAGCTGCATGCTGTGCACTTTCCTGTGTATTCTGATCTCTCTTTTAGGAATAGATGTATTTGCTGTGTTTTCGTAGATAAATATAGTGTTGGGAGGAGATTTCTGCCGCCCTGCTCATGCCACCATCTTCCTGGAAGTCAAGACCGCTGAAAAAAGCCCATGGTTTTCTTTTTTTTTTCCTCCCTGGGAGCTGGCTGCAAGCACCCTGGCGCGTTCCCTGCTCAGATCCTGCCCCTGTCTCTCCAATCTCCGCTATACTGCACGATGTGTGTCAGCGCTCCCTGCGCAGATCACCGGGTCTGGCTACTTCGCGGGGTGTACTTCCACTCCCTCCCAGTTCTGAATCCTATCCTCCCACTGGTGCGCTGCGGTGGGGGAGTGCTTGGGTCCCGCCGGGTCGCGGCTCCGTATCTTACCCGCCTCGCGGGGTGTCGTGTCCTCTCGGGTGTAGCTGCACGCTGTGCGCTTTCCTGTGTATTCTGGTCTCTCTTTTAAGAATAGTTGTATTTGCTGTATTTTCATAGATACATATAGTTTTGGGAGGAGATTTTTTCTGCCCTGCTCATGCCGCCATCTTCCTGGAAGTCTCTTTCTGCCTTTCTCTTGCTGCTTTTAAAATTCCCTCAATCTTTAATATTTTAATTACTGTGTGTCTTTGTGTGGAACTCTTGATTTTCCTTGTTATGGGCTCTGTGCTTTCAGGAGCTGGATGTGTTTCCTTCTCTGGGTTGAGGATGTCTTCAACTATTATTTCTTCAAATAGGCTTTCTGCCCCTTTTCTCTTTCTCTTTTTCTGGGATGCCTAGTAAGTGAATGTTGTTTCATTTGAAGTTGTTGCAGAGCTCTTACAGCAACTTTTCATTTTTAAAGTTCTGTTGTTCAGTTTACTTTCCACTACCCTGTCTTCCAGCTCACTGATCTGTTCTTTTGTATTCTCTTATCTGCTATTGAATCCCTGTATTGTATTTTTCATTTCAGTTACTGTATTCTTTGGCTGTTCTTTTTAAAAAATATTTCTACCTCTTTGTTGAAGTCCTCCCTGAGTTTTTCTGTTCTTTCAAGCCCAGTGAGCATTTTCATGACTACTACTTTGAGTTCTTTATTGAGTAGATTGTTTATCTGCATTCAGCACTTTTTTGTTTGGAACATATTCCTCTGTCTCATTTTGTCTGGTTCTGTTTATTTCTATGATTAGCTAAATCTACCATATCTTCTGGTCTTGATAGCAGTGGCTTTATGAAGTAGGTATCCTGTGGTGGCAGCAGTATGAAACCCCTGCTCACAAGAGCGCAGGGCTCCAGAGTGTTCCGTGTATGGGCTGTGGGCACCCTCCTGTTGTGGCTGAGCCACAGCCGCTGTGGGTTGGCTTTGGGTTAGGCCAGCCCCCAGCCTGGCTGCTAGCTATGGCTACTGCTCTTTGGCCTTTGTGTGCAGCTGGCTGGTGCAGCTTAAAGATGAGGTAGCTCCTTTGCTGGTGTGCCATGGGGTGGGGCCAGGACAGCCTGGCTGTCGGCAGTGGCCAGTGGCTACTGCTTTCTTGTGTGTGACTGGGTGGTGAAACTCAAAGCCTGGGCCATCCTGTTGCTGGTATGCCATGCAGCTTAAAGACCAGGCTTCTCCTCTGCCTATGCCCTCTGGGCAGGCACACTGAACATGGCCAGCACTCAACCTGGGTGTCCTAAGTGGCCTAGGAGACCACCACTGAGCTGGATGTGCTGGGTGGGCAAGTCTGTAGGAGAATGCTGGGGCAGGGCAAGTGGGATATGTCGTTTCAGACCTATGTCCTGCATCTGATCAGCTAGGCTGAAGGAGGGCTAGAAATGTGATGTCTGCCAGCCCTTTCCTGCCTGGAGAGAGCTCCCTCAGGCCCCTCCCCTTGCCATACCTCCTTTCAAACTGCTGCTTCTGTATTGGGTCTAAGACCAATTGACCCAGTACGTCACTCCTCCATGAGCGGTGACTCGATCTCCCACAGCCTCTATCTGTCCCTGGCACTCAGCCCTATTGATTTTCAAAGCCCAACACTATAAAGACTCGTCTTCCCAGAGTAGATCCTCAGGGCCAGGTGTGCTGGGTTCCAAAGGTGTTTCTTTTCCCCCTTATGTTTGTTCCTCACTCAGCCCTGCTTATGGCTTGGGTGGAGAAGGGCTTGGATCCCCATCAATTGTGGCTCTGCTTTTTTAATCTTTGCAATTTGGTCTTCACTTTTTTTGTTAGATGTAGGTGTGTTCTGCTGGTCTCCGGTCATTTTTAGAATTAGTTGTTATATGTAGTTGCTGCCTCAGTGTATAAATGGGAAGAAGTTAATACAGTGACTTCCTATTCTCTCTTCCCAGAGTCCTCTAATTAGTATTGCTTTTTGACAAACTTTTGCATATATGGTTCTTATGGGCATGAATGAAGCATTTCCAACCATGTTATGTATTTTCCTTTTCTACCCCCTAATCCACATTAATCCTCTACATGATGAGAGACACAGCAAAACAAGCCAATCATGGTTCAGCTGTTCAAGAAGCGCTTTTTCTGCTCTAGCTCTAGTACAGAGCTAGTATATGCAAAGAAAATACTCCTTATGATTCTCCCTTTAGGACCCATCTCTTCACTGCAGATTTAAAATCAAAGTGTTTGGTGAAAAGCTACAAGTTTGGAAACACTGTTTAATAATGATGAAAAGCCTTAGGTAAATATTTTAAGATATGGTGTTAAGAACAAAAACTAAAGAGTTTTAGTCAACTACCTATCATTGGTTATGAAGGCGGTAACAGAATGAAATAACCAAGCATCTTTATCTCTATGTAAAAATCAGTTTTACATCTTCTAAGGTAAGAGTGATATTATCACTTATAATAAATATGTATTCGATTTTCATTCCCCATTTCTGGCACAGAGCTCCTAAAACCATTGGGATTCCCTAAGTGATGAGAGGAGAAAATGACTTTTGTTATGTTAATGTGATTTTTGAACCCCACTGAAGGATGGGGGCTGGTTGCCAAAGGGCTCCTCCCTGTGATTAGAATGTTGGAACCCCTAGGCCTCCAGGGAAGGGAGAGGGGCAAGAAATTTTCAATCACCAATGGCCAATGAATTTAATGAATCAGTCCCATGTAATGAGGTCTACATAAAAACCTATAAGGGTTGGATTCAGAGAACCTCTGGGTTGGTGAACCAGGACACCTCCCTGTGCCACAGTTCCGGGTCCCAAACTCCCTGAGCTACAAGGCTCCTTTGTTGGGTACCTCACCTCATGAATCTTCTCATCTGGCTATTGATTTGTATACTTTGATATCCTTTGTAATTGTGATACAATGAGTCATATGAAATAGGTATTTGGTCATTCAGATGACCAAATACATATTTCCCAAGTTTATTTGGTCTTCATCCACAGTTCCTGAAAACACTGCAGTCTTAAAGGTGAAACAGGTGTTTTATCATGTCAATGAGAGACTTTTGGATTCCTACCCAAGGGCAGGGCTGAAAGTTGAATCTCCCAATGGCCAAAAATTTAGTCAGTTAGGGCTATGCAATGAAGCCCTCACTAAAACCCAAAAAGATGAGCTTTTTGCTCCCTCCACTCTGGTCATTTGGATCCTGCTTCTTTGTTGGAGAGAGTTTCTATGCTTGGGGAACCAGAATGCCTCCATGTGCCACGGAGCCAGGCCCCAAGCTCCACAAGGCTAGAAGCTCCTTTATTTGGCACTTTGCCGTGTCTCTCTTCATCTGGCTGTTAACTTGTATCCTTTACTAAACTGGTAAATCTGTTTCCTGAGTTCTGTGAGCCGCTCTAACAAATTAACCGAATCTAGGGGATGGTTGTGGGAACCTTCAATCTGTAGCCAGCTAGTAGGTCAGAAGCACAAACTGCCTGGGGCTTGTGACTGGAGTCTGGAGTTGGGGGTGGAGGGCAGGCTTGTAGGATGGAGCCCTTAACCTGGGAGCCTGGGGCTGTCTCCAGGCAGATAGCATCAGAATCGAGTTCCCCAACGCCCTCCCAGTGTTCAAGTATTGCTTGGTGTAAGTATGTGTGGGAAGATCCCTTTCTGCATACTCACACACATTGGAATCTGGTCTGGGAACCTGAATGAAGTTATACCACTATTACTGCTGGGTATGATATTGTTATTGTTATACATATATGTAGGGAACAAATACACCTTGCATTTGGTGTCAGATGAGTGGGAATCACAGTTATAAACGGAATATCTAGTGAATTAAATGGGTTTCCTGAGTTCTGTTAGCTGCTCTAGGAAATAAATCAAGCCCAAGGAAGGGGTCATGGGAACCTCTGATTTACAGCTAGTGGGGCAGAAGCATAATTGGCATCTGAAGTGGAAGGCAGTCTTGTAGGACTGAGCCCTTAACTTGTGGGATCTGATGCTACCTCCAAGGAGATAGAGTCAAAATTGAGTTGAATTGTTGGAGTTACTTAGATGTGTGGGGACCCCTTCCTTCTACCACCCAGTGCACTTTAGAAATTGGTGATTAGACTCTTTAGTAAGGCAGTTGATAGTATTTGTCCACTATGGTTTTGCTTCTAAAATCCTAGCTTTTTTTTTTTAAATAGGGTGTTTAAAAATAGCATTTCTATCATTATCATTTCTCTACAAATACTTTTGATCTTGTCCTCCTTTTGTACTTACCTAACAAAATCCTAATCCTGGTTATGTACAACTATCCATTTTTATAAATCTGTATCCAAGCAGCTGAAGATGGCCAATGAGCAGTCATGCTGATGGACTTCAGTATAAATATATAGATAAACTCTGACCTCAGTCCTTGGCTGACAATCCTTTTATAATTCTCTACAAATTTGCCTTTTACCTTTCAAGATGACTATTTACTCACTTACAATAATTTATATCATCCTAAATAATTTATACGTTTCACAACTATTGCATATTATCTTTATAGGAAGGTAGGGTAGAATGTTTTATTACACAGCCCTGGAGATGGAGTCACTGAGGTTAAGATACTTTTTGGTAACAAAACCAGTACTAGGGATCCTCAGAGTAAGCGAGCTTCCTATCCCTGAAGTATTAAACAGTCAGGAATGTTACATAGGAGATTCAAGCACCTGTGGGAGATTAGAAGAGATGGGTTTTAAGGTCTTTTCTAATCCTAAGATTCTAGGATTCCATGTTGCTTTTCTATCAAAATGTTTTGCTGAAACGTTTTCTTCAATCACAACGTTAACCATTTATATGCTTTTGCTGCCATTACCCTGAACCTGTTTTTGTTAAGACCATTTTCGAGTTATCAAAGACAATGGACACTTCCATTATTTCCCTTTCCTGAACTCTACAGCACCTGACATGGTTGGTTGGCTGTTCTATGAAACATTCTTCCATAACATCATGCTTTTTTAGATCTGCAACTCTGTTTCTCATTTAAGCCCTGCGTGCCACTTAAATGTTGGTGTCCTGTCCTCCAAAGTTCTGCCAACAATCCCTTTGCTTGCTGTTTGCTTCCATATCCTTAACTGCCTGTTAATTATTCCAGAGAAACTTTAAATTCAACATATCTGAAAACACACTTTATCTTTTTCCAATGCTTCATTTTCTTTCATGTTCCACACATTTCTCACCAATTCCCACCAATTGTTTTCACTCTATTCTCTCATCTGCATTCCCATTAGTACTGTTTTGGTTCAGTCCTCATCTGAGCCAATTCAATAAGTCTTGAAGTGGTCTCGCTGTTAGGTCCCCATCTCTTTTGAACAAAATGCAGCCAATATGGTGATCTAACTTTAAAAAAAATCTAATCATGCTATTTATCACCTGCCCCAAATTCTAGAGGATCAAGTTGAATTTCATACTAAGCATTACAAGCCCTTTGTAGCATAATGGGCAGATGACAGGTTTCAATCCTTACTAGTTGTATGATTGTGCTTTCAGGTTCTTCATCTGAATTATTTTTGAAGGGTTAAAAGGGTTAAATCCATAGTGTCTAATACAAGGTAGGAGCTCAAGAAATGGCTGCTCTCTTATCATGCCATCTTCTCTAGCCCTACACATTAGTTCTACAGGATTGCACGTGATTCTTTAGATGCAGCTGATCTCCTTTTTCTCGACTCCTGTTTGAGCTGTGCCTGCAGTAGCCCATCCCTGGTCGGTCTGGTTAATTCCAACTCATTTTTTAATATTATACTTAGGTACCACTTCCAAGTCAAGCTCTCCCTGCCACCACTTAGGCAGAATTAATCTCTTCCTCCTTTCTGCTCCCATTGTACACTCCATGAATCTTTTAGTGCCCCTCCTGATAATTGCTTAAAAAAATTGATTATGGACTATTTCAGTAAGTATACTGTTAGCTCTTTGAAAACAGGTGTTCATCTTTGCATGCCTGTATCTTGCACAGACATCTGCATGAGTACTGATCATCAAATCCTTGGTAAATAAAAGTACGATTATAAGATATAAACTAGGGGCAAGAATATGTGCTTATAACTAGATTTATTTCCTGAAATAAGTATTAACCATTTTTTTAAGAAAACGCAAATTTTGTAGAGAATTTTTTTTTAAGGATAAAGAACATGCCACCAATTGTACATACTCATATGCAGTGGTTATTCCTTGAAGATTTTGTGAGGATTAAATGAGATAATCTTTCTATTGTCCCCTTACATAGTGCCTGATACATAACCATTTAACAAGTTGGTCTTTAATATTATGATCATTCACAGAACAGGTATTTGCATATATCTTACCCAGACTGTTCTAAAATCTCTATTACTAAATAAACTAATTTTGGCACTCCTAGAAGTGGATACACTTTCAGGGCCACAGAATACAATATAATAGGCAGCCAAGATGGACTCATAGGTCTCATTAACATGTGAAAGTAGTTGAGTCCATGTTCATGTATCAATACTACTGTCTACTTAGAAAACTAACAAACTGGCTTTGAAGAAAAGATAGAATTTATATCTCTTTACTTGGTAAGTTTTAGCCATAAAGCATAATATTAACCATACATACTGACTGTACTGTAGAAGTTAGATCCTCAACTATCAGAATAAAAACACTATAAATAAGTACTTCATATACTTGAAAGTCCACAATTTCCACAAGTGTTTTCACTTTAGCCTTGTAAACTAAGAGAACACAGTTTAGTCATGGTTACACATGGTAAAAGAACAAATTATTAGATGATAATATATTTCTGTATCCTAATTTTTTATTAAATAGATATTTTATGATTATTCAGTAAAACTCTTAAGTCTTACCTGTAATTAAGAGACATATTTAAAAATTAAAACTTACTAGAAAAAAAATGAAAAGCATTTTTGTTTGTTCTAACAAAATTTATTATGTAGTAATTACAAAGGTTAAAGACTCTTCCATGTCAAATAAAAATAACTGTTATAGTTACACACATAATATAATACCTTATACTTGATTCCAATAATACCACAGGAAATACAGTGCATTTTCAAATTGGAGAGACAAATACTTTCTCATTCACAGTGTCTGATACAGGAAAGCCTGTTCACATAGTGATCTATATAAGGTCATGCTCTTAGTAAGAGTCCACACGGAGCTGGGCCAACACAGTTCTTTCAGAATGTGAAGTTCCGGGCAAACCACTCCTGGCGCTGGGGGTCTGGAGCGGCCACGGGGGAGGCTTCACTCTGAGGAGGACTGAATTCATGAAAGAGAGAGACATGTAACCCAGCATTTAGCTGCTTTGCAAAATGAAGGGAAAAACACAGAAACATCAATGTAGGCGACCACAACTAGTTCCCTATGTTAGAAGATGTTTTTTAAAGATTTGCTACTGCCCTGCCCTAGGTCTGGTTCTCCACTCCACGAGAGCGCGTCAGCAGCCCAGGTGAAGTCGGCTGAGGAGGAGCCACATCACAACAATTACAAAAACCCAAAAACCAAACAGTTGAGAAAAAATAACATCACCTTCTTTGGATAAAAAATTCAGAAGGAATTGTGGGAAATGAGAGCACAAGATAACATTCTTTTCTTTTAATTAAAATTTCAGACTCTGACACAAGCATTTGATTCTTACAGATGTGTCCTTAAATAGAACTAAATTAAGTAACTAAGCCATGGTATAGCATTTTTACTACGTGCATATCTATTTTGAACTTTCATGAGTCCATAAGCAAATACTCTAGGGTAAAAGGAGTGTATTAGGAAGCCAATTTCCCCCCATCTTCAAAGTTAGGTAATATACTTATCTTAATTCTAACTAAAGATTCTTTGGGCTAGTTAAGAAAGTAAAAGAATCCCTACTGTGTCTGGGGGAATGACAAGGCACGCGACAATGGGTAACGGACTCCAGGAGCCACGTCCCTTGAGCTCATGCACATGCACCTACTGACACCTGAACACACCCATGCGTGAGGGAAATGAGCCACACAAGATATTTAGCAGGAGACACATTCAAAGGTGTATGTGACTATTTTTCATTCTTGCTATATTTTTCTATTTAGAAAATTCATTTTATCATTAATCACTTAGCTTAGAAAAAGAGAGTCTACTTGTAAGACTTACTAGTAACACTGCTCAGATTTAGTAAGAATAAGTAAAAAAAAAACCCCACAAAATCAGTAATAGTAATGAAAGCACAAAGTGACAGTACCTTGACTTTGATTATTCAAACAACTGGATTTTATTCAAATTTACATATTGATTTAATAAACTCTTAAGTTAACTTAAAATTGGAATGTCGATCATAAAAATTATTTTTTATAAGTTTATTTTTTGTTTCTATATATGATCAAGTTTCCAGAGCTTACATAGTTTTAATTTTGGTAATAAGCTGCATGTTTATAAATAAGCCTGGAAAACTTAAGAAAGGGGAAAAAAATAGACATTTAAGAAACAGAAGCAAATAAAAGCCACTTAAGAAATTAAAAATATTTTAAAGTTCTGTAATAAGAATGGATTGGTAATGAAAAATTGGTGACAATACTAAAAATGAAGCAACTGTCCATAAATATTAAAATTCTATGCATATGAATTACACTAGCACCATTTTAAACATTTAGAAAATTGACAAGAAATTAGAAAATCTTTTAACAGAGTCAAAAAGGAGTACTCTAGAGAGGTGATAATATATTTTGAAAATATTTCAGTTATATTCCTTTACCTAGGCTGTTCGTAAAGTAGTACATTTCTACAGTGTAAGAGGGTAAATTTCTCAAGTTAAAAAAGAAAGAGAAAATGACTGGTGAGACGGGGCTCACCTCAAAAATGTCTTGGGCTCTTTGGGTGGCCCTGGCTGGGGCAGTGGCTTGCTGCTGTTGAACTCAGTGTCGTGCACTGGAGAATTGGGGATGGGGTCCAGGCGGTTAGGGTGTCCGCTGCCCACTCCACCAGAGTCCAGAGCACTCAGATCGGGGACACTCACAAACCTGTTTGATGATGACTTATCATTCTTCTTCTTTTGCTGCATTAAAAATAATACATGTGAGGATAGTCCCTGCATAAGGACAAATGAAAAATGGGAATAGTAGAAGACAGAAATTTGGCAAGGGAATATTTTGGAAGTTTTATGTTAAATTAGGATGTTACAATGAACCAGTGTCACCCAAATCGTGGTCTGGGGATCCTTGGAGGTGTTTATCTACATGGAATCCTCACAGACAGACATGCTGCTAGGGCAGGAAGAATGAGGAAGAAACGCGGAGGAACAGTTCGTGGGGAGGGGAGGAAGAGGAGGTGGAAGGAAGGCCGAGAGGTAAAGAATACTGGGACGAGAAGGGAAGACGGGTGGAAAGAGTAGGTCTTGTGGGTACCACAAAGTTAAATGGATTTAGACTAAAATTAGGAGGAGGTGTAAAGTTAAATAATTTTAAGAGCGGTCCATGAACTTTATCCATCTGTCAAAGGGAGGCAGTCCTTGCCTGGAAAAAAAAAGGAATGAGAAAATGCTTGGCAAAGTAGTGTGAAACAAATCTCACATTTCTACTTAAAACCTAAAGCTAACTTAAAGAAAAGAAATAAATCAGTTTTAAATTCACTACACCATCCTTCTGAAGAGAGAAAATTTGCACAATTAAGTCTCATTTCCCAATTAACTGGTAGTATCATTAACTAGCTCACAACCTTTTAACAGAATTTAAAGGTTATAAAACAAGTGATCATTTTTTAAAATTTTATTTAAAATTAACAGACCTAAAGAGAAATACAACTGTAGATTATCAAAATTTATCAACTTGCAAATCACTAACTTTATTCACAGCTCTAGAATCAATGAACATCATTTTTGCTATGTAGGATAAAAAGTAACATGTTATAAGATTTTGAATATTCTCATCTTTTACTAGTTAAATGATGCTAATTAAGTTTATGAAATGGTATTTTGCAAAACGATTCCAGCATTTGGAAAAAAAACTACAGACAAGATGGCCCTTTGCCCTCTGTCATACTGTGTGAATCACAAAGTGTCTGAAAAGGAGATTCTGTTAGCATAACTGAAAAAAGAAAGGAAGAATAGTATCTTCTTCATTACTATTTGTGAAAATTGAAGTCACTTTTCTTAGGAGTCAAAAGTTACCAAGATGTATTTTTTGCATTTTTTTGCTCTAGTCATGAGAGGGCATAAATAAACTTACTTAAGGTTCCTAGATTAAGAAATCAAAAGTTCTACATAATAGTTTTATAGCTAAAAATGTAATTCCAATAAAATAAAAAATAAAAGGAAAATATTTCTAATATATCTTGTTTCTACAAGTCTCATATTGCTTTATAATAAAAAGCTTATTTCACCTAAATTATGAGTTTAAAAACTGAACTATATGTATTCATTCACCAAGTATTTATCGAGAGCCTTCTACATGCCATGCAGTATTTCAGGCTCTGGAGATACAGCTGTAGCTCCCTCTACTTTAGTCATTCTATTTTACGAAACATTTATCACTTTAACTTGGGAAGGAAGGATAGATTCCATGTTCTTTAACAGAGAAGTCTTATGAGCTTTGAAATAAAAACTTTCTGGCTTAGGGCCTAATAGAAAATAGGCAAGATATGCAAATTAATTAAATCTGAATTTTGAAAAAAAACTTTAGCAACAGAACTTTTATTTCTACAACAGATTTCTGCTAAAAGATATGTAATCTCTTTGAAGGCAATATACATAATTGTGTACTTCTCATTAATTGCTTTATTCATTAGAGTAATTTATGATAGCTTATAGAAAATTTGATAAAATTTTGAAACAAATTACTGATTGAATACCCACTATACCCAAAGCCTCTGATGGGAGCCATTGGAAGCTGCGGAACAAAGTTGTATAAGACTTAGTCTATTTCTTTTGTCTAAGTGGCCTTCTTTCTGTCCTGAGAGAGTAACATAGAGACAGAACAGGTCATGTTCAATTTTAATTGTCATAAGAATGACAGAAGTAAAGCCTTTCTTGGAAGATTGGTAGGCAACAAAATAAATGCCCAACCCAAAGTGCATTATGATGGTAGGCCTTCAGTTAGGGAACGCTGCTGGGTGCATGGGCTGCAGTGCCTTTCAGGACCCCATGGAAGATACTGAACACTAAGGGAATGACAAGAAGTTACCTTGAGGATATTATCTAGAAGGGTTTTCTTTAGAAATATGAGAAACACAATAGTAGAACCACAGTTTTATAGTATTAATAAAATAATGCTTTAAGGAGTATGAATTCTCGCAAATAAATGGCTATTATTAGAGTCTCATTCTGAAAATGAATGCATAAAGAATTCATAGATTTTTAGTCCTAGATTATTAAATTTAAGAAAACATTTGGAAGCTTTATCCTATGATGCTCTAAATATTTTAATAAACTTTAAGCTACATCCCTATACAGCACATACCTTAGTCAATGGATTAATAACACCAACAGTAGGACTTGAGTTAAACACTTTGTTGAAGTTAGTTTCTCGATTGACTAATTCCAGCTGATAAAATTTATTATCCTCCTATGTAAAAGAAGTACAGACATCTCTTAAGTATTTTCTATTATTCAAAAACTTAATTATATAAATGCCACTTCATTCAAAATTTAATATAAAACCTAAATGAAGATTTATATACCTTGTTCAAAGATTTTTAGATCTGATTGCCAGTGTCTTAAAGACTACTGGTGGGTATAAGTTTCCAATACCTCTCAAACCCCATGCTCCAGGGCTCTTCTCTATCCTTTAATATCTTTTTCCTTCAAGACTAGCTCTCAATGTTTTGTTTGGTCCCATCTCTATTCCAGAGGGCTGGCTGTGAAGCTTGAGCAGGCTTAACTTTTATTCATGGAGTTTCGTGCATGACTGAGTTGTTTCCATACATGAAGATGACATGTACCATTATTCTTGACTACTGGAAATGTATTTGATCTGGCCTCATGTCCTCTCTGAGACATAAGTGTATCACAGCAATGGCAACCACAGAATAGAGAAAAGGTGAACGGCTCACATATAGATAAACCTTTGCCCTTGGCCTCACCAGCAAAATGTGCTAACTGAACAACCAGTTCATAGGAAGTAAACATGTAAGTAAATGGGACAGTGTATGTCGAATGCAGGATTGTGCTCTAGTAGTGACATAGGGCAGGGCCTGAGACAAGCAGCATGATTAGTTTTCCAAACAAGCTGAGATATAAACAGTATGTCAGGAGGGATTCCATCTTAAGGGAAGATTCCATTTTAAAAGCCAGGAAGTTAGGAAGTAAGATTCCTAATATATTCTTTAGCAAACAGACAAAAACTCAGCCCACCTTGTGCGTAGGACAGGCAGTCGGCAGTCTTGATTGATATGTTCCCAGAGGGAAGTCACTATCTTGAGGAGGAACCGGATCAATAAAATTCTTTTGTTAAGTTTATTTTGCAGGATTAGCTAGAGGATTGATAATAGAGGAGAGGAGCCATATAGTGTCCCTCACTGGAGATAAGCATCTTGAGACCACCTGACAACTACACCCCTGGCCTATTGTCACATTCCTGAAAAAATTCTTAAAAGAAGGAACCTCCAACCTTTCAGCGCCTCCTCCTCTCTGAGGATGCCTGCACTTTTTCTCTTTGGGTGCGTAACTTTAAATAAAGCCTTTTCACTTCTCAAGTTGTGTTTTGTCTCTCTGTGCTTTTCCACTGGTAAATGTCTTTGTTTCTTTGCTATTTCATTTCATTTCCAAGTCTTCACATAGTCTCTGCTTTACTCCTGTTAAGGAGGGAGGGGCTGCTGAGAGCTCAGATTTGAGGGACCTGCAGCTGCAGGAGCCTGCCTGAAAATCTCCCTTCTTTTTCAAGTTCTCAGAACACAATCTCGCTCCATCCCATGCTTGGCGGCTTCCCCAAATCCTGGGGTGGTAGGGGCTGGTCCCTGTGCTGTGCAGATCCAAGTGGACACAAGATGCCAGGTGACCATGGCTTTGGGAACTGGCGAGAGAGAATTCCCAATGCTGAGAAGTTCAGCAAGCTCCGGCTCCCTCCCTCTGCACTTTCCTGCCCTCAGCTGCCTGCAAGGCCACCGCCACTCATTACTACTCTTGCTTTAATAAATTCCTTCTTTACCTATACTCTTCCAACCTGATTGAGAATTCTTTCTCATTCGGAGTCAAGAACGCTTCCCATCCAGGTTGAGGTTTTTCACCTGGTGCGTAGGGAGAGTGCTTCCAGATGCAGCTGCCCAGCAACAGTAGAACTAGATTCATCTCCTTAGTTACCACTATCATTTGCATCATTAATCTCAAGCCCATGTGCTTTACAGTCCACAGAATACAGGTGTAGTAGAAATAGTGTAGAAGAACCCTAGGCTAGCTTCCTGGCCCCTCACTGACTAGCTGTGCTGGTTTGGAAAGTTACTTTACTCTTCGAAGTCTAATATCTATCCTGTTGTAAGGATAAAATACAATTATATCTATAACACCTGTTCTGTAAGCACTGGAAGATCAACAGCTATTTTCACCACAGATGAACTACACAACATGTTTGTTAACTTCATTTGTGGACTGTAAGGTCATCTGTCATGAGTGTACTGCTATCAGACAGAGCAATCTATGAGGCCCATGCTTGTGTTCACAATGCTTGGAAAATCAGGTTGTTAGTGGGATGAAGTAGCATGCTCTTATCTTTCCAATGCCTGCTCCTGGGTTCCATTTAGAAACCCAAGCTACCCACCACCTGTTGCTTTGGCAGGAGGTTCCAGTCCAAGACAACAGGATAGCTTTCCTAAATGCTAAAAGAGATACATTTAAGGAAAAAGGACTTCAGAAATAAATGCTCTCAGGCTCTCTTTGCATACTAATATCCAAAGTTTTCAGCTGAAGAGAGCAATTAGCAAATAGATCGATTAGCATTCTATTTCTAGTGTTTCTGATTTTCATTTGTTAGATGCAGTAAAAAATCATATTTTAATTATTGATCAGGACATAACATTTTAAAAGACTCTGAAATGTTTTATGAATTTTAAAACAGTTGTATATTTTATTGAAGTATAGTTGGTTTACAATGTTATACTGGTTATTTTTTATTGTTGAGGAATAATTGCTTTAATACAGACAGTGTATTTATTGTTAAATCTGTATTTTCTTCCCTGATGAATTTCTTAGAGATTCTAATACCTCAGTTTGGACTGAGACTCTCCAGAGAAACCCTGTAGCCTTTCTTAGCCTAGAATCTTAAGAAAATGGACCCCTTTTCCATGGAGTATCTCTTTGGATCAGGGTTTAATGGAACACACTTTAGGAAATTAACATGACTAATTGGAAATGTACAATGCAGGCTAACGCATGCATGTATTGACAGCTCTTTCCTATCCAATTGTGATTCTACATGTACAATACACACACATACTTCAACAGTATTAACTGTACACTGGCAATGATATATGATTAAACATTCAGTATGTATTAAAAAATACTGAAAAAAATAGGCATAATCGCCTTCTCTAATATAAAATTTAAATTTTAAAATTACTTTGTATTTTTTATCCTCATTCATGAACATTTTAATACATTTTTAATGACAGTGCACATATTTTGTACTTTCAGTTTTGTTTTTTAGCATTACTTAAAAATATTTTCCCAGTCAATAGTCTATTGATTACTAACTGGGTACACCAAAAAAAAAAAGACTCTTACAATTAGTTTCTTTATGACCTGGTCCCTTTCGGTAAGCATGGCTTTTAAATCTGTAATCATCTGTATATCTTCTGGTTTTGATTCTCTCATTAGATATTTTTCTTCCATTTCTTCTAGTCTAAAAACAAAAAACCTTTAGTTCATTGATATGATTCAGAAACATTCTTTCGTAATATCTACATTTTTCAAATGAGCCCAGTTAAATACACACAAACATTTAAACCACACTTTTTTCCTTACAACTTTTAAGCACAATAACATGACTGCCTCAATAGCTACAGTGTTATTAAAGGCTCTCCAGAAACAGGATGTTATTAAAGGCTTGGCAGGATACTTTTGGAAGAATTCACTCATTTAAGTTATTCAAGAGTATATGAGGATGAGGTGATATAAGCTCTGTAGAAGAAATGATATATTGAATGATACTAATATAACAAATAGAGGGTTGATGCTAGAAATGTAGGCTTACTATTAAGATGCTGGAAATGTAGGCTTACTGTTAGGAAAATTTAGCACAAATACACATTATGTGATGACATAAAGCTTGGTAACATGAAAGGGGTAAGATACAGAGGAAAGCAGAAAAAAGGACACACGTACACGATACATTTCTTCCTGGTTTATGGGAAATGCAGTTTAAAAATTCTGTATTATCAGCTAATACATATAAACTATAAAAAAAGTTCATGAAGTGAGAGATTTATATTTCCTTCTAGGCCTATTCTGCCCTGGATGAGATTAGAAGGTTAGCACCACTGAAGACTCTAGCATGAATGACAGGGCAGAATGAAGAGGATGCAAATGGAAACTCCATAAAAAAATAACTTACAATTTTAGAAAATATAAACAGAACAATTAAAAAACTTATTATTCTCAAAATGTAAAGGATAGAAATTAAGCTCAATAAAATGATGGTTAATGAAGATTTACAGAAATTATTCACTCAACAAATATTGTCCCACTCCTATCCCCCAATTCCAGAGGGGTACCAGAATATCTCTGTTTTAGTAATTTTGGTAAACTCCTGCACTAACTCAGCCCAAATTTAAGACTTGGAGATAACTTGGGGCTCCTTACCCACCCCACTGCTAAAGTTCTAATCTGGAGGGTAGGGAGTTATGTGGGTGATTACGGAGTGACAGGCTCCAGATCAGCTGGCACTTCGTCAGTTCAGCCTAAGGCTGGTTTCACCATATTTTGTCTTTTTGTGACAATGCAGACTGAATGAAAATGTGATCCACAGAGCTTACACAAAGTGACCTTGAATTTATCACAATATGTCATTTTATGGGCAAAAGTTTATATATTTAATGGAAAAAGTTTTAAGAAGCTTGAGAAACAGTGATCTAGGCAAGGAAAGAAAGCATTTGGGTTTGCTATCTGAGTAGCCACAAGATGTCGCTGTAGTACCTTATCATTAAAAACAAGATACAAGATTTTTGAACTGCTTCTCTAGTTAACAATACTTGGTAGTAAATGGTCGCTAAAAAACTCAGTTTAAAGCCTTATTTTAAGCTCTTATGCCTATCTTTTTCTTCTAGTACAATGAGAAGTTTAAGGTAAAGTGAGTCTAAAAAAAACCCACAATTCCTGAACTACCTTTTTTGCATAATAAAGGTCTCTGAACCTAAGTTCTACTGTGTGTTTTCATTTAGTTTAAACATTCTTCACCGACAAATTATTAGTTAATCCTTTCCTCAAAATATCTTTTTATCACCAAAAAATGTTTAAAATATACCTGGACATTAAAGGGAAAAAAAACAATTGATTAAATTGACGAAACATAATGCATATAAACACAAATGAGAAAGCATTAAAGGAGAGAACAAGTGATATAGATTAAACTTGCAAATGAATTTCCAGAATTATTAGTCTTCCCAAATTCTAATAGAAGGAACACTTGGTACTATTCTGCTTCATTTCAAGCCAATATTAGCTAACATTTCTCCTTCAGTTGCCGCTGGCACCTTTCTAAGTAAGTATTACTTCCAAAAGAATTAGGTGTGAAGCACAGGAGATGATTGCAGTTTGTTCTCCTTTAATCTTTCTGATCACAAGGAAAAAGTCTGTTTGGTTCTATGCACCTTAAACGGCTTCACTACATATGCTTATTACCCTATTTCACACCACTCAGGCAGGCCCTGAGCATCAGATGCCATATAGGATCTAATAACATTGTTCTATTTTCACAGAATTTACATTCATATGCTTATAGCTTAGTTTCTATTTAGAATGGGTAGTAATTTTCAGTAGTGATAACGGTTTTACTGCAGAGAGAATATAGTTTTCCTGTTACATTTTTAAGTTAAAATGAGTCAATTAAAAATATAAAGAAAAGGATTCAGATTAAAGATGGCAGCATGAGAGGTGAGACAGAGGCCTCCTACCAAAACCACATGTAATACAAAAGTATAGTTAATACAACTAATCTTAAAAAAAGCAACAGGAAAGAAAGCTGCGCCAGACTGCATACACCTGGAGAAAAGAGCAGACCTCACCAAACAGGATAACGTGCCAAAGCCATGATCTGGAGGGACACAAGCCCTCCCCCTACCCCAGCTCACCAGTGGGAGGAAGAGAAATGGAGCGGGGAGGGGGTGGAAGCCTAGGACTGCTGAACACCCAGCCCTGGAGATCTGCTCTGGGAGCACGAACCTACATTGCATGATGCTCTGGAGATTAGTGGGGTTGGAAAGCTAAGACAGGCAAAATACTTGGAGAGACAGATTCTGGCCACCTGTGAAAAACAGGGATCCACACCCGGCTTCTCTGGGACAAAAGAAAGGCAGGCAGTCTGAGAGACTTCCTAACAGCGAGAGGGCTGCTAAAGGGGCAAGGACTGCACAGAGCTTACTGCTCAGAAGAAAGGACAGGTGGACAAAATTGGATGCACTTTGCCCAGCAGGTTGGCAACTTTCAGGACCTTCAGGAGCTCCAATCCCCTGGCTGTTTACGCAGCTACGAGGCCCCCCACCATGATATGCAGACTGCTGAGCCTTCCTCTTGGCTTGCCAGCACTGGCTTGCAAAACAGCAGCTCCTGCCCAGGCATCAGGCCACCTAGAAGAAGGCCTTGCCTAAGGCAGCTACAAACGCAAAGCATAGAGGCTTACACCTGTGTGCTCAGCCCACTGGTTTTGGCAGTGGAGACAGGCATAGCAGCCGGGAAGCAGCAAACACCTCTTTACTCCCCTCCAGGCACCAGCAATGCTCCCCTAAGATCCCCAACATCGCTCCAGGGGCTGAGCAGCTCCAGAGAGTATGGCTTCTGGGTACTAGAGGGCGCCACATACAAATATGAAATGTTAAAGGAACCAGGTTCAAACCAAAATCCCACAAACACCAGAAAAATGGCCAAGTGAAACTGAACTCATCAATCTTCCTAAAGGAGATTTCAAAATTAAAATCATAAACATGTTCATGGAGGTACAGAAAAATACTCAAGAACTCAGGGAAGAATTCAGGATGGATATTCAATCATTAATGAATTCAATATCTGAAATGAAACATTCAATGGTGAGATTTAAAAGCAGATTAGATGTAGTAGAAGAGATGGTAAATGGAATAAAAATTAGAGAAGAGGAATACAAAGAAGCTGAGGCACAGAGAGAAAAAAGGATCTCTAGAAATGAAAGAATATTAAGAGAACTGTGTGACCAATTCAAAAGGAACAATAGTCGTATTATTGAGGTACCAGAAGAAGATGAGAGAGAAAAAGGGGTAGAAAGTGTCTTTGAGGAGGTAACTGCTGAAAGCTTCCCCAATCCAGCAAAGGATATAGTCTCTCAGGCCATGGAGGTGCACAGATCTCCCAACACAAGGGACCCAAGGAAGACAACACCAAGACATACAATAATTAAAATGGCAAAGATCAAGGATAAGGATAGACTATAAAAAGCAGCCAGAGAGAGAAAAAAGATCACATACAAAGGAAAACCCATCAGGCTACCATCAGACTTCTCAGCAGAAACCTTACAGGCCAGAAAGGAGTGGCATGATATATTTAATGCAATGAAACAGACGGGTCTCGAACCAAGAATAATCTATCCGGCAAGGTTATTTAAACTGGAAGGAGGGATTAAACAATTTCCAGATAAGCAAAAGCTGAGAGAATTTACACCCCACCAACCATATCTATAGTGTATTTTGGAGGGACTGCTACAGATGGAAGTGTTCCTAAGGCTAAATACCTGTCACCAGAGGAAATAAAACCAAAGTAAAGAAAGTAGAACAATTAATTACTAAGCTGATGCAAAATCAAATCAACTGCCCGCAAAGTCAGTCAAGGGATAGACAAAGAGTACAGAATATGATACCTAATATATAAAGAATGGAGGAGGAAGAAAAAGGAGGAAAAAAAAGAACCTTTAGGTTGTGTTTGTAATAGCATACAAAGTGAGTTAAATTAAACTGTTAGATAGTAAGAGAATTACCCTTGAACCTTTGGTAACCACAATCTAAAGCCGGCAATGGCAATAAGTACATAACTATCAATAATCACCCTAAATGTAAATGATCTAAATGCACCAATCAAAAGACACAGAGTCACTGAATGGATAAAAAAACAAGACCCATCTATATGCTGCCTTCAAGAGACTCACTTTAAACCCAAAGACATACACAGACTAAAAGTGAAGGGATGGAGAAAAACATTTCATGCAACTAATAGGGAGATGCAGCACTATTTACAATAGCCAAGACATGGAAGCAACCTAAGTGTCCATCAGTAGATGAATGGATAAAGATGATGTGGTACATATACACAATGGAATACTATTCAGCCTTGAGAAAGGAACAAATCCTACCATTTGCAACAACATGGATGGAGCTAGCGGGTATTATGCTCAGTGAAATAACTGAGACAGAGAAAGACAAATATCAAATAATTTCCCTCATTTGTGGAGTGCAACACAAAGCAAAACTGAAGGAACAAAACAGCAGCAGACTCAAAGACTACAAGAAGGGACTAGTGGTTACCAAAGGGGAGGGGTGGGGGAGGACTGATGGGGAGGGAGGGTGAAGGGGATTGAGGGGTATTATGATTAGTTCACATGGTGTGAGGGAGGTCACGGGGAAGACAGTGTAGCACAGAGAAGATATGTAGTGACTCTGTGGCATCTTACTACACTGATGGACAGTGACTGCAGTGGGGTATGGGGGGGACTTGATAATATGGGTGAATGTAGTAACCACATTGTTTTTCTTGTGAAACCTTCATAAGAGTGTATATCTATGATACCTTAATAAAATAAAAAGTATGAAGAAAATAATATCATAGGTAGCCAGAAATGACCAAATTCCCAAAGGCTGTATAGGAATGATTAAGGGCTGGGAAACTGTTTTGAGGGAAAAACACAAGTACTTACAGCCTTTTACTCAAAATACAGGTTGGCATTAAAAGTAATAAAGAGGACAAAAGTAGAACATATACATTATTAATTAGGTCACTGTTGGATTCTCCCCAGCATGCACACCCTCATTTTTTTTGCTCTGATGAAATATATATAGGTCAATGTCTATGGTTTATTGACAACACAAATAAAAAATATAAATGCCTAAAAAGCTGTACAAACTGTATAAAAGTTTCCAAGTTGACAGTACTCCCTTGCTTTTTTAAAAATGACAAAAAAAATCAGTAAACTGAGACTTTAGAGCCCAACAATAGTATTTTATAAGTATTATAAAAATTTTAATTGCATAAAGATGAAAGAGCTCTATTATACCATCCTTCTATGTAGCCTTAAGGAAATAGTAACTGAAGCAGTTTAACAGGAACTTGCTTTATAAAGTATGGGTGTGGACTCTAACTTGTGACAATAGGACAACAGTTGCCTGCCCAACAAAGCTTATGAAAATGACCTGAATAGTAATTTAAAAACCAAAGGACCACCACCACAAACTGTTAGGGTGTTACAGATAAAATAACTCAAACCACTTTTAAAGAATAAGTAATTCTGGGTGGTAGAGTGCTTCTTTTTCAGTGAGGGATTACTGACCTACTTAAAGTCCAAGTACGGAAATGCAATATTTCCCCCAAAAAGAAATCATCTTTTTGTTTCAGTACAGTGAGAAGTTAATGTAAAGTTAACCTGAATCATCATAATCTCTGAAAAACCTTTAGTAAAGGTTTGCTACTGAATACCTCAAGTTCAATGCATGTTTACATTTGGCTTAAAGTTCTTTACAACAGCCCATTCTTTCATTTGTTTCTAAAACAAAAACTATGACATTTATTAGCTACAAGGTTTTTACTAAGATACCATACCACTCAAGAAATAAAACAATTTCTACAGGATATCTGCATATCGGAGATAACTATAATATACAGCACTAGAGAGGAGGATTTCCAGCATTCATCCCATAAGAGATACAGAACTCTTAACATCATTTCTACAACATTAAGAGGGTATTTTCCATCCTTTAAGTTTTTTGTCCCTTTTTCCTGGAGGGAAACAGGGTGTAGGGCAGGAAGACCATGTTCCTCCAGTCCCTCTGCTACCACTCACTGCCAAGGATCCACAGGGATTTTCTGACTTTATGGCTTACAGTCAGCATGCAGTTAATTAGGAACTTTGATATGGTACCCTTCAGTTCTCTGAACAGGCAGAGAACAGTCCCATGATGCTCCTCCCCAGCTCCTTAAGTTGAAATGGACTCTCTCTACTCACTAGCTCTACTCACTGTTTGGCAGATCCAAGTAGCCTGCATGTAAGGATGCGGGCCAGCAATATCCAACTGTCTAAACTGTACTTCCCAATATAGGAGCCATTAGCCCTTATGTGGCTATTTACACTTAAACTAATTAGAAGTAAATGAAACTAAAAATTTAGTTCCTTTGTCGCACTAGCCGCCATTCAAGTGCTCAACGGCCATTTCAGCTGGACACAGCAGACATAGGACACTTTCATTGTCACAGCAAAATCTATTGGACAACCCTATTGTAAATACATGTTTTTTTTTAACTTAAGAATAAATACCTAAAGCTAGAGGCTAATTATATGATGGCAGCACATTTCTGGTGAAACAAAAAAGATGGTTAGCATGGACCTAGCTGAAGTATAAAACAAATGGTAAATCTAGAAAAGCACATAAAATATTTGACTTATGAGTAATACTTATTCTTTGATTATTAAAAATGATAATATAGAAAACTTTTTACTGTGTATTGAAAATTCATAATGTGCAAAACCACATATGACGAATAAAGTAAAAACAGAGATATAATCTTTACTCTTTGTAAATCAACATTCCTACGGAGACAGGACACATGGACACACAGAAGCTAATTCTTTTTGTCAGCATGTTTTTTCAGAGTGTGCTGTGGAGGGTGTCAGGATTTCAGCCTCTGCCCAATGAATAACACTGAGGCCAGGAGAAGGGAAAGCCAAGGCACTGGGTTTTATTGAAACTCATTCTTGCAAAATGCCTGAGGTTCTAAGCTCTTCTACATGTAAGATACCTAAGCTCTTACTGTGACCATCCCATTTAAATTTTTTTAATTTTAAAATTACCTCCCATAACAGCAAACATCAAAAGTCACTGTGACTGGGGAAATGATCTCATGAATCTCCTCACCATTTTGAGGGTAACTTCACAAAGTGGCAAATATTATAGGGAATCCTCAAAAAATTTATTCGTGAAACATTACTGAGTGCATACTTAGGTGAAAATGTGACACATCCATTAGAAAGAATACCTCACCTCAGAGGCCACCCAAGTAAATGTCAATGACTTGGGGTCTGTGTTCACTTAAGAATGTGGGCATATGTTCACAATGGAATATTATTCAGCCATAAAAAGAAAAGAAATACTCCCATTTGCAACAACACAGATGGATGTAGAGAGTATTATGCTCAGTGAAATAAGCCAGGAAGAGAAAGACAAACACCAAATGAGCTCATTCATTTGTGGAATTTAAAAACAAAGCAAAACAGAAGGTTGTTCTAGCAGTGGACTATCCAAGAAGGGACTAGTGGTTACCGAAGGGGAGAGGCTGGGGAGGGTGGGTAAGGAGGAAGAAGGGGATTAAAGGGCACTATAATTTGCAATCACAATATAGGTAGGTCACAGGGAAGGCAGTACAGCACGGAGAAGACAATTAATGACTCTATAACATCTTACTACACTGATAGACAGTGACAGCAATGGAGGGGGTGAGGACTTGATAATATGTTGAAACCACTGTGTTTATGTGAAACCATTATAAGATTGTATATTGGCAATAGTTTAATAAAAAAAAGAAAGAAAAAAGCTAAAAAAAGAATGTAGGAATATGTGTTACATATGTAATAATATGTACTGTAAGTCTTAATTGGTTAAATGGATGAAATGTAAGGAGATGATTTTTAGATTGGGAGAAAAATTAGATAGTAATGACACAGATGTTATTCTAGACTAGAGGACAACACAGGAGAATCTTAGAAGGAAGCTGCGGCTGACACAGAAGCAGTAGATGGGGAGCCAGGGTGGCTGTGGGATGAAGTAGGGTGCGGCACACTGGAGGTAAGAGTTTAATTTTGACTTTGAGACTGTGGCTAATAGGATAAATCACTATATTGACTTTAGTGAATTATGTGGAGATACTTATAAATTTTGTATGAAGTTTTTTATTGATTGGAAGAGGAGAGACTGAAGGTGAATAAATAATTTGCAGTAGCTTAGATTAATTTGAGATAACTTAAAGGTTCAGGCCAAAAAGATGGAGTGAATTCTTGTTGCATTAGCTAGAGCAGTTTTTAAGTGTCTCCTTTACTTTTTTAAAAGTAAGTGCTTTACAAAGGAAAGAGAGGGGCTATTAAATATTTTTTAAACATTAAGCAATAATTAAAACAATTATTTTAACAACAAGATGTTTTTGCTCTTCCCTACCTCAAATACCTCCTTATCTACTCCCTAGAGGAAAATAATATTAAAATTTTGTATGTGTTTTTAAAATATCTTGATAGTTTCGTTCAAATAAGTATTATTAGTGTAAGTGTAAGATCATAATATTACTATCGGGTACAGTATGCTCTTTTTACTTAACATCATATAACGGACATCTTTGGAGTTCTCACCATGGCATGATAAGAGTTCACCACCCTGAGGGACTGTCTTTAGACAAGCACGTCCTAACAGAACTGCAGCAGGAGCAATTAATACAACAGTATCATTCAATTGGTTTATCCTAATTAAAGAATATATCATATGGCAATTTCCATCTGTAATATAGCACTTATGTTTTCTTTTTTAAGTATTATTTAGACTCAAAAGAGTGGCTAATTTGGTTAGACAGAGTGCTTCTTAGTTTATTACCCACATATTAATTTTCTTTAACATAACATGACTTACGACACTTGTAAAGCTGCATTAATTTCCTTGAGTAGCTCATTAGTCTTATTAAAATCTGCCCGCATGATATTTTTCTCTCTGAGGTGGTCTGCTGTCATGACATCCAGCTCTTTTTCAAGTCTCTTGCTTAAATCTTGTTCATGCAACCTGTTTAATTTGTTTTTAGTTAAGAAAATGTTATTCTGAAGTCAAGCTTTTAAAACTTTCTATATTCTAACCAGATTTGAAATAGTTTTAGGTATAATATACAGTAAATTAACGGAAACAGCCTAAAGTAAATTATTTACTTTGCTCTAATATTCTAGCTTGTTAAAGTTGTCTCCTTTAATGCTTTTAAAGTTGTCTCCTTTAATGGAGATTTTAGTTCATTATACACAATTTCCAAAGTTAATGAAGGTATATACACCATTCAAAATACAGTCATTTCATCTATGTTCTAGACTATGACAATAACATAGTCAACAAAGTCAAAACTCATGTCAATATCTTACTAAGAAGGTAGTCTAGTCATGAAAATAGGCATATATTTGCTAAATACCATCACAACAGTCTTTTAGATAACACTGCATATTCCTTCTCTTGTAATTAATGGCATACCTCATCTGTTGGTTAGATTCACTTCGTATTCTGAGAATTTCTTTCCCCTTGAAGTCCAGTTCTTTGGTTAGGGCACTGATATTTTCATGAAGGTGCTGCACCTCCCTATCCAAGTCTGAGATGTGATGTTCTCTGTGCCTTAATTCCTCTTGCAAATCTGTTATCCTACACATGTGCTCCTTACTCTGCAAAATACAAATAATTCTTAAAATTTCTCTACATACTTGCTTTCTGTGTTTTGCTGAGGGAAAGAAAATGACATACTGGAATGTCAAATGTAATAAATCTGACACTGCTTTGAAACCAAACTGCTGAAATAAGAGAACCTCAGGGCCTCTTCTCTTTCTGTAAAAGTGTTTATATGGATACAGCTTCAGTAGGGTCAGGGCTATAAGAACGAATACCTAAAAGACCATAAAAGTGCATCTTCCTCATTTTACACATGAGGAAGCCAATACCCAAGAGATGATTTGTCCAAGGATGATTTATACTTAATGGCAGAGCTGAGATTAGAACACAGGACTCTTACATACTCAGTAAGTTATATGGTCTACAGTAAAATGCTGGCACCCTTGTTCTTTAATCTGAAAAGGACCTGCATCCATGGAGGCCATCCCAACACACACGCATCCCATGGACTAGAAAGCAGACTTTGTTTGCTTAGTGCTGGTCTAGCAGTTATCTTGTCTGACAGATAAGCTCCCTTCCATTTTCCTAGAAATTCTTACTGTTTTCCACAGGTTCTGTAGTCCTAGACACTGTCAACATCAGTGTCAGCCTAGATGAAGAAGAGAATTTAACTGTCCTCCATGGCTATAAGGCGACTCATTTAAGACTTCCTAGCAACATAAAGAAAATGTGGACTGATCATTTAGCCTAACTAAAGACTAATGAAGTGAAAGTCACAGTTTAATAAACAAATAATAGCCCTCATTGCACTGTGTCTAGAAATATATCTTTCCAGACACACATTCAGGATTACAGACTCTCTAATTAAAGGAAGTACTTGGCCAAAGAGCAAATCTTAAAAAGAAAAAATAGTAACTGTGTTAGAGTGATATTGAAATATAAATTATTTTTTGCTTCTTGAGGACCATGCTATGCAACATGGCCACTTAAATTGAAGTTTAAATTCATGAAAATTAAATAAAATGGAAAATCCAGGTCCTCAGTCACACTAGACATATTTGGTTCATGTGGCCAGTGATTACCATAGTGGATAGCACAGAGAGAGAAACAGATACATCATCATGGAAAGTTCTACTGGACAGTGCTGTTTTACAGTGTTCTGTCTTCATTCTGTGTAATTTATATTTTGTTGTTTACTCTATCAAGATGCAAGTAAAATTCAAAATATTCAGTTAAAAAACCATGAAATCAAATGTAATAGTAAATAGTAACTAGTGAAAATACTAGTTATCACAAAACAATTTTCATAAAATTTTGAACATTCAAATCTATTCACATTTTAGTCATCACACAACACAATGTTATGCTTTACCTGTCTTCTGCTGATGTCTATACTTCTCTCTAATTCAATTTTAGCAGCCGCCAATTCTTGATGATGACTATGCCGTAACAAATCAATTGCAGCTGCATGTTGGTGGTTTAGTTCTGAGCGTAAGGAAGCTGCAATACAAGAAAAAAAAAAGAGACTTAGTGTATTTTTAAAATATATCAATACTTTACATAAAAATTATGAAAGTCACAATATTATTTTTAAAATTAGGATACTTGTATATGCCCATTAAAATATCATAGGACTGTGTATCTCTTAAAATTATAGACTAACATAGAATATCATGAATTTAGAGGCCATGTAGCTTTGAGGATAAGAAAATTTTCTTTGGCTCAAATGGGTCATGGTATTTCTATAGATGCTTTCAGTTTGCATGTAAGGTGCTAATGGAGATGAAATTTAACTCTTTTCATTGACTATTGGAATAATAACATTTTAGAGTTGAATGGTACTAGAACATATATTTAAGTGACTTCCCACCCAGGTAAAAATTATTCCACAATATCCCTGAAAGATGTTAAGTACTGGCTGGTGAGTACTCTGAGTGATTTGGAATTCATCATTTTCCCAATTCCTATTTGGAAAGAGAGTGTCACTGAAGTGTTGCAACATACACTAAGAATATTAGAAGAATTTGGGAAAAAAACAAACAAGGAAAATGAGATTGTAGGAATAAAAAGTTACTGAATGGCAATAAAAAAAACAAAAAAAATTTAGATGCGTAACCCAGTTTTTCTTCAAAACTCAGCTGATCTCCTTATAAAAACCATAGTGTTTTGAACACTTCATACATAAAATATATGAAATATATTTAAATTTAAAATATAGGAAAGATACCTAAACAAAAAGTCAGACCTAAACATGACTTTTCTCATTAAAATAAAATCCTGAAGTGGAAGAAAACCAATAGGATTATCCAATCTAAGGACATGTGGCTCTGTGCCTATCTATCCTTTCAGGCACTGGACAGTGGAAAACCTGCTTGTCCTGACTCCACTTAGTCCCTGATGACAGATGGACACACCGGTGGGTGTTGCTTACATAGGCAGAGTATGGAGAAAGTTGAGAGGACCTCACGTTACTATTTGTGTTCTGTCCATTCCACTCCACCATACTCACCTCTTCATCTGGTAACTTCAAATAAAATATGCAAAACACTTAGCTATTTATTTTGATTTTCAAAAGTTAAAAATAAAACTGTGATTTCATGTGGAATGTTAACATAAAAGAATGCAAAAATAAATATGACAGGATTATAATCATTTCAAAATACCAAGCATAGCCTTTCCTTCATCTTCTAATTCAAACCGAAGTGTCTGAAGTTCCTGTTCCATTTCTATCCGGAAGCCCTCCATTGACTCTCTGTGTGCATCTTTTAATGACTGAAGTTCTGCAGAATGTTTTTGTTGTAAATGATTTTCAAGAGCCTAGAATATGTGAAACATATTCAAATTATTATGCTAGAATGCAGGTAGCAAAATGCAAACAAAATAGAAAGTAACTAAAACTCAGTTGTTTTTTCAGAAAAACAAGGTGTTTTAAATTCATTTTCAAGAAAATAAGTTGTAAGATAATGACTGTTAGAAAATAAATTAGTAGGGTCACTTCAGTAGAATAATCATCATGAAACCAGTTTGATTCAATATGTTTGAACTGTATATGTACCTTTTATGTAAGGTAGTTTTCAGATAAAGTTGTTTTTTAAAGCTGCTAAGTAAGGGGTGTAAACCACCTAAGTCAATGATAAATCCTCTGTGGGTATAAACAGACTTAGGAAAGAGAAACACGCATTAACAAGAAAAAATATAATTAGAAAAAGAGAAATGAGGGCTTTTACAACTCCAGCCATATCAATGTTTAGTAGCTACTTTCTATAGTCATTTTTGCTTCTGCATTTGTGAACAGAAGCAAAAACTCTGAGAGTAGTAGCTGGATAAGTAAACATACCTTTCATGTGATTAGTTTTGAAAACTTGGAAAAGACTACAGGTGACTAAGACTAAAGGAAGCTATACAGCCACAGGAAACAAAGAAACAGCTCAGGGTACTTCTAGTTTACAGACTAAAGTATGTCAGGAAGGGCTTCTCTTACTATAATGTAATATGAAAGGTTTCTGAGAAAGATACTATTGTAAATAGAACTCTGTATCTTTAATCATTACTCTAAAATGATGTTTTAAAAAACAGTATTTTATTACTTATGTTCATTGTTTTAAAAGTGTTTTATTTCTGAAAAATAAAGCATAGGCTTCTTTGAATACTTTTAGTTTAGACAAGATTATTTAGGTAGCTTGGCTACCTAATGATGGACAATAATATTGTAGAGATTCTGATTTCTTTTGAAAAACGAAGTTCCGAAGAGACTGTGTAAAATCAAAGTACTGATGAGAGCCTGTGTGTTATTCTGATTCACAAATGGTAGGTATCAATGAATAGACTATGTAGATTATTTAGCAATGAGGCCTTATTTTGTGTTTTAGTGAAGCAGAGTTGACATACAGTATTGTATTAGTTTCAGATATACAACACAGTGATTAGACATTTATATGTATATATACATTACATATATATACATATACACATAATGTATATATACATTACAAAATGCTCACCATGGTAAATACAGTTACCATCTGTCACTATGCAAAATTATTACAGTATTATTTACCATATTCCCTATGTTGTACTTTACATCCCTGTGACTTGTTAACCGGCAACTTCAAGTTTGTTCTCTGTATTTATGAGTCTGTTTCTATTTTGTTGTTCATTTGTTTTGATTTTTAGGTTCCACATATTAATGAAATCATCCAGTATTTGTCTTTGTCAGTCTGACTTATTTCACTTAACATAATATCCTCCAGGTCTGTCTATGTTGTCGCAAATGGCAAGATTTCATTCTTTCTTATGCTAATATTCCATCACACATACACATCTTTATCCACTCATTTATTGATAGACACTTAGTTGCTTCCATACCTTGGCAATTGTAAATAATGCTGCAATGAACATGGGGTGCATATATCTTTTTTGTATTTTCATTTTCTTTAGATAGAAGTAGAACTGCTAGACCATATGGTAGTTCTCTTTTTAGATTCTGAGGCACCTCTATACGGTTTTCCACAGCAGTTGCACCAATTTACATTCCCACCAACAGTGCATGAGGTTTCCTTCTCCCCACACCCTCATTAACATTTATTTCTTGTCTTTTTTATACCATGCCGATAATGTGAGGTGATCTCTCATTGTAGTTTCAATTTGCATTTCCCTGGTGATTAATGATGTTGAGCATCTTTTTATGTGTCTGTTGGCCATCTATTTGCCTTTTTTGGAAAATGTCTATTCAGGTCCTCTGCCCATTTTTTAATTGAATTTTTGTGTTTGTGTTGAGTTGTACTGAGTTGTATGAGTTCTCTATATATTTTGGATAGCAACCCCTTATCAGATGTCATTTGCAAATATATTCTCCCATTCAGTAGGTTGTCCTTTCATTACTGCCTATTTATCTCTTGGGAGTTTTGTGTTTTTAGGTTTTACATTTAGGTCTTTAATCCATTTTTATTTATTTTTGTGTATGGTATAAGAAAGTGGTCCAGTTTCATTCTTTTGCATGTGGGTTTTCCCAACATTATTTATTGAAGAGACTGTCTTTTCCCATTGTATATTTTTGCCTCTGTTGTCATAGATTAATTAACCATATTAACATGGGTTTATTCTGGGCCATACTGTTCCACTGATCTTTGTGACTGTTTTTATGCCCATACAGTACTGATTATTATAGCTTTGTAGTATAGTTTGAAATTAGGAAGTGTGATACTTTGTTCTTAGCCATCATTTTGGCTATTTGAAGTCTTGTGTGGTTCTCTACAAATTTAAGAATTACTTGTTCTAATTCTGTAGAAAATGCCATTGGTATTTTTATCGAAATTGCATTGAATCTGTAGATTGCTTTGGGTAGTATGGATATGTTAATAATATTAATTCTTTCAGTCCATGAGTATCACATATCTTTCCATTTATTTGTGTCTTCTTTAATTTCTTTCATCAGTGTCTTACAGTTTTCAGAGTATAGGTCTTTCACCTCCTTGGTTAGATTTATTCCTATGTGTTTTGTTCTTTTTTTTATTCAATTGAAAATGGGATTGTTTTCTAAATTTTCCTTTCTGCTAGTTTGCTATTAGTATATAAAAGTGCAACAGATTTCTGTCTATTAATTTTATAGTTTACAATTTTACTGAATTAATTTTTTAATTTAAAATTTTTTGGTGGAATGTTTAGGGTTTTCTATAGTATCATATCATCTGCAAATGGTGACAGTTTTACTTCTCCTAACCAATTTGGATGTCTTGCATTTCTTTTTCTTTTCTGACTCCTGTGGCTAGGACTTTCATGACTATGTTGAATACAAGTGGTAAGAGTGGACATCGTTGTCTTGTTCCTGATCTCAGAGGAAAACCTTTAAGTTTTTTATCACTGAATATAACGTTAGCTGTGGGTGTGTCATATATGGCCCTTATTACGTTGAGACATATTCCCTCTATCCCTACTTTGTTGAGAGTTTTATCATAGATGGATGTTGAACTTTGTCAAATGCTTTTTCAGCATTTATTGAGAAAATGTTTTTAATCCTTCCTTTTGTTAATATGGTATATATATATGTCATGTTGATTCATTGCAGACATTGAACCATCCTTGCATCCCTGGAATAAATCCCTCTTGATTATGGTATATGACCCTTTTAATATATTTTTGAATTCAGTTTGCTAATATTTTGCTGAGGATTTCTGCATCATGTTCATTAGGGATAATGGTAATCAAGCCACAGTTTTAACCAAAGGAACCTCCTTTACTTTCTGGACAAGATCAATACTTATTGTATAGGCAAGTTAACTGTTTTTAAAAGAATATGACTTTTTTGTTTTAACAATTTCTTTATAACATACTACTTATTAAAATAGTGTCTGTACCTCATAAAGAATTAAAAGCAACTTATTTCTGTAATGACTATATACGGTGAACATAATTGTTGGTAAAACTATGTTTTTCTATCAAATCTTTACCTTAATTATCAGAAGTTCCTTAAGAAATTTAAAAATGCAGTGTTAAGAAATGAACTAAACCAGTATTAATCACACTAAGACTATGTTAAACTAATATTTTAACACAGAAGTTAAGTAATGGATATGGGAAGATTCTGGTATGTAATATGAATAATAATGTATCTATTTAAGTCTCTTAGTGATTTGCCTGTATAACTACTTTTCTTACAACTTTGGGGCTGTACATAGGGAACTGTACTATTTTAAAATGCCTCCAATTTCACTACATTATAAAATCTGTACATAAGAAAAAAAAGTAAGAAAAAATAACGTGGATTAAAAATATATATAAATTCCTTGGATACATGTATCTTTCATAGATTCAGCCTGAAACAGAAAAACTTAAAATTTGATAAAAAGACTATTATAAGCTCAAGATAGTACTAAATGACTACAGTGGTTACAATACAGTGGGACCATGTGAAATTTATTTATTTACTGTTAACTGTAAGACAAGCCAGATGATGTATTAGTCTCATCATCAACTGGCATTGTAATAGGAAAACAGAATTAACTGTTGGCCCAATCCAGTTTATGTAACTAGTGAGTGTATTTGTTTAGCACTGTGACCCCCACCCACAAGAAGACAAATCCTAGAAAACACACTGAAACAAAGCAATACATAATTTTTTGGATCCCCCAAAAAAAGAATTCTTAAGAATTTGAAGGCTAATAATAATTAGGCTGTTGGATTACATTTGAACATATCCTCACATTACACTTACTCTTTGTTCCTTTTCCTTTTCTTCTTCCATAGTTTGAAATGCAAGGACATGTGCTTCTTTTAAAGATTTATGTCTTTGCTGATGTTGTTCCTCTAATTCTTCAAGCTCCTGTGTAAGTCTTTGTCGTTCTTGTGTGAATTGGGCTTGTAGTTGCTGCAAAGAAGTCTGAGACTGGGATAGCTGCATCTCCAGATTCTGTTTCAGCAAGGAAATCTATGCCACAGAATGGTACACAATGAAGAATAAATACAAGGCATATTTCACAAATTGCCAATCTAAGGAAAAAGTGCATTTCAGACATATTAACTATAGTAAAATGATTGCCTTAACAAAATACCACTTAAAATGTTTTACAGTATACCATAGATATCTAATCTTTGAATTCTCTTTTCAGTAATTGTTTTTCCCTAAAAAATAGACCATTTTAGTGATATTAAGTTTGTAGACTCTCCAAAGGACACTGCAACTCACATTTAGAAATACAATGAATACCTACCTTGCACTGTACTAAAACTTCACAATATGAAATTGAAAGACAACTAATGTATTTATGAGGTTATGGTCATATCAGGGAGATAGTATGAAAAGTTGACCCGTGATCAGTTTTTGAACTGAGGCAGTGAAGCTGAATAGTCAAGACTGCTGGTTCTGAGTTTAAATCCTAGATCTGCCACTTGTTAGTATCAACACCTCAACAGGCTGTGTGAAGATAATATGTGTTAGTACACATCACTTAGAATAGTCCCTGGCATGTAGTAAGTATTTGATTAAGAGTATTTGAAGATTAAAAAGTTATTCTCTGAAAGATTTATCAGTTCTTCACATCTCATGTATAGGAAATTATAACTTGAAACTAGATAACTCAACTATATTCTAATAGAAGACAAACTAAGAGGAACTTGAGGGAACCAGATAAAAGGTTGTCAAATGTGTTCCATTACATAAGATACTGGATGTGTTTATTTAGAATAGTTTCTGTGACCAAGAAAGCTAATGGAAAAAAGAAACTTTAATGTGAATTTTTGTAATGGGAAAAGACTTTCTTTTCATTGACGGAAGGCAGATATAGGCTGCCTCATGTATCTCAAACAGGAAGGTGTCTGGGAAAGAAAAAGGGTAGAGAATCACCAGAAATGCAAAAATAAGAAAGGAGCAACTGCAAGACAGGAAAGGTCAGAGGTAAGCAGCAGGAAATAGTCACAGGCTGTAGTGAGCTTAGGGTGGATGACTAGCTGTCTGGAAGGGTTTTGGACAAAGTTATAAATCAGAATTAGTTGTAAAGGCATAAAAAGCATGCCTTTAAGGAGACAGTCATACAACTGACACAGATGTTCAATCTGTTCTAATGTATTTCCCAAGAAGTGACTCATCCTATTCAAAGTTTATGAATTATACTTATTATTTTCTACACAAACTTAAAGTTTCAGAGTGATTTTATATTTAAGCCAAGGTGGACCTGCTGGACTCTGACACCAGGCAATGCAACTCCCCACACCTATAAAAGACAGTAGCACCTGTGATTTACAGATAGAAAAAAACCCCTTCAAGTGTGGAAAATGCATGAGAACAGAATGTCACAGCACCAGCTAATGCCATACTTGGGGACTAAGACAAATTATACACGTGACTTTGCACCATTTTAAGCAAAGAAAATCTGGATGAAATGAATATTAAGGATAACCGAAAAAGAAAAAATAAATCATAAAGAGTAAAAGGCAATAAAAATGTGTTTATGAATATATTAATGTGTAATTGGTAGTCATTTTCTTTCAAGCTAGCTGGTTCTTGAAATAAGAGAGGGCACCTCCCTACCTACACTCTTCCCAAGTTCAAACCTAGTCCGAGACCTAGTGTAGGGACCCATGTGCCTGCCTTGTCTCTGGTGACAACATATATGACAACACACACGTTAGGACATAAATGGGAATGGAAGGAAAAGACGATGCCACATGTAATGACTAATACTGTCAAAGCTATTACTTGGCCCCTGGCCAAGTGAGGACTAAAATCCATGCCGTGAAGGAACTGCTGGCCAGGCCGTCTACCCGGGCAAAGAAAACCAGCGTATCTTTCTGATTTGCACACAGGCACCACATGGGCTAGCAGTAGCCCTGGATCCTGGCCTCCAATGAAGTGTGTACTTAGGTTAATAAGAAGCTAATCAGTTCACAGCACTTTATCTTATTTTCTGCAATTCCTACTTCAGTAGTGCACTGCATCAAATGGAGCCCCCACACGTTAATTTGATGACAATCTGACTCACACTTGAAATATTTACAGATTAAATTTAAGATTAAAATGAAGTACCACAGTAATATAATAGTTATGCATTTAAAATCTAAGCACCCTCTCAAGCCTCTCCAGTTTAAATGAAGCACACTAAATTATTTTACATAATATACTTTACCTTGAATTCACTCCAATAATAATTTTCATTTTAGCATACATGATTAATCTTTACATCTATACTCAAAAAAAATACAAAGCATTTTTGAAAAGACATTACCATGCAATTTAGTGTTCAGATATACTAAGTTTAGATATTTTGTATTCTTAACTTTGAAAGCACAACAAAATAATATGAAGGTTATCTTAAAATATTTGGATTCATGCTCCAGACAGTAACATGAATGTATGCAGAAAGCCTTTATCATGCAATGCAGCATCAGAACCTACTTATTTTGTTCTAATTATAAATAAATTAGAATTGCATTAAGTTGTTAGTCTTTATTCAGCATGAAAATTATATAGCACTTTAAAAGAAAGAAATAATGAGAAAAGCAATGTAAAATTAACTAATGTTTTATAATTTTTATAATGTTTTATAGCTATAATGTAAGCATAGTATAAATTAGTATACTTTATGGAAATAATGTATTAAAACTTCATTAATTAAAAATAAAAGAGAAGAAAGATAGACTGGCATGAAATAGGTTGGGTGACCTAGATCAGAGCTTTTATTACAGAATTTTAGAAAGGCACTTGTTGAATAAAAATAGTTGCTTCAAATTACATGTTAATATTTAAAATATGCAGCATATGGCATTAGTTTCTATATATGTTATAATTTTAACAATTTTTACTTTGCTGATTTTAAATAAACAAAAGAATCCTTATTTCAGAAAGAAATTTAAATCTGCATTTAAAAAAGTACTATCATAGCAGTTTAGATGTGAATTATATTTATTGGTCAATAGGCACCAGATATTCTGCAAATAATTTTAAAGGCAAAACTGCACAGATAGTAATTGCTACCTCTTAAAATACTGTTGTCTTTTCTGAAAATGAAGTATTGTGAAAGCTTCAAAATGACAAAAATTTAAATTTAAATTAAAAACATAGCTATATTTTTCTGAAGAAAGGAAAGCTTATTTCCTATGGGGCGGTTTCATAAGGATTCTGCACCTCTGCAACGGTGCTTGAAGAAAAGCTCCTCAAAATAGAAAGTGAAACATCAAATCTGAGGTACTGGATATGACTGGATGTCAACAAGGCACTTCATTAATTAGGCACAGCCTACTTACAACCTTTGGTTTTGGATGCACTGTGGGTGGTTTATGCCCCCAAAATACCAGTCTTGTTACAGGAACAAAATAATATGAAAATATACAAATAATTTGTCCTTAAGACAAAGATTTCTTGTGTAGTATAATCTGCAGTTCTCAAACCTGGCTGTGTATCAGAATCATCTTTGTAGATTTTAATAAACACACTTGCACAGGCCCTAACCCCTCGATTTCTGATTTAATTAATAGGTCTGGAATTGGGCCTAGGTCACTTAATATATTTTTATTCCAAATTACCAAACTAACAAGTGTTCCCTGTAAACATTTTTTTTTGAACTTAGGAGTTTATAAAATAAACGGGAAAATCTCCTTCATTCCCTTCCCTTGCCAAATCCCTACCCCTGAGGGTAACCAGTGTAACATTATGGTATCTCTCCAGACTCTGACTTACCTCTTTCTTGAAATGATTGCTTGTTTTCTTTCTTTTTTTATACCACATCAAGTGTAAATGGCTAGGTAATTTCACCAAATTTGTCTGTCACGTTATGAGAAAATATTGGCCATGTGTATTGGCTATGCCTTACACCCACATTACTTGAGGGCCCTGGGGCACACCTCGAGAGGCCAGTACTTAACGTCCAAAGAAGCTCAAACAGAACCCATGGGGGTTGCTGACTGGGACATTCCAGATGTTTTGCACAGAGGAATAAACACCACTTCAACATGAAACCATGAGGGTGTCCTGACCTGCAGATGTTGGTATGTGATAGAGTGACTTTTCATACCAAATACTATGAAGCTTCCTCCAAGATGAGTATGTCCATGGGTATATTTAATGATGGTTAATGACTTTTGCCATTAGGAAGGCCATGAGCTTGTTTCTATAGGTTTGTTTTTTCCTTCCTAGTGGTATTTATAGAGTACACATATCCATGATATTTAGGTATCTCATTCTTTAGAATGAGCACACAGACTTCCTATGGAAGGCACTGTTCCTTGCCTCCCCAACAGCCAGTTTTCCCCTTTCCTTTCTTCTCTGCTGAACTCTTGAGTTTGTTCAGGGGCTGTTTGTAAATCCCAGTCTTGCAGAAGATAGGCCCCTCTCCTAGCAAAAAAAGGGATAAATTATGACTAGGGTAGGAAGGTCACAGTAATCCAATTCTAAGGACATGTCACCCTGTTTCAGTTAATAAGCTAAAAGGAAGTATGTGGGAAATTTTGGGGGAAAATATTTTATTTCCAGATAAAAGTAAAAAATGCTTGGAAAGCCTCTTGCATTAGCACAGTTGTTCAAGAACATGAGAGCCAGAGCTGAGCAGTCATGCTGCAATTATGACATGACAAACTTAACACATGGAGCATAACAACGGCAGAAGTACAGAAAGTACCTGAGAACTTAATTTTATCTTGACAGCTTAAACCACTGGGTTAACTGGGTGTTCAGCTGCTTATAGCCAAATGCATCCTAACAGACATAGTTCCAAAATACAGATATACTATAATTACTTTCAGCTTTCCTCACTTATGTTGCTATTACAAATATCATATGTACACACAAACTCAAAAAACAAACGGTCTGAACGTGCATACATGAGAGACTACTGGAAGGCTGCACATGTCTCTCTTTTTAAAACATTTCATAGGTGACTTTAATGCACAGTCACAGTTGAGAACCAATGCTCTGGAATTCATAAAACAAAAGATTTTCTCTGCTTCTTTTACTATAATGTTAAAAGCAGTGTGTGGAGAAGTCTTTGAAGCCCTAGGCCTTTTACTTGGCCTCTGCTCTCAATTCATTTTATAAAAGCAAGGAGGGAAACAAAATAAAATATTATTTTCCTCAAGTTTTGTTACCTATGGTCTTCTCTACTGTAGCTTTTATCAATTTATCAAAATGTTGGTGAACAAAAATATTGGTGTTTATCTTGTGCTCCTGTGTTTTTAAAGAAGGCTGTAAGTAAATCATGGTTTTTCAAAACTCATTTGCATTTTAGAGTATAGGTTTTGTGTGAGAGGGTTCATTCCTTTTTGTAAAAACAAGAAAATTAGTAAGAAAAAACAATTGGAAAGATAGGATATGTAATAAAATTTTATTTTTGATCAGTTAGAAATGTAGAGTTGTGTTGAGCCAGAATTTTGATAAGGTTAACACAAATTATTAGGAAGTCTAAACCATATGAATATTAATTCAGTTCAGTACTTTTAAATGTAGAAAAAAACTTTAAAAACTGCTAATTTAGAAAAGAACAGGGAAGATAATTTATTTTCATGTCGACAACTTATATAAACATTCCTCTAAAATGTTTGAAGGGGCCTGAGTATTTTGTTTTCTTCTAACAATGAATTTGCTATTTTTGAGGACTCTAAGAAAAGTGAATTTAGGCTTGTGAAATTATGACCATTCTGCACTGTTTTTATTATTTTTTGGTATATTCAAAGAAGGCCTATAAATTGAGTTTTTTGATTAAGAACTGCAATAATGCCTTAATGTCCTTAACATGTTTCTGGAATATAGTCCCATCATCCTCTCATTCTTAGTTGAAAAAAAATTAGGAAGATTTTATAAAGAACAGAGGTATTAATACCACCTGGTTCTAAGAATAAGACAGTAAATAGTGGAAAACTTCTTGCATGAAGCCTAAGTAGAGACACCATCCGAGGGGGCCCATAGATGCTCCCCTGGTGAAAACACTCTGACAAGCTCATATTTTATTTGGATGATGACAGAGTGAAGAGGTGATTCTCAATGACTATGATGTTACAAAAGAGAATTAATTAATGGGGATTTCACTGTTGTTACCAACCCCCTTTTAGTTTTTTTATAGGTAAGGCATCCCCATTTCAGTTACTAATAGATTCAACTTTAAGAATGTTGTTTTTATTTTAATGAACACCCCTTCATTTATAACTATTTAAGAAAAAGTGACTATTTTGTTGTTACAAGCATTCTGAAGTACAATTCAATTAATTTTGACAATAATCATATCTTATTTGGGTTCTTATTTCTTCCCAACTAGCACGTATGTCAAAAACTCTGGATTAATATAGCGATCATGCCCAAATTCTTAATATGTTCTATGCGTTGGTTAAAAGGAATTTTTAAATGAAGCCTTATTTCATCAACATTGAGATAAATATCTTTGTTGTTTATTTTTAAGTATCTTAAAGAAAACAGTGTTAAGTGTATTCATGTATTTTAAATTATTTTTTATGTAGAAAATGAAACAGTATGAAAAGTAGATACAATTTTTCTTTTTTTGCATAGTATTTAGAAATTAGGGAGGTATGAGGAAATAGATTCACTCTAGAAGTAGTCACAGGATATCTCTAGGTCAGGATATGGCAAACTACAGCCTGTTTCTGTAATTTTGTTTTGGAACACAGCTAAACAGATTTGTCCACATACTGTCTATGGCCACTTTCACACCACAACAGCAGAGTCCAGTGGCTGCCACAGAAACTGCATAGCCCACACAGCCAAAAGTACTGACTATCTGGCTCTCTACAGAAAAAGTTTGCCAACCTCTCTGCCCTAGCATACTATGAAAAATCTTCAAAGATGTTCAGCTCTCTATTAATTATTATTTTAAAGAACAAGTTGGGTATGGGTATGACTGAAAATAAATCTCATATTTTTCTCTTCATATAAAGAGAAAAAAACATTTTAAATGAGTGTTTAAATGGAATATTACTTTGAAGCATAATTTTTGCATACTTAAATGTACATAAGTAAAAACAACAACTTTGCCTCTTCTGAGGAAAGGGATTTATTCCATTTTGCTTTATTTTTTAATAGTTGTAACATTAAAATGTAAAATATGTTCTGAATCTCATGAACCTTTACATCTAATATTTTTAAGTAAAGAACTCTATTGATACTACTTTTAAAAAGTCTAGTTTAACAAAAGAAATATATTTACACTTATTTCCATTTTTATGACTGCCAACTAATAGTCAAAGTTATTACATCTTTCAAAGTAAACATTAAAGTAATGAGTTTTATGTTTAAAGGGTAAAGTCTTACTTGGCTTTTAAATAAAATACATGCTTATTAATACAATGTGGTAGATGTATGCACATATACAAATAATGGCTGAAAGTTAGAAACTTTTGTTATCTATACACAAAACATATCTTACTGAAAACCAAAGTGTATTTTTTATCATAAATTAAAGCTTTAAAGCAGTGATGATGTTTATGCAAAATCAAAGTGCAGCATGCCCCTGTGTACAAACTGTAAGTGCCGCTCACTTACATTGTTGATAGATTTATGCAAAGCTTCACCCAGAGAGTGCCGCTATGAAGAAAAGATCACAGGAATAAAGGGAAATATTCAGAAATCAACTAAGTAAAAGAAAGAGGGATAAAAGGGAGAGTGAAACACAGAACATTAATTATAATATTCTCAAGAAAAATGAGTTGAAAACAGTTCTGAGAAATAAATTAGACAAAAAGAAATTTAAGACACAGTCTACATTATCAGTAGTTCATTGAAACAGTGTCTTATATTTGCAGGCTGGCAGACTTACCTATGTAAAATAGCAAAGGTTAGTACATATAAATCAGAGTTGAAAAGATAATGGTTACTGAAGGATCTAGAAGGAATGTATTACTGTTTTAATCTACAATTAACCTCCCAGAAATCTACAATATAATTCTTCAAGGCATTACACTCAGTACTGGTATAGGTTCATGAGGGGTTTCTCTTAAGAGAAATGAACAGATAAGAAAGAGGCACTAGCTTAACTGGGTAATTTGGGGGCCAGCAAAAGAAATATGGGACAATCATAGAAAATGTGAAGATTTAATAATAATCTGGTTTTGTACTTGGGGGAAAGGCAGCAGAGATGCTTTTTATCTTTTCAATCCTATTTTCTAAGATATATTTGGCAAAATTATTTATGATCTGGCTTCATTTTTCAGAAGTTCATTGAAATTTTGAATGATAAACCACTGGAAAAACCTACACTCTTCCTTTTCCCCAAAATATGGAGAAAAATATGCTTTCATTTTCATTTGCCTTTCAAAAATACAAAAGAGTATTTTAAATCTGTATTACTAATTTAAAAAGAAAGTTCCTGTAAAATCGTTTCTACTTTGGACACTATAATCAAGTTTTTAGATAGAACATCATTCTTTTTCTTTTTCATAATGTGATTATCCCTTGGTGTGTCATAAACTAAAGTTAGTTTTCACTTGATAAACAATTAAAAAAAAAATAACTTAAGACTAATACAGGATATAGTTTAGGGTATAGTTCATTTGAGTTGAAAAATAAGTTGAGAAGAAAAGATTAATGTTCCATTAGGTTATTCCACAACTTCTCAGTTTAAATTTTCTCAAACTCATATATATATATATATTTGTTATATTAATTTAATTTTTATTTTTGCTTTTTCATAGTCATAATATTATTTATATACTAATGAGACACTTCTCCAGACTTCCCAAAACTTAAAAAAATCAGAGGGATTTTTAGTTGTGGTTTTGTACCTTTTTGTATTTCTCAAGAGTTGATGTCCTAGTACCAGACGTTAATCTAAAATGAAGTAGATTTTATTTTTCACTCTTGAACGTATCATCAGACAAAACTATGTATATTATTTAGGATTCCTGAATTAATTGATAAACTAGACCAACAGGACAGATCAGAGAGTGACATGTTACTTCTTCCCTTAGGAATTCTAGATTTTATATTACAGAAGTGTATTTGAATATTTGGAATCTAAACTCCTATGGTCACTACCTCTGTCAACATACTGTTGCAGGTCATGGAAGCATCTAAACCAAAAGGCACATTCCCAAAGCTGGGACCTGAGGAGGCACACATCACAGACCCGGCTGCCACCACCAGGAAGGGCACAGCTAGTGCTGCTGGCTCATGGTATCCTTGGTTTTTACATAAATGAAGTAGGACTTTTTTTGTTTAAAAAGTTTTTATTAGAGTACTATTATACTCCAGGAAAAACCATAAGGGCAGTGTGATAGAGAGTTGAATAAGATAGTAAAACATACAAAAAAACAATTAAAACATTTTTAAAAGTTCATGATAAATATGACTAAAAAGGTTGTTGTGATAGGAAATGACTGGAGGTGAAACTGAGTTGATGGTAAGGAAAGATCTTTTAGAAGAAGTGACATTTAAACTTAGAATCAATGAAAAAGCCATCCAGATGACCTTGGGGAAAGCGTGTATGGGCAAGTGGATCAGCGAGCACAAAGACCCTGTGGTGAACATGAGCTGGGAGTGTCTGGGAGGACCGCTTGTGGGTTGTTTATAAGGCTGAAAGGACATGGGACATTTCTGCAGGGGCCAGATGGCTGAAGGTCTTTGGATTTCAATATGACCTTTTTAAAACAAGGCAAATGAAGGAGTCAGAATAAGAACCTTAATTCGGTAAGGTGTCCTGAGAGAATTTTAAGCAGGGGAATGGCATGATCTGATTTACATTATAAAAGATTACTTTGAATGCTGTGAAGAAAAGTGAGATTGGGGAGTGCAGATAGGAGGCTACAGTAATGGTAGTTTGGACTGGTGTTTACTAGGAGAGATGGAAGCAGATAGAACTGGGTTATGTTTTAGAGGTAGAATAAACAGGATTGATAGATTTCATGAGAGATAAAAGAGAGAAATCAAGGATGACTGTTCACTTTTTGTTCTGAGCAACAAACAGTGCCAAGAAGTGAAGATGATGAGATGGATGATAGGGATTGCGAATCGATACTTCTGAATCAGACAGGCTAATTCTGAGATGCCTATTAGCCAACCAAGCAACTGTGAGTTTGGGTAGGTATCAAGGTTGGAGATTTAACTAACTGTGGAAGTCACTGAGGTATATGCATGGCATTTAAGCCATTATACTAGATGAGATCCTAAAGTATCTGTGTGAAAAACATGGAAAATCTATATGCAAAAATATTACTTGGCAAGCATTCTGTATAAGCCACATTCATTTTAATAAAAACTGATTCCCTACATAATAGTCAATTTATTTTAAAGCATCTTAAGCTCTTGCTAGTTTTTGGTAAGAGTGAAACGGGCCTCAAGAGATCTTCAACTGACTGATAGCAGCCAGATGCTTCAAAATAGGCTTACTGAGTGTGTTTCATGATTTCTCTTCTTTAAGGATGAATATATTCAGCCAACCAGATAAGAAAGAAAATTGGAAGTAACTAAAAAGTTGCTGCACTTAGAAATTTCGAGCTTTGTACATAATAAACTGTGGTAATTAGGACTAATCTCACTGTTCAAAACTCCTGTTTATTAATTTAGAAAATAGTGTAAGGTTTTACATGTTTGCATTGTGCAAACATATTTGCATATAAATATTGAAATCCACTGAATTACAAACTTTTAGAGGACAGGGACCCTGTCTTTTTTGTATTTTGTATCCAAAGTGCCTAACTTGGTACCTGGCAAATAGTAAATGGGTTAAGAAATGTTTATTAAAAGACTAAATGAATAATTTGACTTCTATTTTGAGTTAGTTTTTGCTATTCAGTATTACTTCTCCTCTCTCCCATAATAACACAAATAGTAAAGAGGAAATTCTAGGTAACTAAAAAGAAAGTATTTAGAAAAAATATATGTATCATGCAGAGATCCTGTTGGCTTTTGTAAGGATTCTAAGACTTAGAAATGTATCCTCTCAGAGAAATGAACTAGTAAATATACCAAATCAATTAAATATTTGTCCAAGAAATATGAATCTGAATAAAGACAGACTACCAAGAGGGAAGCAATATTCATCGAATGGCACCTATCTTGTCTCACTCCATTCTATTCTCCATATTGCAGCCTAAGTTTTGAAATTTACAATACTTGAATATTTCACACTCCAGATTAAAACTTTTTAATAGCTCCTCATTGCTCTTTAGATAAAGAAGGCCCCAGGTGACCCTGCCTATCTGTATCCCCAGCCTCCTAGCTCTCTACTCTCCAGAAGGAAGGTGTCTGGGGCTGCCTGAGGGTCTTTACACATCCTTCCCCCACTGCTCGGAATGCTGTTCTCTCTCTCCTCCTGGCCTGACTCTTGCTTCTCTTCCAGGTCAGGTAAAGGATCCCACACTCAAACCTTCTCCAAGTTCCCACAAGCTTGTGTACCATGGCTGTAATGAGTTAGAGTCACACTGTTACTTCTATTTGCCTTTCCTTCTAGATTATAAGCACTGGGAAGGCAGAGGTTACTGGTCTGGCACAGTACCTGGAAAAGCTAAATTTTTGACAGATAGCAGAATGCTATCAAATGCCAACAGAATAAAATTCTCATTGCTAACAAAAGAAATGTCATTTTTTAAATTGCTAACTTTACTGAAACTATCTACACTAGCCTTACATTAAAGTTAAGTAACATGTTAAAGCTTAACAAAATGTTTCAAAATTTAATATATAATACTGAAATTTCTTAAAACAAATTCTGCAGTCTTTTCCTAACCGTAATTTCAAGTACACCGATGCCTAAACAAAAGCAACCAACAAGCCTAAGATTTACAAGTGGGAGTCACAGCTTTAATAATTCTCCTGAAGCAAAAAACAGAAGAAAAAGTCACAAACAACTGCTCAATATTTAAACTAAAGTAGTACTAACAGACAGAAAAAGGAAATTAAGGTGGAAACAAGAAGCTAGTATGTTAGGTACTCCTTAACTCTTTTCTCAGAGACTCAAGTCTTAAATAATTTATAATCATACATCCATTGAATCTAAAATATTTCAGATCTAAAATATTTTTACTATCTGGTCATATGAAATAGGAATAGATTAAGTTGATTTGTTACTATAATGCCATCTAAATGTTCTTAAGTACTTTTCAGGTGGGCTCTGGGCCCAAGCACCTCTGAAAGCACAAGTCGTTCGCCTGTATTTCATTATAGGATTCACTAGAGTATTCTGCAGAACAGCTATATGCTCGGTGCACAACTGCTCCGTACAAATGAAATAACACTACTTTAAGCATCTCTTTTAAAGCTAGGTGTAGATACCATAGTTTCACTGCTTTACTCTCTTCTCCTAAAGGCACCAATGTAAGAACTGGATAGATTTATTTTAAAAAGGGAAGTTTTGGTAAGGAAAAGGAAATTAAATATTTTTAGACTTGAAAATTAATTCAGAAAATAATTTAGTACTGTTTATCTTAGAAGAAAAAAGCCTGAAGAGGAAGAATACTAACAACTATAGGTGTGGGATATAATATGGTGGAAGTAATAATGTCATTAATTTTTTGACTGAAGAGGAATTAAAAACAAATTTTTATATTTACTAAGGAAAATATTGCAAATTAACTTGGAATGAAGGAACTGAAGTAGGAAGAATGAAGAATAATGGATATTGGCTGGTTTCTGGCTGAACTTTAATTCCATTCCACATTTTCTGAGAAAGAAAAATTGAGTCACACCTGCTATTCCCACTCTCTGTTCTAGCTGGCTTTTCTCTTTTTTCCATATTTTCCTTCACTGTTCCTGCTGCTTCTTCTTTTGACTTCCCTTTTCCTCACCCCAGTCATCTCTTTTCCCAGGGTTCAGGCTAGATTTCTGATATTTTTTCTACAGCTTCCTGCTCTTCTACTTACTATTACTAGGGAGAGGATTCAAATCTTTAGGGTCTCCTGTCACCGCTCAGGGCTTTTGTCAGGGTCATTGTCCGAGTTAGCTGGGAGTATTCCAGGTCCCTTTCTAGTCTCTACCTCAGAATCTGCTTGCATCTACTTTCCCATTAAAAGATAGTATTGTAATTCATTTAAAACAGGCATAAAAACTGATGAAAATATCTTTTTTCAATAGGCAGAAATATAATTTCTAAAGAGAGAATTCCTTTCTTTCTAACATAAAACTTTTTAATTTAAGAGTTAAGATATGGAGCTAGCAGAAAGAATATTGAGCCCTAATGCCAAATGTATTCGGAAGTTTTATGATTCAAATAAATAGTCCAGTGCTAATAGAATTTTAAGTGAGGGCCACATGTGTACTTTAAAAATTTTAGTCATATTAAAAAATATCAAAAGAAGTAAAATTACTTTTAGTCACTTATTTAACCCAATGTACCTAAAACATTACCAACTCAACATGTGATTACATAAAAACATTAGTAAGACACTCCATATTTTTTTGTACCAAGTTTTTGAAACCCCGTGTATATTTTACACTGAAATCTCAATTTAGATGAACCTCATTTCAGGTGCTCCACAGTCGTATGTGGCACGAAGCTACCATGTTAGACAATACTGGGTTAGATATCAGACAGCAAGCAGTCTGCAACAGCCTTAAGAGGCTGGCTTCTCTGTGCTCTTCATCAAGAGCATTTATTTTAATGCTCTATTTCTTACTCAAGTCATTGCTTTTTCTAAAAATTCTTGCAAAATCAGTACATTTAAAACCAAACTTACCCTCTCACCCACTGATTTAAGTAGCTTGATGTGACCTTCCTGTCTCAGATTATGATCTTCTTTTCATTACCCTGGCTTTATACCCTGAGTCAACTTTATCATTTCTTTCGCCTTTTACCAAAGTATTCCATCAAATCATGTAATTTGTTCATTTATGGTTTCTCTTATATTCTCAGTGAAATAACCTTAATTCAGGTCCTAATTGGGTAGAATTATTGTACTTCATATATTGACAACTTCATGTGGTGCCTGAATTTTTGCTCACTTTATTCAACTCAACAACTACTATATGCCAGGCTGCTGGGGATGCAACAGTGAACACCACATTCCAATAGGGAAGAGAATCAATATGATTCCATGTGGTAATAACTGTTTTGAAGAAACACAAAGAATAACAGAACAGACAGTGATGGAGGGTGCTACTTTACAGAAAGTGGTCAAGGAAGATCTTTCTGAAGAATTAAAATTTAGGCAGAGAATTGAACACAATGAAGGAACAAGCCATGTAGATCTGGGGAACTTGGGTTCAATGTGGAGGGATGAGCAGATGCAAAGGCCCTGAGATAGACTAAGCCTGAGGTTTGCATTCTAGAAACTCCAAGTGTTCCAGTAAAACTGTAAAAAAGGAAGGGAGAGAGTGGCAGAAGAGGATATTGGCAATGCTGCCACAAGCCAAAGCATGAGGCCACTGCAGCTCCTCTGATATCTTTCATAATATATGCTTCTGCTACACTGGCTGTTCCAATTGAATGCCCTACTCTTACTCCTCTAATATTACAAACCCCAAGCCAGGTCCATTTTTCCTAAGTCTGAAAGGGCACTGGCAATGGTAGGGATAGGGGGATGAGTGAGGCCAACAGCAGTGAATAGACTGAAATGATTGTAGGGCCCAGGCTGGGGGTGGGGAGTATAAGGGACAGGGCTTAGCAGGAGTCAGGCAAATGCAAAGCGGTACAGCAGGTGTCAGGCAGGGCACAGGCTCTAGGAATGTATCCATAAGAATCAAGAGAACAAGACCCAGAGGTACAAGAAGGAATAATGGTCCTTTCTTCATAACAAAGTTGCACTGAAAAGACTGCTTGTCCTGCTAGAATTTTTTGTCATATGCCTGGAAAGAGTATAACCTTGATAACTACACTTTCACTTTACGGTGGTATCCTTTGTTCAGTTGTTTTTTTAATTTTCTTCAGGGACAGACAATCCTGAAGTGCAACAGCTACTTGCCAGTTTATCTAGGGTAACGTGTATGCCCTATATATTTTAGAAGTGGACAGAAAGGAAGATACTGCAATTTTGGAAATGGCAAAGAGCAGTGCAGAATAGTGTTATCTTTGGGGACAACTAATTCCTGGTTATCTTGATATTTATGGTTATTCTGCTTTGACTAATTAAAAAGTTTCTTTCTGTAAAATGGCAAAATTGGAACCACTGAGTATTAAATTATCATATAATACATAGATCTAGAACAAGATGCAAGGTATTATGTCCCTCAGGAATGAACAATGCAGAACAGACATCCAGAAACAAAAAAAGAAAGAAAAGAATATCAGAGAAGCATGGATGAAATATGATAATTTAGTATGAGAGAGATTAAATGAATAATGAATAAAATAATTTAATAGAAAGCAGGTGGGGAGAAAGTGGTATGCCCTATTTATAGCACCAAATCCAGCCTTAAAATGTCTGTCAATACTTTCCAATTGAAAAAGAAGGCAGACTTTTAAGGAACTTTTATCATCACATAATTGAACTAGTTAAATCTTTCCTAAGTACAGAACATAAGAGAAGTACCATTCCACTCAGTAAACTTTGTCCTTCCAGGTCCCTAAGGACGAATGTAAAATGAGTGTTCAGAAGGTAACTAGTAAGCAATGCCCAATTTCTAGCGACACTTGTTTCTCTCTTATTTTTGTCTTATTTTCAAAGCTTTCAAATTTATTCACAAACACTCCTAAATATTCATGAATGTATAATCCCTTTTGAGAGTAACATAAATTATTATGAAATACCAGACACAAATTGGCAGGTGCCCAGTACTCTTGAAAGCCAGTGCATGTATGAACCAATGTAATAAATTATCTTACAGAAAGCCTATCCTGTTCATTTTGAAACTCATCATGATCACAAAAAGAAAGATAATAGATTTCTAGAACTAAATTACCGAGCTGCTTCTTGTCCAAATTGTGCACTTGCTTTCAACTGGTGACTCATGCAGTCAGTCCTACTTAATTACTGGCTTTGCAGAAAGATGCTAAGAATTCATAAATTTAGAAGTTGTGTAAATGAGTGAAAATGTGCAAATTGTTTTAATTATAGTTTTAAATGCTCTGGAAGTAAGCGAACCTAGCATGAGAAGATAAATTTAAGAATACCATCACCTTTCCTTTACGCCATTTTGAAACATAACAGGCAACATCCTGCTGGTGAGAGGAAGTAAACTGCTCACTTCTGCTATGGTTTTAGGCAGTCAGGATACACTTAATATCTGTTGCCCAAATGTATCTAATAGCTTGAAATAAAGATTTCATACTTTCAAAAATAGGTGACTTTTTCCATTTAAGATCTCTCATGTATTCACTATAAAGATAACCCAAAAACTGTGAACTCTTCTCAGTATTTTGGACTGCATTTGTAAGGTTTACCTAGCACAAGATTTCACACATCTACAAATATGTCTCCTTGATTTTACACATTTAAAAAATGTTATGTTTGAAGAATAACAAAATACAGTGAATTAACATGCGAAGTTTTATAGTAGCTTCCTAGCTAGGCAATGTCAAGGAGAATGAATCTTCATAATGTATAGACTATTAATTACCTGGTTTAGGAGATCTTCTACTTTCTTCTGCCATGAATCCCTCGCTGCATTTTTCTCTCGCTCTTTTAACTGCAAAAGTTGAGACATTGCTGACTTCTTATCCTCTTCATGTTGAAGCCTCAACTCTTCACGAAGTTTAGAACACTCTTGTCTAAAGTAAAACAAATGCATTTACTTTGTAAAGAGAATTATCTCTCTCAATGAGTGCAGTAAAATTGCTTGCAAGTTTTTTAAGCATTTAATTAAACTTATTCAAAAGTCAACTAGAAGGTAAATTGGTAATTTATCCAAGATCATTGATTTATTAATTTATCAGTGACAGAATAGGTATTAAACAAATAAGTCTTCTGACTTCAGGTCAGTACTCTGCCTATTTTATATTCAAGGAAATGAAATCAGAAAAAGTAATCTGTATTCAAGCAGAAAAAAAGAATTGCAATTTCTCTGCATCTAATCACAGGAAAAATTCATTAAAAATGCTACTACTATGTCTTTAACAACAGGAGAAAAACACTTTTCCACATCTGTATGGATGAGATTACATTACAGAGTAAAAAAATGTACCTAAGATTTTCAGTCCATTTTATTTCTAAGTTGTGGGCCATTTTGTCCACTATGAGCTTTTCTTCTTCTTTCATGGCAGCAAGTGTTTCTTCATGTTGCTGCCTTTCTTGCTGTAGCTCACCCTGAAGAATAAGAACTTTTCAATGAAGACTAGTCTTTAAAAGCAAAATCACTACTGGTTATTTCAAATAAGCAGAGTGCTGGCATTATAACTTTTAAATTCTTATAGCACAATTGACAGTTCTATGACAATTACGTGAGATTTTTCTGACAATAAAATATATGGTATGCATTTTTAATTTTAAATATCCTGAGAAAACTATATTTTATCAAGGCTTATTATTTTACAAATTATTTTAAACAGTTTAAAGTCAGCATAATTAATATTCTTAACTAAACTTTCCATATTATGGGTATCTAACAATTATTCAGTTATCTTCACATGCACACACATTACATAGACATGTTATTCAAATCATTCATTCATATTAAAAACTAATGCTATTTATTCAAAGCTTAAGCATTATAGCTATACTCCACTGACATGATTAAAATAATTATGAAAAATTTAGCCTATTTTTATTATGTAACTTCAAACCAGAGGGTCGGTATGTTTAGTGAGAGATAATGAAGTACACAGGGCCTAGAAACAATGGAAAGCTGTTACACCCCTAAGCCTAAAGGGCAAAGGGAGTATTGAAATAAATTTCTGGGCTCAAAATGGAGTCTTTCCTGCCCAAGGTGACTTGCAGCAAACAGAACTTTGCTTTGCTGTAAATGCTCCCCTTGACCAGAAACACAGTATATTCAGTCAGACAATCCCCCCAAGCCCAGCCAGCTCTGGGCTCTATACTTAACTCCTTGTTCCTCAGTCTTCCTAATAAGCTCAGCTATGCAGTGGACAGATGAGCCCATCCTGCTGTAACTCCAGCCCTTCCTGCCATGTTTCCATGTTCTGCTTCCACTGCTCTGCAAAACTCGTTCCTGCCCAGAATCCCTTGGGGAGAGTGCAACACTGCTTTTGAGGCACTGTCCTCCACCATCCATGGATTGCTTTCCCTTGAATAAAGGACATCATACTCCTTACTAAATTGTTTTAGTTTTGTCATTTGACAGGAAGAGGCTGTTGCTGGAACTCTGGGAGAGCCAAAGCCATGAGAGCCACCCCACTTTACCCCCACAGGAGCATGGCCTTAGCAGAGGAAAGCAGCTGTGGGCCAGCAGGGAGGGAGCAGAGAGATGCCTACCGTGAATGCCTGCCATCCTCTGCCGGTGCTGGTAATATATGTGGTAATGTGATATATATGAAATCTGTATATTTAGCATAAATCAAGTGGCTCCCTGGAGCCTGGGGCTGGAGGTGACCTATTTGGACAATACTGGCGATTGTCAGTCCTGCCAGCAGTGTAGCTGTTCTTACGGTACAACAGAAGAGGAAGAGATGATGGTCCATCCTTTCTGAATCAGCCCCTTGTTAATAGTGTGTGTTATACTGTTGTTGAGAGGCATATCTGGATTAATGGGAAAGAAGCTAGTCACTGTTGAAACAGCCATCCTACAGTGTTGACCTGGCTATTAAGCATTAAGTATTGAAAATTGAATTTAGCCATCTTAGCCAACTGTCCTTTTCACTAAGTAATATGCCTCTAGGAACTATTCTTTCCAAAAAAGACATTGAGAAAAATTTCTTAAAAAGTATTTTTAACTGAATGCAAAGCACATTATTGGATATTATTGGGGTGGGAAAGAGGTAAAGAAAACATGTGCTCTTAAGGAGCTTACTCAGTGATGGTAGACATGTATATTTTCCCAATGAAAATTGTCCAGAACAGAAAGTGAACTGTTGATAATGTTTTGCTTAAAATTTTTTTATGTTCTACTATTTGATAGAACAATGTAAATATAAGCAATGACCTTAAAGAAATGAAACTAAATTCTAAAAAAAATAAAATCAGAAATATTAATAAAAGGCAACATTTACTGAGTGCTTACTATTTTGCTAAGTACCATGTTGTAAATGGTTTACCTCATTTAATTATTACAATAGCAGTGTGAGGTGTATTATTATTGCTCACCCCTCCTGCACTGTGCGGATGAGGCAACTGAGTCTTACAGTAAGTAACTTGCCCAAAGTTACACACTAAGTGGTGGATCCAGAATTCATACCCAACCAAAATGACTTGAGAGCCCACACTCTAAATCTCCTCCCTGAAAACTAAAGTAAGAAGAACTCTCTGGCTACTATGTCCCTAGCTGTATGAACTCCTTTCACTACTTTCGAAGGCAGTCTCAGTATTTGCTCTGCTTCATGAGAATGTAAAGGGAAAGACAGAGCCTTTCTGAAATTTGTGGGTCAGAGAGAATCACTTAGTTGCTATACATGAGAACTGAAACTCTTCCCAGTAAGAGAATTGTGCATACTAATTGTTACAGGTTGAACTGTGTCCCCAAAAAGAATATGTGGAAGCACTAACCCCTCAGTACTTCAGCATGTAACCTTGTTTGGAAGCAAGGCCAGTGTAGATGCAATCGGTTAAAATGAGGTCACAGTCACCCTCAATCCGGTAAAACTAGTGTTCTTATCAGAAGATGTAAGGATGCAGGAAAAAGGCCAGTGAAGACGGAACGGCGAGTCACGCCACCACAAGCCACGGAGTGCCTGGGCCCTGAAGCGGGAAGAGGCACGGCAGGCGAGGAAGTCCCTCTTAGGGGTGAGAAGGGAAAACGGCCCTGATGACATCTTGATTCTGGACTTCAAGCCTTCAGAACTGTGAGAGAATACACTCCTGTGTGTTAAGGCACCTAGTTTGTAGTACTTTGTTATGCAAGTCCTAGGAAACTAATACACTAATTATACACAATGTAATGTTTACAATAAACTTCAAAGTAAATTATATATTTAACTTGCTGATTTTTAGATTACAGCAGGATTATGAAATTACCTCGACATTTAATAGAGCATCCTTGGTGTCCTTCAGCCTGCCTTTAGTCAAGTCAAGCTCATTTTGAAGTCTTTCCTGGGAGTCCTGAAGACTAGCAATGAGTCCTTCTGCAGAGCCGAGACCTTGTTCACTTTTCCTTATCAGATCTTGGAGGTGGCCAATCTGTGAGCAAATATAGTACTTTTAATACATTTCGCTGTAATCAACTAGCCAAACACATTTGTTTTATTAAAGTCTTTTCTTTAGTTGTATGTAATTTTACTGAATCAATCTTTCTCGATCAATCTGGAGGAAGTACTCAAATAATCATGGTAGCCTTCATCTGTTGTTTTTTGAAAAGGCTTACATATTTATGATTTCCCTTTTTCATGACAACCATGTAAATAAATGGATACCTCAAGCTCCTGTTTTAACAAAGAAATTTCCCGATTCTGTCATAATCAAATACCTATAAAAAGGAATTGAAGTCAGATAAAGATTACATCAAAAATTGAGAAAAAAGTCATTTTTTAGATAAAAGTATCTTTTAACTGCTCTTTAAAATTGTATCACATTTCATTTGAGCCCAGTTCTCCTATTTATAAAGGTGACAGATTTATAAAGGTCAATATTGATAAGATAGTAAATATATCTTCAATTAGAGTAAGTTGTGATTTATTTCCATACAAAATTTGTTTCATAAAATTGTTGAGTTGAATTTATACACTCTTAAAACTAGGAGCTAATAAACAATTTGTTGATTGGGCAGATCCATACCCTCAAGTTAGAGAATTAAAATCAATAAATGAAATACTTTAAATCTAGGAAAATGTTATGAAGAAAAAAATTCTCATTTTTATAAAATAGCCAAGTCTATCAAAGCTCTTCAGAAATGAAAACTGGTAATTTAAAAATAATACCTGAATATTTATTTCTCTTTGTAAATACAGACATCACAAAGAAAATTATGAAAATTCTCCCTCAACCCTGCTTCCAACCCATGATTCACACCCTCCTCCTTCATGTCTCCTTTCCATGCTGAACAATTCTGGTGATGGTAATATTTTATCTTATTTGTATCTTTAAAGGGATGCCAACCTCATAAAATGAGCTGGGAAGCTTCCATTTTTTGTGCTCTGAAATATTTTCACAGATAAGATTTACCTGTTTCTTGAAAATTTAGTAAAACACATCCATTAAAATCCTCTAGGCCTAGTGCCCCTCTAGACACGTTAGGCTGTTTTAATTTCTTTCATTGTTATAACTGGTTTGGTCAGATTATTAAACTACTTCGAGTCACTTTAGAAATTTAAATTTTTATACAAAGATACCTCTTTCCCTCATTTTTAAAATTTGGTAGCATTATTTGTATATGTTAATTTACAATGTTGTAAAATTTTCTGTCACTGTATCCCTTTCTCTAGTCTGTATAGCTTACCAGTACACTCTCTACTTTTTGTTTGATTTGCTTCCTATGAATGTGTTTCGTGTTTTTTTGACACTGTCATCATATTTCAAAAGCCTTCTCTGTCTTAAAGTTTGTCACCTGTATTTTCCTATTTTACTTATATTTATATTCATGATTTGATATTACATTTCAACCCTTAGCTCATCTGGAGCTTTTTTGTTACAAGATTGAAAAGGAATCTAACTTCATTTTTCTCTCCTCATCCATTTACATACAGTCTTAAAAGAGCAGTGTCATCAAGTATGATTTAGGTCGAACCTATTAACTCTAGCTTCTGTCTTACCTTTCTATTGAATTGTAGAAAGGCCCTGAGAGATTTCTTGATACATAACCTTTTCAGGTCTCATACTCTCGCTGTGGGACATTCTGAGCCACTCTGACCTCTATGTAAGTATCCACTTGCATGGGTTTTCTGATATCCATTAATCCTCATTCTTGTGCTTCTGATTTCTCCTTCTCAATTGCTTTTCCTGGCATTATTAATTCAATATTGGTGCTCCTTTTTGTTACTAGCATTCTTCTCATCAGCTGCCCTAGGGTGAGATCTTCTACTTGAGTACCTTCAGGGACTGCCTAATCTTCAGCTCCAAGCCTGAATTCTCTTAGGTCCTGCTAGCCTTATAATCACCTCAAATTCAACATATCCAAGCAACTCAATGTCTTGCCATTCCAATGTATTTTTTCTCCTTTTTAATTCCTGTCTTCCAATAGTGGCATCATTATCTGTCCAAACACCTGAGCTAGATATCTGAGTCACTTACCACTCACCATACCAAGTCCTATGAATTTTATTTTTGAATAACCTTCTCCATTTCCAGTTTTACTTTCATAGTCAGGATACTAATCATGTCTGGCATGGGCTAATGGAATAGCATCTTAAGTCATCTATCCAACTCTAATCACCGATCCCTCCCCACACAAGTCATCTTCCTGCTGCCACTGGAGTTCTTTTTCTAAGATCGTCTGATGGTGCAGCAGCAGCTACTCTGGTGATATTACTTCATCACCAGAGTAAATTTCAAAGTCTTTTGTCAGGGCACAAGAGCCCCTCACAATTTAGCTTCAACTTTCCTTTCTACCATGTATCTTGACAAGCAGCATATGTGTCCTATGGCCAAGAACAGTAGTTCTCAAGCATGTCAATTTTGCTCCCAGAGACAGTGTCTGGAGACATTTTTGGCTGTTACAACTGGCAGGGGAGAAATGGTATATACCACTAGTACCTAGTGTGTACAGGTCAGGAATACTACCAAACACTAAACATCCTGAAGAATTATCTGGCCCAGAATTGCCAATAATGCTGACATTGATATATCAAAGTATAGTGACACTGAACTTTCTATGGTTCACTGAGACATTATGTATACCAATATGACCATACTTATTATTTCTCATACCTAAATTGTCTTTCATCATGCCTATAATTTACATCTACCTTCAACGACCAACTCCCATGTCACATTTTTAATGTTCTCCAGAGTTTTTATGGTCAGAGTCACTCCCTTGTGTGGGCTCTAAAAATACACTGTATTACTAAATTGTAATAGCTACTTGAACCCATGAGTTCCTTGACATTTTGTCAAAGAATACCTATCATCTAGAAGATATCACGCAGCCAAAAAATGTTTCCTAAATCATAAAATAATTAGAAATATTATTGATGCCACTGGATTTTAGTTCCAATTTTTCTGGAGACCAATCATAACAAGAGCCAAAAAATTATTCCCACTACTTATCCCAGTAATTTCATTTAGGGCCAAAACTAGACTAAAAGGAAATAATTAATTTCTAAAAATGAACAAAAGTATTTATAGACCTGATAATTAATCCACTTACCAGTAAAAACAAGACCCTGATAAACAGGGTTGAGAGGAGCCTTTCTATACCGAGCTCCTTGAAGTATTAGTATCTATGGCCGAAACAGGCCTTGGTTGGTGACTGATCAGGACACAGAACTGGCTTTAGGAAAACCCCATCTTGCTATGCAGGCCATGGCCTTTGCAGCAAATAAAAGGAAGTGAGCCTTTTAAATTACCACTAATTTTAATAAAAAAATGTTTAAAAATTAATGCTCAACAAAGACAATGTTTAAATTAACTATGAAAAAGATATATAATGGAACATTATATATTTTAAATGACTAATATGTAGACAAAGTTAATAAATATAAATATGTAAATAAAGTTTTACAAAGCAAATACACAAAGCATTTGTGAATATATATTATAATTATATTAAAATACACAATACATATTCAATGACATTAGCAAATCCAGAATTGAGAACATTCCACATGTTCTTAGTTTTTTGGGTTTTTTTGGCAATGATATATATTACAGATATCCCAGAAGAGATGTTTAGAAACTCACTCATTGTTCTCTAAATCTCTATGGCAATAAATAGCTTATACATCTCCTGTTTCCTGAATTCTGGTGTACCCACTATGGGAGCCAGAGAAATGATTTTGTTTGTTGTGTTTTGTTTTGTTGCTTGTTGTGGGAGGCAGAATTCTAAGATGACTCCTCTCTGACCCTCACTTTCTCTGGAATTTATAAATATGATGGGATATCACTCCCATGAGGGATTTTACAGATGCGATTAAGTCCTTGAGCAGTTGACAGTAAAGTCATCAAGAGAGCCTATTCTAGGTGGGTCTGAACTAATCAGATGAACCCTTAAAAGAAGTCAGAGGAATCTGAAACTACAAAGGTTTTTCTGCTAGACTTGAGAGTAAACTGCTTAGTTATGAGGGAGGAGGGCATGTAGCAAGGGCTTGAGGGGGACACCTTTAGGAGTTGAGAGTAGTTTCTGGCCAATAGCTAGAAAGAATACAGAGACCTCAGTAATATAGCAACAAGGAAATGAGTTCTGACAACTAGTAAGCTTGAAAAAAGCTTACTGTACCTCACATGGGACTCCTGTGCTGGCTATCATCTTGATTTCAGCCTTGTAAGGTCCTGAATAGAGTATCCAGCTAACCCGTACTTGGACTCTTGACCCACAAACTGTGAGATAATAAACGTGGACTGTTTTAAGCCACTAAGTTCTGTGGTAAGTTGTTATATAGCAATAGAAAACTAATACTCTTATTTATAGAAAGTTAATTTAGTTTTCAATAATGAGTTTTATTCATTCAAAAAGTATTTCATTCACAAATATATACTGATATCCTATCATGTGTCAGTCAGCATATCAACTGCAATATAACATTTTATAATAAATTCAAATGATTTTCATTTTAACAAAACACTGAACTATATATATAAAAAACTATGTCCAAAAGAAAATCAGTAACTTAAACATTATTAAGAATATTTAAAAAGACTACAGTAGTCAGATTTATTGACTATTTGGCCTAGTATTTTGTCTTCAAAGGTGATCCCAAATAACATTTCAGAGATAACAGAGTTATCCTCCACCTAAGATTTCAGACTCACTAGCTTCCCTTAATATCCTGTTGTGATTATTGTATTTAGTGAATTTGTCATCTAAATCCATAGCTGACCTATTTATATTTTTAGGCTGTATCACCTGTAAGGATATCAAGATCCATCAACTTCTCAAGATATTACATTCTTTATTTTTTCCTAAAACAATCATTTTCAGTCTTTATGATGTACCCCCAAATTCTTTCCTCCTGTCTTTTCATAGATACATCTTTCCATCCAATAAAATTAAATGGAATATTCTCTATTTAAAGGGAAAAAGCTTCAGACTACATTTTTTAAAAGATGAAGCTATAAGTGGTGGGCAAGAGGCACACATAAATATAAAGATGCAGAAAAATGGAAAGTCAGTGGCTGGAAAAAGATACACCAATCATGTCAAATTAAAAGAAAGCTAGCTACCCAATATCAAATAACACAAAGCTGAGAAGTGTGATTCATTAAGTAGCTAAAATAATTTTATATTTACATATACAAAATGAAGCCTCTAAATATACAAAGCAAAAATTGATAGAATCTAGGAAGAAACAAGCAAATCCACCATCATAGAATCAGTTTTTAGTAACTGATCAGGAAGATAAAAATGAAAAAGAATATAGAATATTTGAAAAAAAAAATAGCTCAAAATCTTGATTTAATGGACCAGCATACTACACTGCATCAAACAAGAGGATGCATCCGGAGTGTTACATTCTCCTCATGTGCTAGGTCACAATGCTGGCATTAACAAGTTTCAAAACTGTTTTCATACAAACCACAATTTCTAACCATAGTGCAATTAAGGTTAAAAAAGCATTTCATTCTATCACAACTCTTTCAGAATACTGGGGACCTTCACGAGAAACACAGTCACTAAACTGCCTTCTGTTCAGACTGGGACACCGTGACTACAAGTATCATGTTCTGCCCAAAGTATGGAAATCTGGAATGACCAGTGGATTATCTTGGACAACAGAAGAGAGGCTGAGCAAATGCCAATACAGGTATCCCCTGCTTTTCAAAAGTTTGCATTATACCACTTAGCTTTTACCTGTTTCACTAAACAAAACCGAAAGAAGATTTTTGCTTTTACAAAATAAGGCGGAAAGCAAAAACAACACTCAAGAGTTTGTTTTCCAGCGGGCTTTGACAGTGCTGCAGCCCTCACCAGAGCTGCAAAATCACCATGGAGCTCCTTCCCAGGAACTACATTCAGTATCTCAGCACTAAGCTGCCATAACTTTGAACCATATCTGTGGGCATCTATGTTTTATCTTGATTAATTTTGTGCATCCATTACCAAGATATGTCTTAAGTGTGAGAAAAGCCTGAGAGAGGTTACCCTTTGGGTCTGGTAACAGTCAAAACTTTTTCTATATAAATTAATGGTGATGGCTTCTTTGCTTTACACCATTTCAGCTTACAAAAGTTTCATAGGAATGTTCTACTTGTGAATAGCAGGGGACACCAGTAACAATCTTAATTCTTTATAATTCTTAAATGTAATTAACTGATATTTTCTCTAGATAAATGTTTAAAGATAATTAAAGAATACTGAGTGCAAATTACTAGCCTGCCAGGGACACTGTGCTCTGGTGTGGTTTCTGTGAGCAGAAGCAGACTGATGAGAAAGCAGGACTTAAAAACTGTTGGAAAGATGACATAGGTGAGATAGGAACAGATAAGATGAGAAGTGACAAGACAAGAACTTGCTTTGGGAAGATAACTAACTCTGTGCGCACATGAAGGATGAATTGGAACAGAAGAACAGAGGACAGCAGGGAGGCCATTCTGGTGCAGAGCTGAACCAGGGCAAAGAGAAAAGGATGGAGTAAACAAAATTATAGTTTTCTTTATATTCATCTTATTCAAAAAATTTTGGTGGTAACATTTTCATTCTATTCTATTCTTTTCCAGGTAAGCAATACTATTTTCATATAAAATTTAAAAATGATTTTAGCTATCACTATCTAGAACTTTCAAAGTCTTTTTTAAAGGGAGATACACATAGAGAATACTATGTTAATGTTTTGCAGAAGGACAGAGAAATCTCCTTTGTTTTCTTTCTATACAATGATGTTCTCCTTTGTTTTGCCTTTCCCCACAAAGCACCTTGGTCTGATGTTTTTGGCAGTAAATTTTTTTGTGGTGAGATATACAATTGTACTATGAAAAATTCAGCATCAGTTAAAAGTTTTTTTGATTGCTTTTACTCTAGATATGTTATCATCAATGCTGCTCACTTACTTATTTGATGTTACCAAATAAGATATTATCATTAAGACATAACATTAAGTGATAGGCCTAAAGAATTCTCGCCTCCTGATTGGCTGTATTCAGCTTGTCATCCAGTTCTTCCTTCAGGTGTTCTAGCTCTTGCTGAAGCTGATTTTTATCCCCTTCCAGGTTTAGCATCTCCTTTTTATATTGTTCCTCCAATTCCTTAGGAAAAGAATTTTAAAAAATTAACAATATTGCAAATATTGTACACTTAAGACCTCAAGAAGAATATTATTCTTATTTATATTTTAATACTTTGCTCTTCAAATTAGCCTTACCCTTAATAAATAATGTCAGCATTAACAGAGAATCTAATTAATCTTAGGAGCTTAAATTTCATCATTTTGAATCACTTATGATATAGTGGTTAAATAATTTTTTAAATGGTAAGAATATTTAACTGGTTTAGATCAAGTTGTGGTCATAAAACAAAAATATGTGATACAAATGATAATTTGGTAAGGTAAAGAAAATATTCTCTCTCTTAAATTCAGAATTCTTTAATATTTACTTAAAAAATCAAGTAACACTTCTGGAACTCAGTGGTCTAGCACTGGAATGTAGTCAAGAATTAACAAGTACAAAATTAAGGCACCTGAGAGCAATATCAGTAAAACTGATACCTACTACCAGGTATGCCACTTAAATACTTGGGATGCAAGAGCAATAGGAATGGTGCCTGACCTTAGTAAACTCAGGGTATCAAGCAATTACAGAATATGTGATTAAAATCAGATGTACTTGAGTAGTACAGGAGTATATAGATGGGGAATTAATAAGTTCTAGTTTGGTGGGAAAACCTTCACAGAGAAAGCAGTTCCTAAGTATAGTTTAAAGAGTGCACTAGTAAGAAAAGGTGGTGAAAGAAGAGGAAAATATACCATTGTAGGCAGAAGAAAAAGCATGTGCAAAAACCACATGTACAAAAGAGCATGGCAAGTTACAAGTAGTTCAATAGTTATACACTGTAAGGTGAGAATAATAATAAATAGGGTTCTGGGTTGGGAGGCCCCAAGACAAACTCCAGGTGTGAAGATTTGCTTGGATGATTCACAGGACTCAACATAAAGTATACTCAAGGCAATGGTTTATTAAGACAGAAGGATACAAAGCACAATGAGCAAGGGAAAAAAGGCCCATGGGGCGAAGTCTGCAGGGAAGCAGGCACAAGCTTCTAAGATCCTCTCACACAGCACACTCCAGCAAGCTGTGGTGACACATGTGGAACGACATCTACTAGGAAAGCTCATGAGAGACTCAGTGCCCAGGTTTTTTACAGGGTGTTAGTCACATAGGTGCCCCATGACTAGGCTGCACCAAAATTTCAATTTCAGACTCCCAAGAAAGAAAGCAGATATTCAGCATAAACCATACTGTCTGCACAAACGCATCAGGCATGGAATGGTGGGAACCCTCCCAATACTAAAGTTTCCAGATATCGGCCAAGGGCCAACCTTGCACCAAGGCCTTTCTAAGGATGGCGGTTTCGGGCCTGCCATGTTAACTCTTTTCAGCACAGATTCTCTGTATATTAACTTTCAAATGGGGTGGGTGAACTAGAGTTATGAAAGAAAAGATAATCCTTTTTGATAGTCAAGTAACAAGGAATAGAGAAGTCACCTTTAGATAAATGTTCTTTAAAAGATAATAGGACATTGGAGAAAGACTATTTTGGAAAGAGGCTGGTTTTAGCTTAGGCTCAGACATGAGGTAGCCAGGTAAGAGAGGAAAGAAGCAGCAAGTGATAAACATGTTATTTTGAAAAGAAAAGGGTACAGATAAAACTATCATAAGAGGTTTTGACCATGTTCACATATAGGAGATCTATGTCACTTGTCTTACGGCAACTGTATTTTAAAGAAAGACTGTAAAAAAAGTGGCTTAATGAAGATTTTAGGTAGCTCAGAAATTGAAATTTAATGGATGAGAGGATGATTAGGATGGAAGTAATGAGGCAAAAATGATCTTGATAAAAGATGCCTTGATTCTTGCACTCAGAACTTAATATAGAGGAAAAAGGCAAAAGGTAGGACATGTGCAATTTAAATATTCCAATAAGAGAAGAGAAGGCCAAGATGGGAAAGGGATGGAGAAAATAAACATAACAAAAAGTACTATGGACAAGATTACTGAGCAGTAGCTACCACTATACACTTTATTGTAAACCCTGACCATTTGATACACAGCAAGAGTTGGGAAGCATGGACACGCACCACATAATTCAAGCTGTGCAAATTGGCCCCGGAGAAGTGAGCTGGCAGAGAAAACCACCACCACAATTTTTGAGGAATAAATGTCATTAAGTTTCATCTCTAGCTACAAAATATAACAGTAACCTAGAATATACAAAATATAACAGTTTACCTAGAAATAACATTCTAACAGGAAGTTTTATTTGGATTTTTAATTAAGCTCAGGTGTTGAATATTTTTTACAACTAGTTGTATCACAAAAGGAAGAGACAGAGGCAGAAGATCTCAATTCATATGTTACCTCCTCTATTTCCTAGGTTTATGGCTCTGAGTCAATCATTTACGTTTATTAAACCTATTTCACCATCTGTGTAATAAAAATGATGTTAATCTCCAAATTTAAATAATAAGGAATATATAAGAAAGCTCTTAGGAAACTGTGATGTGCAATTAATATAAAACATATAATAACCATCATTAATGCATGCCTACATGATGGGGTTAAATGCCTTAGGGTTTGTTACCTAAGACCTGAGTTCAAGGCCTGATTAATCCTTAATAGTCACATGGGCTTGAGCAAGTGTTTAGCCTGTGCCTCCATCTCCTTTTCAGTAAAATGGGTATGGCAATCAAACCAGTCGCAGTGTTACAGGATTAAATGAAAAAATAAACATCGTTGTGGCTGGCACACAGTAAGAAACACTAATCACTAATATTTATGTATCTCATTATATGCTAGGACATGTCCGGGTTCTTAACACTTTCTCTCATTTAACCCTCATAGGACATTACAAGATGGATCTCATCTTCATCTGTGGATGAGGAGCCTGAGGCATAGCTTTTGGGACCCAGGATCAGGCAGCTAGGAAGCAAATAGCTCAGTGTAAGGCTTAGATTCACTAGACAACGTTGCTTTTTCTATTATGCAATACTGTCTGTCATGTGTTATTATTAGCAAGCTGATTACTTAATTGAGGGGAAAAAATAAAACAAAACAAACAATTTTCCCAGGGGAAGGAAACTGTCTACAGGAGAATTAAGGGCTTCAACTAAATGAAGCTTCCTGAGGAGCACACTGATGTTGTCTCATGAAGAGATTGCTCAGGATCAAGGGAGTGTTTCTGTTATGGCTTACACAAAGTTGAAGTCCCTCATAACAATTTAATAAATGACGTCCTATGTCAAGAACTTTTATGGATGTTAACTCTTTGAATCATGATTTACAAAATGATTACAAGACTGCAGCCATCAAAATGAAGCAACTCATTACTCTATGCTATAGATCATACTGGATCATTAAGAAACCTCACTGATTCACAATGCAATGTAAGGTTGAATTTTTACTCACCATTTGCAATTTTTTCTTATCCCTAATTGCATTACTGTGGACAGCCTCAATTGCCATATGGTGCTTCCAAGCTAATTCTTCCAAAGTCTTAGAATGGGCCTCATTTAACTGGGCAACCTCTCCTTCCAAAATACTTTGCAGGTTTTTTAGCTCCATCTCATAATACTCTTGCTGAGTTTTCTTTGCCTCATTTACTTTCTAAATTAAAACAAATAAAGATCAATGATTAGCCTTTTTCATTACTGCTATTAGTATTTTGAATACTAAATACATAAATTTAAATGAACTGAGTGCTGCAGGATTTAGACTACAGAACACGAGATTACATCATTGGTATTCTCAGAAAATGACAGGGTGGCAAAGGCAAAATGAGTAATTTAAAAATGATAAAATAGACTACTATTTGGTTGAAACCAAGTGTGAGTTGGCACATCTGCAAGCTTAAGACAGAAAAGCTTCCTATATGTCAAAGTTGTACACAAAATGGCTTATCAATCTACCCACTTAAATGGTATTACTCAATACAATTTTATTGAGTGCTAACGATAGGCCTTCTAACATTCACAGTCTAAATAGAAAAAAAGTCAAAGACAGTGGCAATATGATTTGTAAGTTCTATGAAAGTAGTGTACGTCACATGTGAGAGTATGCAGGAACAGAGCCTAACCTGGATGGGGTGGGAAAGTAAGAGATAGAGACAGAGAGTGTGTGTGTACAAGAGAGGGAGAAAGAGATCGGGGAAGGCTTTCCAGAAGAGAAAATATCTGAGCTGCTGCCGATGACACATTCTTTCATTTAATTCTAACAAGCCCATTAGGAAAGCAGAAATTAGGAAAATTTCAAATCTAGATCTGATATCAAAAGCTTGCATTCATAACCATTCCCAGCATTTTGAAAGACGAGAGACAGTTAACCAGGCAGCGAAGTTTAAGTAGACAAGAAGTCCATGCAGGTAAACAGTATGGATAGAACATAAGGCACCAGGCTGGGAGTGGTGAGGGATTAGGTTCAGAGGCTGGCAGGAGTCAAATCATGAGAAGAGATCTTTTGTGCTACGGACTCTGGATTTTATTCTGAAGGGAATGAGAAATCACTGAAATTTAAGTAACTGACATATTTTAAAAAACAATCATCTTGGCAGTAGGCTACTGAATTGACTGAAGGCAGGGAGAGAGCTTAGGAAGCTGGAACTGTAATCCAGGCAAGAAATGACAGGTACTAAGCCTAGGCTCTGTGAGGGGATATGGAGAGGAGAGGACAGAATAAAATACATTAAGGGAGTAGAAAACTAATAGGACTTAGTAACAGTTAAGGGGGTTAAGGAAATAGTAATAAAGAATGACTCCCAGGTTTCTGATCTACCCAACTAGATAAATGGAAGTGCTACTGGTTAAAAAAAGTAGTAAAGAAAATATAGTACTTTTGAGGGGAGAAAGTTCTAGGCATGATGAGTTGACATATTTGTGAGCAACAGATACCTAATAAGAGTTAGATACACAGGACTCAAGTTCAGGGGAAAGTTCTGGCTTAGATGGATTTGGGAGCTCTCACTCAACAAATGACAGGTGATGTTCCCGGGATGGATGAGTGTGGGAATGAGAATGCTAGGGAACATCCATGATGAGGGAGCAGGCGGAGCCGCAAAGCTCACAAACAAGACTACAAGGCCAAGTAGATAGGAATAGAACAAGAGAGAACATGAAATAGCCGAAGAGAGGTATTCTTTGGTAAATCAGAAAGGAGTAAGACCACAGTAAGACAAGAAAGCAGGGGGAGGAGTCAGTGAGTGGGGAGCAAGGGGCAAGGAGAACAGACATTCTGTAATATGCGAGGGTGTTGAGGGAAGGAGGAGTGTCTAAAACTCCCACTTGGTATTGTAGAGAAAAACTGGAATAAATATTCAGCAATTACTCTATAAATGATACCTCTTGTTTACTCTAGATATTTAAATGTTGGTATATGAATTTTCAGAGCTTGAGGCTTTTCAGTTTTATAGAAATATCCTAGGTGTACATGCAATAATGTGTTTCATTAATATAAAACAAATATGATGACCAACCACAAATCCACATTCCACTTAAATAAGAGTTTATTCAGTTTCTGGCTCGAAATAGGTTGAAATGTCTTAAGTTTTTACATTATAAATTGTTACCAACATATTGAATATATACATGAGATAGGATAGTCCAGTTTTGTACCTTTTTTCCTCAAAATAAAAACCAAAAAATTTGTTTCTAGTGTTAAGAAACAGTCTGTTACTGTGAAGCAGGAATAAACACTGTAAATCAAATCTGAAAAAGAGGAAGACCGAGCTTTTCTTCCTTTCCCTTCCTGGGGGACTGGGTGTGGGGTGGGGTAGGGTCCTCTATTGCTTTTTACCTTCTCCAGTTCCAGAATCTGCTGTTTCTGCTCTTCATCCAAACTCTGAGTTTTGCTTTGCAAAAAAGCTCTTTCTTCTTCAAGCTGAGATAATCTCTCATTGGCCCTTGATTTTTCTGATTCTAGATCTTTAATTGTAACCTCCTGGGTCATTTGAGTTGCTTGAAGCATTCCAATATGACCTACTCCCCAAAAAGAAAACCTCTTCAATTTAAAATCTGTTGCACTGTGGTATAAAACAGTTTGTACTTAATGACAAATTGTAGTTAATACCTAAGCAAAACAAACAGCCTGCATGTACGAACAGTTCTTTGGTTTCCTCACTGCATAAAATGGAAATATTTGTCCTGGGAATACTTCTTACCCAAGTAGAATAACTTAAATTAGAAAGAAGTCCATTTTCATATCACTGATATTGCTTCGTGCACCCAGGACCATTCCACTTTTGTTTTTGAATATTGTAAGCTATACAAGTTGAGGTAGGTGCAACTCCACAAGGATGTGTACAAAAGCCTTGGGAATAAAACAAAGTAAGAGAGGATGCACTGACTTATACTATGGTGCAAAATAAGTAATTTGTTCTTTTCTGACGTCTTCTTTTTTTCAAATTCTAACATAATGAGGAATAAATTTGTATGTGGGAAGTAAAGATGGCAGGCAGCAATTTGGTTGAAACTGAATTTGTTTAGACAAGAGACCTGATAAAGGACTACAGCAGGACAGATGAGGACAGCAAGTTTATGAAAAATGAAATAAACGACAACAGCAAAGAAGGGCAAGATAAGAGGAGATGAGGAAAGAGAGAGATGAAAAGTAAGCATGAGAAAAAAAATCTCAGAAAGTATGTGTTAGGGCAGTGGTGCTCAAAGCACCCTAGGCCAGCAGCACATGGGAACTGATTCACCCTAGACCTACCAAATCAGAAACCTGAGCTGGGGCCCAGCACCGTGGTTGCACAAGCCCTCCAATCGGTTCGCATACATGCGAAAGTTTAAAAACGATCTGAGATTCACTGTGAGCCAATCAAATCAGGTGACATCCTCAAAGAACTAGTTCAAATGGCTTCACCTGCTATACTAAACCCCCCGGCAAAACAATTTCAGAACTGCCATGGGTCACCCACCCCCCTCTAAGGGCTCTGAAATGAGCAGCTCATCACCCATGTCGGGGAGGGGGGGGGGGCGGGCAACTCGGCTTTACAGTAGTGGAACTACGTGTAAGTTACAGTGTCTCATTTCATTTGGCTTCTTAATAAGGATCATTTTACATACTAAACACCTAAAAACATACTCTTTTAAAGGCCGAAGCCTCTTATATTGCTTCAGTTTTCTTTCAATGAATGATTTATTGGTGCTATAATACCTGCTCTTAATTTTTCTATAAAAATATACTCTAAAAATAAGTTTTTAGAGTCTAATTTTTGTCTTAAATTAACATTTAAGTGTTCATTTAGCTGAGAACTTCAGCAAGAACTGTAGTCAGACATACTGGCTTTGAGGACAAGATCTGAAGCTTGCTGTTGCAAACGTTCTCTCGCTGCTGCTAGCTCACTTTCCACTTCCTTGTGCTTGCTTAATAAGGCCATCTCTCCCTCCTTGGCATCATCAAGCTGTTTTTGAAGAACCTAAGAAAGATCAAGTAGCCCTTATTAAAATGCAAGAATGATGCTAAACCAAATGATTCATTTACATTACAAGCATCAACCTTCTCTTATTCAAAAGTCACACTTAACAATACCTATTTTTAAATCTGTTTTGATGACACTTATAGCTCACCTTCATAAATCATATGACCTAATCATGAAAGGCTATTTTCTCATCCACTCAAATGCTGAAAAGACACTAAAAACAAAGCTATGAAATACTCTGTTTATTTGTAAAATTTGTAGGGACTTTTTGACTTTTAAAAAAATTTTAATTCTCCTAAGACACTTATGGAAAATGTTAACGTGTTATTTAAATAAAATTCTTTCATAAACAGCAAAACTTTAAGTTATCTTTTTGGGTCATTAATATCTGAAACTCTAGTAGGAAACAATAACTACAGATAACAAAAATTGTCCCTATTTTGATTTTCTTGTAAGAGAAAAGCAGAAAAGCATGAAGGGGAAGAAAACCAAAAGTTGAAGAGGTCTAACTGAAAAGAAAAGGGAATACTAGGGGAAAAAAACCTGTGTGCTGAGTGTAATATTATTTACCCACCTGAATGTTGCTCTCTGCTGTCACAAGTGCGATCTGAAGCTTTTGGCATCTGTCACGAAGACTTCCAGCTTCATCCTGTCCCATCTGTAACTCTGTCTTTAATTTTCCTATGGTTTTTCGTAAAATTGCTTCTTGTCCCTGAAATTCTTTTCTAAGATCAGCTTCCTTTTCTCTGGTGGCCTGCAGACTTTCTGCTGTAAAAAGCTGTGACCTTTTTAAAGTATCAAGCTCATGTTCATAAAAGGACTGAGCTTTATTCAACTTGCTTTCATAATCCTCAATTAGCTTTTTCCGTTCAAGCCTTAGCTCTTCCAGTGTTTTGTTTAAGGTCTCCACCTCCATTCTGTGCAGCTCCTCCACCTTCTCCTGCCCTTTATTGATCGAGGCACTGTGATCTTGCTGTGACTTCAGCAGCTCTTGGATTTCCCGTCTGTGAGCAGTTCGCAAATCTTCCAATGCCACACGTTTGTCTTTTTCAAACTGTACTTGGAGCTGTCCAAAACTCCGTAATCTTTCCTCAAATTTCCTTCTAATCTCTTCAACCTCTCTAGACATAGTCACTATGCGCTGGACATGCTGGGCTTCTGCACAAAGTTGCATGTCCTCAACTCTATGCTTATAAGCCTCAAATTCTGTCAAGGCCTGCTGCTTCATTTTTATGTGATCTTCTAATGAAGCTTCTAAAACTTGAATTTTTCTCTTAAGATCTAATTCCTCTGTTACTTTGCTTTTATATTGCAGTATTTTCTCTCTTGTTTCTGCAAGAATTTGTTGGATTTCTTCTTCATGAGCATCTCTGAGGGCTTGAATTGCAGATTCATGCTCATCATTTTTAGTGTTCAAAGCATATATTACCTACATGGTTTTAAAGAAGAAAGGAGAATTCAGTAAACCATATTCTTTTCTAACTTGGAGTTAATTATTTCATTTGGACTGCTACTTTTCTATGCACATAGTATTGGCTATGGTAAATGTCAAATACAGAAATATCGTGCTTTATTTGTGTGTTCATAGATTTACTTAGCAAGTTTTTCCTATTATACAATCTTAAAATTTGAATTTGAGGACTTTTTAATGAAGATGGTAAAGCACCCCAAATTAAGAATGTTTTATTACAAATAAAACAGTGAGGAGGAAAGAGATAAAGGACGCCATCTGGTCTACATGAAATGAGTTTTCCATAAAGCCCAGTCTGGCTTACTGGGGGGGGGGGTGTTGGGGGTCTCTGCCCTATGCTGGTGTCCTGGAGACAAGAGAGTCTTTGCATGAGTGGAAGCTCTAGGTCCTAAGTCTTTCCAAAGGCCTCTTTCATTCATTCATTCGTTTATTTATTTATTTTTAACTTTTGAAAAAAAATTCTATTTTGCTATCATAAATGTACAATTACATGAACAACATTATGGTTACTAGACTCCCCCTATTATCAAGTCCCCACCACATACCCCATTATAGTCACAGTCCATCAGCGTAGTAAGATGCCATAGAATCACTACTTGTCTTCTCTGTGTTGTACTGCCTTCCCCGTGTCCTCCTCCCCTACATTATATGTGCTAATAGTAATGCCACATTTCCCCCTTTTCCCTCCCTTCCAATGCATCCTCCCCAATCCCTTTCCCTTTGGTAACTGTTAGTCCATTCTTGGGTTCTGAGAGTCTGCTGCTGTTTTGTTCCTTCAGTTTTTTCTTTGTTCTTATAGCCCACAGAGGAGTGAAATCATTTGATACTTGTCTTTCTCTGCCTGGCTTATTTCACTGAGCATAACACCCTCTAGCTCCAACCATGATATGGTAGGATTTGTTTTCTTTTTATGGCTGAATAATATTCCATTGTATATATGTAACACCTCTTCTTTATCCATTCATCTACTGATGGGACATTTAGGTTGTTTCCATTTCCTGGCTTTTGTAAATAGTGCTGCGATAAACACAGGGGTGCATATGTCTTTTTCTAACTGGGCTGCTGCATTCTTATGGTAAATTCCTAGGAATGGAATTCCTGGGTCAAATGGTATTTCTATTTTGAGGAACCTCCATACTGCTTTCCACAATGGTTGAACTATTTTACATTCCCACCAGCAGTGTAGGAGGGTTCCCTGTTCTCCACATACTTGCCAACATTTGCTGTTGTTTGTTTTGGATGGTGACCATCCTTACTGGTGTGAGGTGATACCTCATTGTGGTTTTAATTTTGCATTTCTCTGATGATTAGGGGGATGTGGAGCATCTTTTTATATGCCTGTTGGCCATCTGAATTTCTTCTTTGGAGAAGTGTCTGTTCAGCTCCTCTGCCCATTTTTTAATTGGTTTATTTGCTTTTTGTTTGTGGAGGTGCATGAGCTCTTTATATAATTTGGATGTCAACCCCTTATCAGATATGTCATTTATGAATATATTCTCTCATACTATAGGATGTCTTTTTGTTCTATTGATGGTATCCTTTGCTGTACAGAACCTTTATAGTTTGATATAGTCCCACTTGTTCTTTTGCTTTTGTTTTGCTTGCCCAGGGAGATATGTTCATGAAGAAGTTGCTCATATATATGTCCAAGAGATTTTGCCTATGTTTTTATAAGAGTTTTATGTTTTCATGACTTACATTCAGGTCTTGGATCCATTGCGAGTTAACTTTTGTGTATGGGGATGGACAATAATCTAGTTTCATCTCATACATGTAGCTGTCTAGTTGTGACAACATCAGCTGTTGAAGAGGCTGCCATTTCCCCATTGTATATCCATGGCTCCTTTATTGTATATTAATTGACCATATATGCTTGGGTTTATATCTGGGCTCTCTATTCTGTTCCATTGGTCTATGGGTCTGTTCTTGGGCCAGTACCAAATTGTCTTGATTACTGTGGCTTTGTAATACACCTTGAAGTTAGGGAGCAAAATTCTCCCCACTTTATTCTTCCTTCTCAGGATTGCTTTGGCTATTCAGGGTCTTTTGTGGTTCCGTATGAATTTTAGAACTATTTGCTCTAGTTCATTGAAGAAAGCTGTTGGTATTTTGTGAGGGATTGCATTGAATCTGTAGATTGCTTTTGGCAGGATGGCCATTTTGACAAAATTAATTCTTTCTATCCAGGAGCACAGGATGTGTTTCCATTTATTGGTATCTTCTTTAATTTCTCTCATGAGTGTCTTGTAGTTTTCAGAGTATAGGTCTTTCACTTCCTTGGTTAGGTTTATTCCTAGTATTTTATACTTTTTGATGCAATTGTGAATGGAATTGTTTTCCTGATCTCTCTTTCTGCTAGTTCATCATTAGGGTATAGGAATGCAACAGATTCCTGTGTATTCATTTTGTATCCCGCAATAATGCTGAATTCAGATTATTAGATCTAGTAATTTTGGAGTGGATTCTTTAGGGTTTTTTATGTACAATATCATGTCACCTGCAAACAGGGACAGTTTGACTTCTTCCTTACTAATCTGGGTGCCTTTTATTTCTTTGTGTTGTCTGACTGCCGTGGCTAGGACCTCCAGTGCTATGTTGAGTAAAAGTGGGGAGAGTGGGCATCCTTGTCTTTTTCCCAATCTTAAAGGAAAAGCGTTCAGCTTCTCCCTGTTAAGTATAATGTTGGCTGTGGGTTTGTCATATATGGCCTTTATTATGTTGAGGTACTTGCCCTCTATACCCATTTTGTTGAGAGAGTTTTTATCATTAAAGGGTGTTGAATTTTGTCGAATGCTTTTTCAGCACCTATGGAGATAATCATGTAGTTTTTGCCCTTCTTTTTGTTGATGTGGTGGATGATGTTGATGAATTTTGGAATGTTGTACCCTCCTTGCATCCCTGGAATAAATCCCACTTGATCATGATGGATGATCTTTTTGATGTACTTTTAAATTTGGTTTGCTAATATTTTCTTGAGTATTTTTTCATCTATGTTCATCAGGGATACTGGTCTGTAATTTTCTTTTTTTGTGGTGTCTTTGCCTGGTTTTGGTATTAGAGTGATGTTGGCCTCGTAGAATGAGTTTGAGAGTATTCCCTCCTCTTCTACTTTTTGGAAAACTTTAAGGAGGATGGGTATTAGGTCTTCACTAAATACTTGATAAAATTCAGCAGTGAAACCATCTAGTCCAGAGGTTTTGTTCTTAGGTATTTTTTGATTGCCAATTCAATTTCCTTGCTCGTAATTGGTCTATTTGGATTTTCTTTTTCTTCCTGGGTCAGCCTTGGAAGGTTCTATTTTTCTAGAAAGTTGTCCATTTCTTCTAGGTTATCCAGTTTGTTACCATAAAAATTTTCATGGTATTCTCTCATAATTCCTTGTATTTCAGTGATGTCCATAGGATTTTTCCTTTCTCATTTCTGATTCTGTTTATGTGTGTTGACTCTTTTTTTTTTTCTTGATAAGTCTGGCTAGGGGTTTATCTATTTTGTTTATTTTCTCAAAGAACCAGGTTTTGCTTTCATTGATTCTTTTTATTGTTTTATTCTATTTGATTTTATTTATTTCTGCTCTAATCTTTGTTATGTCCCTCCTTCTACTGACTTTGGGCCTCATTAGTTCTTCCTTTTCTAGTTTCGTTAATTCTGAGTTTAGGCTGTTCATATGGGATTGTTCTTCCCTGTGGTAGGCCTGTATTGCAATATACTTCCCTCTTAGCACAGCCTTCACTGCGTCCCACCGGTTTTGTGGTGTTGAAATTATTGTTGTCATTTGTCTCCATATATTGCTTTATCTCTGTTTTTATTTGGTCATTGATCCATTGGTTATTTAGGAGCATGTTATGAAGCCTCCATGTGTTTGTGGGCTTTTTAGTTTTCCTTGTGTAATTTATTTCTAGTTTCATACCTTTGTGATCTGAGAAGCTGGTTGGTACAATTTCAATCTTTTCAAATTTAATGGGGCTCTTTTTGTGGCCTATTATATGATTTATTCTTGAAAATGTTCCATGTGCACTTGAGAAGAATGTGTATCCTGCTGCTTTTGGGTGAAGAGTTCTGGAGATGTCTGTTAGGTCCATCTGTTCTAATGTGTTGTTCAGTGCCTCTGTGTCCTTACTTATTTTCTGTCTGGTTGATCTGTCCTTTGGAGTGAGTGGAGTGTTGACGTCTCCTAGAATGAATGCATTACATTCTATTTGCCCTTTTAATTCTGTTAGTATTTGTTTTACATATGTTGGTGCTCCTGTGTTGGGTGCATAGATATCTGTAATGGTTATATCTTCCTGTTGGATTGTCCTCTTTATCATATGTAATGTCCTTCTTTGTCTCTTGTGACTTTCTTTGTTTTGAGGTCTATTTTGTCTGAAACAAGTACTGCAACTCCTGCTTTTTTCTCCCTATTGTTTGCATTAAATAACTTTTTCCATCTCTTTACTTTTAGTTTGTGTATGTCTTTGGGTTTAAAGTGAGTCTTCTGTAGGCAGCATATAGATGGGTCTTGTTTTTTTATCCATTCAGTGACTCTGTATCTTTTGATTGGTGCATTCAGATCATTTACATTTAGGGTGATTATCGATAGATATGTACTTATTGCCATTGCAGGCTTTAGATTCATGGTTACCAAAGGTTGAAGGTAATTCCCTTACTATCTAACAGTCTAATTTAACTCACTTCATATGCTATTACGAACACAACCTAAAGGTTCTTTTTTTTCCTCCTTTTTCTTCCTCCTCCATTCTTTATACATTAGGTATCATATTCTGTACTCTGTGTCTATCCCTTGACTGACTTTTGGGGTAGTTGATTTGATTATGCATCTGCTTAGTAATTAATTGTTTAACTTTGCTGTTTTATTTCTCCTGGTGACATCTATTTAGCCTTAGGAATACTTCCATCTATAGCAGTCCCTCCAAAATGCACTGTAGAGGTGGTTTGTGGGAGGTAAATTCTCGCAGCTTTTGCTTATCTGAAAATTATTTAATCCCTCCTTCAAATTTAAATGATAACCTTTCCAGCTAGAGTATTCTTGTTTCAAGGCCCTCTGGTTCATTGCATTAAATATATCATGCCACTGCCTTCTTGCCTGTAAGGTTTCTGTTGAGAAATCTGATGATGGCCTGAAGGGTTTTCCTTTGTATGTGATCTTTTTTCTCTCCCTAGCTGCTTTTAAAAGTCTGTCTTTATCCTGGATCTTTGCCATTTTAATTATTGTATGTCTTGATGTTCTCTTCCTTGGGTCTCTTGTGTTGGGAGATCTGTGCACCTCGATGGCCTGAGAGACTATTGCCTTCCCCAGACTGGGGAAGTTTTCATCAATTACCTCCTCAGTAACACTTTCTATCCCTTTTTCTCTCCTTTTTCTGGTACCCCTATAATGCGAATATTGTTCCGTTTGGATTGTTCATAGAGTTCTCTCAATATTCTTTCATTCTTAGAGATCCTTTTTTCTCTCTGTGCCTCAGCTTCTTTGTATTCCTCTTCTCTAATTTCTATTCCATTTACCATCTCTCCTACTATATCTAATCTGCTTTTATAAGCCTCTGTTGCATGTTTCATTTCAGATATGGAATTTCTTAATGATTGAATCTCCGTCTTAAATTTGTCACTGAGTTCTTGAATATTTTTCTGTACTTCCATGAGCATGTTTATGATTTGTATTTTAAACTCTCTTTCAGGAAGATTGGTGAGTTCAGTTTCATTTGGCTCCTTTTCTGGGGTTTGTGAGATTTTGGTCTGAACCAGGTTCGACATTTCATAATTCTATGAGGTGCCCTCTAGTGCCCAGAAGCTCTAGTCTCTGGAGCTGCTCAGCCCCTAGAGTGAGGTTGGGGGTCAGAGGGGAGTGGCACTGGTGCCTGGGGGGAGAAAGAGCTGTTTCCTGATTCCTGGCTACAGTGTCTGTCTCCAGTATCAGAGCCAGTGGGCAGAGTATACAGGTGTAAGCCTCTTTGCTTGGTGTCTCTAGCTGTTGTAGGCAGTGCTTCCCTCTTGCTGGCCTGATGCCAGTGCAGGGACTGCCAGTTTGCAAGCAGGTGCTGGCAGGCCCAGAGGAAGGTGCAGCAGGCTGCATGTCACAGTGGGGGGCCTTGGAGCTGAGCTGGCAGCCAGAGGGATGGAGCGCCTGAAGTTCCTCAAAGTTTGCAACCTCCCCACTCCATTTCCCTTCATCCCGCCGGTGAGCTGAGGTGGGGGAAGGGCTTGGGTCCCGCCAGATGAAGGCTTTCGTACCTTACCCTGTTTCATGAGGTCTGCTCTGCTCGTGAGGTCTGTATGCAGTCTGGTGCAGCCTTCTTTCCTGTTGCTGTTTTAGGGCTAGTTGTATTAACTATATTTTCCCACTATATGTGGTTTTGGGAGGAATTCTCTGTCTCACCTCTCATGCCGCTATCTTCAATCTCCATCCCCTTTCATTTATTTAATATCCCGTATATTTTAACTTCAGAAATTTCTTTTTCTAATTCCCCTGTGGCCTGTTTTTAAATCTGATCCTGTCTCTCCCAAGTTCCTAGTGGTCTCCTTACAAAATCCAATTCGCACTTTTTAATTTACAATATCACATGACATAGTTTTATGGTATGCTTAATTTTCCCTCTGCTTCCAAGCAAGCCAGATTCCTAGAGCCAGAGTGTTCATGGTACTGTTCTTTATTTTCATTTTAGTCCTTGGGTTATAATGATTCCATTGAGATTCTCCCACTCTTAATTCCAAATGACATTCCCTTTATAGTAACATTTCCATTCTTGTATGTTCTTTGATACACTCTAGCACACCCCCATGGTCAAAGTGCAATATTTGTGACTATTACTTAGGCTTAGAGATGTGCCCACTTTCTTCTAAAGTAAAAAGAAGTAAACATCACTCCAAAAATCCAGAAGCCAAAAATCAGTGTCCTGGAGCTTTGCTCATTTTAATGTGATCTTAGTCTGGCTTCAGAAATGAATTCCACCACCAAACACCAGAAATTGCAATAAGGATGAAAAGGTGTGGCCAGTTGTATACAGAACTTGTTTAAACAGCCCAAGGCAGACTACCTAGCCCTTCACATATTCTGGTAACTCCAGACCTTATTGCTAAATCTAGGCTGTGACCTGCTCAGCCTGCATCTGCATGTGCAGAATGAGGAAGACACCCTGGGGGCTGACTGCAGGGCTTTGTCTTCCTGACCTGGTCCCCTGTCCCCATCCTTGCTTGGTCAGCTATAACTATTCTGTGAGATATAATTATACCAAAGGTTAAAACAATTGAGAGATGGCAGGACCCCATCTATCTTGCCACAGCTACCCCTTCTCCTGTAAGCTCTACAGGAAAATACATGCACAAAAGGGAAATAAATGCTTATGTATAGTCGGTTTTTTTAAAATAATGCTAATTCCAAACCCCAAGTTATGTCTCTAATGAACTAACACAGATCCTCATGGAGGACTCCTTTTATTTACACATTTAAGCGTACAGATAGCCTATAAACTGAGAAAGCTGGGTGGCTTCCTATTCCCTTCCCCCAGGGTCATACCTTCTTACCATGTTGATGGCCAGAAATGAAAAAGGGCTCTGAGGAAAAACATGCCAACCAGCCAGAGAGAAGTCCATTTTCCAGAATGCCTACAGCAAAGCTGGTATAGGCCACAGGTCAGACATTCCCAGGGCTGTTTGTGGACATCCCCTATTTATCTTACAAAGCACACATAAGGAAAAGACATAACCGAAAGAAAACCTCCAGAGAAAAACAAGTTACACTGTTAGCACTTTGCTCCAGCATATGATCCTGAAAAGGGCCACTCCACAGTAGGATTCCACTTAATTAGGGATGTAATAGGGGAGAGAAGCAATATGTGAGCATTCCCTTGCCAACAATTTATTGAAATACTCTTCTTTTTTCTGACATTTAATTTTCCTCCAGTCTTTGAACAAAGAGTCAGCTCAAGTCTTACATCCATTAATGTCTTTCAAATACCACCCAAATCCATGGGCATCTATCTTTTCTTAAATCTAGCACCTTCATTTCCTCATCTTCATTTATTCCTGAAACTTAGTAAATGTCTGATTAAATTTTGGGGGTCTTAATAGCAAAGTTGGAAAGCTGTGTGAGGATGTGAGAGAGCCTGGAAAAGTAGCTGAAAATATAAAAGCACCACACACAGAAAAGTGAATGAAAAGGTAAAATTACAGGAGACAAAGGTAGGAGTTAAAGCATTAAAAGGAACAGAATTTTTGAAAGTAAACAAAACATCTGACAAATAAGGAAATATGGTGAAGAACTCCATCACTTTATATTCTAATCTAGGGGTCAGCAAACTACAGCCTGCAGGCCAGATATGGTTGCAGCTTCCTTTGTAAATAAAGTTTTATTGAACCACAGCAATGCCCATTCATTTATATATTGTCTATGGCTGCTTTCCCACTACAACAACAAAGGTGAGTACTTGTGGAAGAGATCTTATTACCAACTTCTATTCTGATCTGTACACAGACAAGCCATTTTGCCAGCCAAAATATAGTCAGCCAAAAATAAAAAGTATTTGAATTTGCACTAGCTTTGTTTACTCTCTACTAAATAGTCCAGGGTTCTTGCCACTACAATTCACACATTGAGAAAACCAATTATGTGATTCTGAAAGTATATTATATAAAACAAAAACAATATCATGTTGACTATATATTACTATATTCCAGGAAAGAAATGTTAAGTAAGATATGCTAGGCATAATAACAAATATTGTTCTCATAAATAACCATTTGAAATAAATCACTATTTAATTATAAAATGAGAATGCAATATAAGAATTTTCATGTTGACCCTAACTAGATGTAGTATCCTCTGTTTACTTTTCTACATAATTCCAAAGGTAATCATTTATTCGTATCGTTCTGATTACTATTTCTCAGACCACGGTAACATCAATATTCTAGGCTCTTTAAACACATAGAAAATATGACTTGAAGTAGCAGAACTGACCCAAACTGGATTTTTGACCTTAAATAAAATAATTTCTCCAAACTTCAAGTTTTTAAATATTAAATTGAGATATTTATTCTACCCTAGTGACATCATTGTTATAAGATTAGTCTATAATTGACATATAAAAAATGTTTTTAAAAGATCTTTTGAAAAATATAAAGCACTATAAGATGGTAACTCTTCCTTATTAGGTGTATCATTTATTTATGGAGAGAATGAGACCAATTTTACAAGAAACATGAGTTAGTAATCATAATCATCCATAAATTTGGCTGTTATTTTTCACACAGGCAAAGGAAACTCTCTAATGTCTCTTCATAAACTATTGTAAAAGACATTAAGAGCCATTCGCAGTTTTTCTGGAACTACGAATATTCACAGAATGGGATAGTACAATCATTTCAGCAATTTCATGCAATTTCAGTTCCATTTAATGCCAATAATGAGTAATTTAACTATATATTCCATGATGAATAAACAACAGTGAATAATTTTTACATTTCCTATGAAGATTTTCAGATAATCATACCCACAGGTAAAATAAGAACAATTCTAGATACTAGTTTTTTAAATGCTACTTAGTAAAAACAAATAGTTTCTGAAATAGTTCTCATTGTTGGCTGCTACAGACTGAATTGCGTCCTCAACACACACCCCCACACACAAAATTCATATGCTGAAGCTCTAACCCCCAATATGATAGTATTTGGAGAGGAGGTCTTTGGGAGGTAATGAAGTTTAGACAAGCTCATGAGGATGGATGGGGCCGTCAGGCTGACATTAGTGCCTTTATAAGAAGAGACCCCAGACAGCTTGCCTTCTTTCTCTCCACCAGGTGAGGACACAGCAAGAAGATCTATGGTATTCTGTTATGTCATACTGAGCTGACTAATACACTGGCAATATATAAATATGTTCCCACTAAAACTAACTCATTAGTAATAAAATATACTAACTGAAAAGTATTTATATTAGCTTAAAACTTAACATCAACATTTTTAACATTGCTAAAGTAAGGGAATCACTGAATAAATTATGGTACATTCATACAATCTAATACCATTAAACAATTAGAAAGCACATCTCATTTATGACAGTGTTTCATAGTATAAGAAAAGCTTATAATGTAAGGCAAATACACAATGCTATATACAATAAGAGCCAATCTTACAGAGGGAAAAGTGTTAGTGTGCATGTGTGTACAATATTTAAAGGCGTATCAAGAAATAAACCAAATTTTAACTAGGGATATTCAGTATTCCTAAACCCTCTATGATAAATGTATGTTACCGCTATAATCAGAAAACATTAAGCCTTTCCAAGAGATTAACATTAATAGGAATGAATCAATACTCAAAATGCCTTAGTTTCAGAAAAACATAACAATGAAAATGGAAACAGTAAATTAAAGGAACACTCATTAATTATCAACAGATACACTGAAAGTTGGCTTAAAAGATCACCCACTGAAATAAAACTGATTTTGAAAAATTAAATTTATTCAAGAATACTGAATATTAATCATTATACTTTCAAAAAATAGCATATATTTTGAGGAAAATGTAAAAAATCCAATTACCTAGGTTAAATTTGATAGCTTAGTAGCAAATCTTTAATGGTCAGTTCCTACTTCATTCATTATTCCCTTCAACAAAACTGCACACCTGCCATGTAACCAGAACTATATAATTGGCACAGAAAACCCAACACTAAAATGGATGCATATGTGTGGTATCTATCCACATGCAGCTTAGTGGAGGCTGACCTTAAATAAATATTTATTCAATTAGTAAAAATAAACAGTTGGTAAGTCCTACAAATGAGGAGAAATACAAAATGAGTCTTTGCAGGAAGTGGGAATGAGGGTGGTAGTGTATGAGTTCCTCCCTTATCTGAATAAAATGCTTACTTTAACAAGAATCTCTTAGTCAAAACGTTAAGGGGAAAGCTATTCAGAGAGAATTCCAGGCTGAAGGAACAGTAAGAGCAAAAGGCAAAAGTTGGGAAAGCACAGGATTCTGTGAGAGGAAAGATGGGTTCCAGAGCTAGAAAGGCAGATGTGATCCATGCTGCAGATACTGACAGTGATTGGGCTGGATGAGATTCAATAGGGAAAAATTACTGAGAAAGAGTGAAAAAAAGATTGGGAATCAGGCCTCGGGCAGAGCTCAGGGGCGTAAGGGCCCACAGACAGGCAACATGCTGACAGAGATGAGTAAGATGGTGAAGGAGGCTGAGCTTTGAGGTCCAAGATGCGAGGGATGGGCAGTGGACTGTGTCAAAGGCTGAACAATCAAGAAAAATGAAGTCTCAAAGCCCCTGCATTCAGAATCTAAGTCTCAGAAGCTATCTTTGAGAGAGCACATTCAGTAGGGCAGTGAGGGCAGAAGCTAGAGGACAAATGGCAAAGGTGGGTGAGGGGCTGCTGAGTGAAGGCACGCAGGCAGTCATTTGGTAGAGGAAAACTCCAAGAAATGGTTGGTAAAGGAAGGAAAGAACTAAGGACAACTAGGATGATGGCTTAGGATGCAGCAGAGTCCAGGGACAGCTTGTTTTTAAAAAGAAGGGTTAATTGTTACATCCACGTCATATAGAGAAAGTTTGAGGCCAGGACGGCCTGACAGGTGGGAAGACTGGTGTTGGTCATAAATGATGCCACTCACCCTGGTGAGGGCAGCTGCAGCCTTCCCAACACAGACTCAACCACACAGCACCCATGAGCGGACCCTTCTCATCACTATTCCTCCAGCTGATTTTCTGGCCAGTCTCAATCTTTATTTTTTACTTTTTTGAAAATTCTGGATATTTGTTCACTTCCTTCTCTAATGAATGGCAGAGAGAAACAGAGAAAGGGAGAACTTCCCCTCAGAGTACTACATAAGCACTACGTGAGGCCCAAGAGGACTTACAGAGTAATAAAGGAACAATCTCAGATTCAGTACATTCAAAAAATAAAAAGATATGGCAAATTTTTAACTTTAAAGGAAGAATATATTTTCATTATTCTGTTTTTATTATGAAACCCTCAGTTCTTCTGGATGAGCAAGTCACCAAAAGGTTACTTGGGCCTTAAACACGAAAGTTAAAGAATATTGGAGAGTCTCTCAAACCTCTCAAAAACAATAGGTTAGGACCTCTGTCATACAGAGTCTATTCTGTTTTAAAGCAGTAACACATAACATAGCTCTGTACCTCAACTTATATTCAATAGCACTCCAAGACCAGTCTTAAATAAAATTTTCACAAATTATCAAATATTACTGATAAGCTCTAAGTAGCTGCCTTAGGGAATCTAATGTTTCTATAAAATGGTTCACCTTGTGGGGCCTGTATATTATTAGCATCCTTATATATATATATATAAGGGCATGTTATAAAATGTGTTTAAAATTTTCTTTTAGAGGTGAGGTAACTGCACAAATCCCTCCCTAGTTTCTTACCTATTCTACTGATGATCAATAACAGCATGTATTTTTGCAACCTAGATTACAGGATTAATCATTGCAATGTAAGAAAAGGCACTTAGTTTAAAAATAAACTAAAGGTTTATAGAACTGAATGCAAGCACTAGTCCTAAATAGCTCCATGCTAGCCAAATGAGGTGGACACGAGGAGAAAAATTAAAATGAGCATGTATCCTAAAGAAAGCAAGAAGCAAAATCCATGGAACACTGAGTGTAAAACAAATGACAGAAAGAACTCTTTCAGCACCAAATGTATGAAGGCATGTATATGGACACACACACACAGTTTCTTTTTCCTAAATCATCTGAAAATAAGTTGCAGATATAGGGACTCATCACCCCTAAATACTTTAGTATATATTTCCCAAGATCAAAGGCAACAGCATTATTACACCCAGGAAATTTAACCTAATGTTTTATTATCTAATACACAGTGTACCAGATTATTCCACTTGTAAAATTTATAACAGCTTCTCTCTATCAATACAGACCCAGTCAGGGAGCCCACATTGTATTGAGTTGTCATATCACTTCAGTTTCCTTTAATCTGAAAAACAAACTAAGCCTTTTTTGCCCCACAGCACTGCCATTTTTAAGAGACCAGGCAGTTGTCTTGTAGCATGTATATGGTAAGGACTTTTTATAAAATTATGTCAAGTTCCTATTTGTGGAAATTTTACGTTGTGTTTTCTCAATCGATCCTATTAGTGTTTAGAGTACCTACTACTACATTATGAGAGCACACTTATCAGTCTGCTCTTCAAATATTAGTCTTCCCCCCCATCCTCTTCCAATCCACTGAGCCTCTTTTATGATGTCCTACACTGTTTGAAGAAATGAGAAAAAACTACAAATGAACTTAAATTTCTTTATAAAAGGTTTAGTCCCAAGAAACAACATCCTACCTCTCTGTGTGGCAAGCCCTCTAAAGGGACTTGCCTTAAAAATAATAGCTGTGGGCTACTTAACCCTTGTTTTTCTAAGTGGAGTTTATAAGCTAAAGGCCAGGCTCGAATAGCTCATAACTATGGAAAGGATCTTCTAAGGGGTTGAGAATGGTGAAGAGACAAGGCAATGGCAGGCTGGATATTTAAAGAGGACTTTAACAGTCTTTTACAATATGATGCGAGCTGTACACCCTCATAAGCCACATTCTCACAAAATATTCAGCCACATATTCAGTTGCCATTAATGACTGTAGAAATATACCTACTACGGAGATGTACTTAAGATCTCAGATCAAGGTGAGTGGAAGGGAAACAGATGTTACCCATACAGTAGTTTCATCTTGCCAGTGAATTACTTCCATTTTTTTCTTTTCTTGGTCTGGTTTCTTTTAAGTTAGAAATAAAAATAAAAAAAGCAAAGTTTCTTCCTCACACGTTATGTAATCAAGTTAATTCCAGTAACAGACTTATGTCCAAATGAAACATTTACAAAGCAGTTAAAAAAATCTCATTTGGATTTATTTAAGCCAAGGGCACTATAAAACCATAATTTAAAAAGAGCTTTAAAATCCAATTGCTGTGAGAAAGAATTACCTTTAAAGATATATTTGCTCTCTATATGAGTTTCTATAATTACTGTTGGAAGTCTTTTGAAAAACATTTATAAAGACTAATAACATGGGAGGTATTTTCCTCTGTGGTAATGTAGAATACACCTGTTTCCCCAGAAGATTTAACTTGACTTCTAAAATAGCAAACAGAAGTCTTATTGTAAGGCTTATTATTTAGGGTCTGTGCAATGGGATCTGTGCTACCAAACTTTAACAAATCAAACAATCAACAAACTTTTAGTGAATGCCTTACTTGTGTTCAGTCTTTTTAAAATACGCATTCTAGCAAAGAAAAGTATAAATGTTCTTACTTAATCCTACCGAAAAAAGAACTGTTTAAAATAAAGCACACGCAAAATAATGGAAACAATTTTAGATAATATATATTAAGTGTCAAGCTGCAGAGTACAGAATATCCTGTGCAGCATGAGAAATTTTCAGAAGAGAAGACTAGACAAAAACTGTAGTAAATAAAAAGGCTTGAAGGAGCAGAGGTAGTTGCAGGGAACTTTGAGGGAAGCAATCTAAGTGAAGGCACAAGACAGGAATGATTCTGGTGTTTAGTGTGGTCAGATAATTCTGAACACAGAGAATGGTGAGTGCCAGGGAAAGCCAGTTAAAGTTAAAAAGGTACTGGTGAATAATGGTGACCTTGCAATTTAACTGGCAAATGGGTCTCCAATAATTTTAGGAGATTTTGAATCTATACCTATCCATTTTTCTATTTGTATGCTTACAATGGTGCTGGACAATGATTCTAAAGAAGACATACATTTTTTTCACATTTAAACATTTCTTAAGTCAAGATGAATCTTACGATCAACTGTGTATCACAGTTGGACAGCATTTTTCCCCCTCTAGTAATAAACAATGATGTATCTTAAAAATCAATCACTACAGCAGACTTCAGGGAAGATGGCGGCATGAGGACGGCAGTGGAAATCTCCTCCCAAAACCATATATATTTATGAAAATACAACAAATACAACTATTCCTAAAGAGAGACCAGAAGATACAGGACAACAGCCAGGCTACAGCTACACCTATGAGAACTCAGCGCCTCACGAAGCGGGTAAGATACAAAGCTGCAACCCGGCAGGACCCGAGCACTCCCCCACCCCAGCGCAACAGTGGGAGGAAAAGAATCAGAGTGGGGTGGGGGGCGGGAGTGGAAGCACAGGCCCACCAAAGAACCAGCCCTGGTGATTTGCGCCGGGAGCACTGACACACATTGCATGGTGTATTGGAGATTTAAAAAAACAAGAAGTGCAGGATCTGAGACAGAGACTGCAACTGGGTCCTCTCAGAGGGCTCCCCGGGACAAAAGAAAAGTGGATGCATTTTTAAGAAGTCTTAAAGAGACAGGGGACCAACAGTGGAACAAAATAGTTCCAGCGCACTCAGCCCAGCAGGCTGGGAGTCTTGGGGAATTTCGGACCCCTTGGCTGGAAGCCGGGCAAAGCAGCCTTGCTGAGGCTTCCCACAGAGATCAGCAGCCTGCCATTCCTTCCCTCCCCGGCCGGCGCCCCAGACGGAGCCGCTGCTGCTGCGGAACAGCAGACGAGCAGCCCTGCCCACAGCAACCTCACAGAGGCTACTCCTGGTGAGTGCACAGCTAAGCAAAAAGAGCCCCAGAACCTGGTCCAGTAGGCACAAAGGGGACAAGAACGCACCCAGTGTAACTGCAAACCCCCGCAGTGCTATAGCCTAGGCTGAGGGCGACCCTGCACACAGGCAGTCAAGGGATTATCCCAGAGACTGCCTCCCGGTGTGCAGGAAAACAGCTCAGGCCCGGAGGAAGGACAAGGAGAACAAGCAGGAAGGGACTTTGTTCTCCCAGCTGACACACGTGGCACCTACCAGCGACCACTTCTATCGCCATGAAATGACAGAGGAATATGGTCCAGACAAGGATCACACAGACAACCCCAGAGAGGAAGCCTGATGGGATGGACATGCACAATCTTCCTGAAAAAGAATTCAGAATAAAAGTCATAATCATACTGATGGCTCTACAGAGAAATATGCAAGAGCTAAGGGAGGAAGTGAGGGAAGTGAGGAAAGACAATGCAGAAATGAGACAAGCAATCGACAGGCTTAGCAGCAGACTGGACGAACTGCAAGAGACTGTTAATGGAATAGAAAGAAATCAGAGAACAGGAATACAGAGAAGCTGAGGCAGAGAGAGATAAAAGGATCTCTAGGAATGAAAGAATATTAAGAGAAGTGTGTGACCAATCCAAAAGGAACAATATTTGCATTATAGGTGTACCAGAGGAAGAAGAGAAAGAAAAGGGATAGAAAGTGTCTTTGAAGAAATAATTGCTGAAAACTTCCTCAAGCTGAGGAAGGAAATAGTCTTTCAGACCATGGAAGCCCACAGATCTCCCAACACAAGGGACCCAAGGAAGACAACACCAAGACACATAATAAAAATGGCAAACATCAAAGATAAGGACAGAGTATTAAAGGAAGCTAGAGAGAGAAAAAAGACCACCTACAAAGGAAAACCCATCAGACTATCATCAGACTTCTAAACAGAAACCTTACAGGCCAGAAGAGAATGCCATGATATATTTAACATAATGAAACAGAAAGGCCTTGAACCAAGAATACTGTATCCAGCACGATTATCACTTAAATATGAGGGATGGATTAAACAATTCCCAGACAAGCGAAAGCTGAGGGAGTTTGCCTCCCAAAAACCACGTCTACAGGATATCTTAAAGGGACAGCTCTCGATGGAAGCACTCCTAAGGCTAAAAAGATGTCACCAAAATAAAATCATACCAAAGAAAGCAGACCCTCCAAATACTAACTAAAGACAAAGAATAAAAACACCTGGTATATAAAGAATGGAGGAGGAAGAATAAGTAGGGAGAGAAATAAAGAATCATCAGACTGTGTTTACAATAACGTAACAAGAAAGCTAAGTTAGACGGCTAGACAGTGAAGAAGCTATCCTTGAACCTCTGGTAACCACAAATCTAAAGCCAGCAATGGCAAAAGTACCTATCTATTGATCATCACCCTAATGTAAATGGACTGAATGCACCAATCAAAAGACACAGAGTAATAGAATGGATAAAAAAGCAAGAGCCATCTATATGCTGCTTACAAGAGACTCACCTCAAACCCAAAGATATACACAGACTAAAAGTGAAGGGATGGAAAAAGATATTTCATGCAAACAAATGGAGAAAAAAGCAGGTGTTGCAGTACTTGTACCAGACAAAATAGACTTCAAAACGAAGAAAATAGCAAGAGACAAAGAAGGTCATTACATAATGATAAAGAGGTCAGTCCAACAAGAAGATATAACCATTATAAATATATATGCACCCAACACAGGAGCACCTACATATGTGAAACAAATACTAATAGAATTAAAGGAGGAAATAGAAAGCAATACATTCATTTTAGGAGACTTCAACACACCACTCACTCCAAAGGAAACATCAACAAAACAGAAAATAAGTAAAGACACAGAGGCACTGAACAACACACTATAATAGATGGACCTAACAGACATCTACAGAACTCCACACCCAAAAGCTGCAGGATACACATTCTTCTCAAGTGCACATGGAACATTTTCCAGAATAGACCACGTACTAGGCCACAAATAGAACCTCAGTAAATTCAAAAATACTGAAATTCTACCAAACAACTTCTCAGATCACAAAGGTGTAAAACTAGAAACATATTGTAAAAGGAAAACAAAAAGGCTCACAAATACATGGAGGCTTAACAGCATGCTCCTAACTAATCAATGGATAAATGACCAAATTAAAACAGAGATGAAACAATATATGGAGACTAATGACAACAATAACACAAAGCCGCAACTTCTGTGGGACGCAGCAAAGGCAGTTCTAAGAGGAAAGTATACTGCAATCCAGGCCTATTTAAAGAAGGAAGAACAATCCCAAATGAATAGTCTAAAGACACAATTACTGATACTGAAAAAAGAAGAACAAATAAGGCCCAAAGTCACCAGAAGGAGGGACATAATAAAGATCAGAGAAGAAATAAATAAAATTGAGAAGAAAAAAACAGAAAAAAAATCAAGGAAACCAAGAACTGGTTCTTTGAAAAAATAAACAAAATAGATAACCCCTAGCCAGACTTATTAAGAGAAAAAGAGAATCTACACACATAAACAGAATCAGAAATGAGAAAGGAAAAATCACGACGGACCCCACAGAAACACAAAGAATTATAAGAGAATATTATGAAAATCCATATGCTAACAAGCTGGAAAACCTAGAAGAAATGGACGACTTCTTAGAAAAATACAACCTTCCAAGACTGACCAAGCAAGAAACAGAAAACCTAAATAGACCAATTACCAGCAATGAGATTGAGTCGGTAATGAAAAAACTACCCAAGAACAAAACCCCAGGCCAGATGGATTCACCTCTGAATTTTACCAGACATATAGAGAAGAAATAATACCCATTCTCCTTAAAGTCTCCCCAAAAATAGAGGAGGAGGGAATACTTCCAAACTCATTCTATGAAGCCAGCATCACTCTAAATAATATGAAAACCTGGCAAAGACCTCACCAAAAAAGAAAATTACAGACCAATATCCCTGAAGAACATAGATGCAAAAATACTCAACAAAATATTAGCACACCAAATTCAAAAATACATCAAGAGGATCATACACCATGAGCAAGTGGGATTCATCCCAGGGATGCAACGATGGTACAACATTCGAAAATCCATCAACATCATCCACCACATCAACAAAAAGAAGAACAAAAACCACATGATCATCTCCATAGATGCTGAAAAAGCATTTGACAAAATTCAGTATCCATTCCTGATTAAAACTCTCCACAAAATGGGTATAGACGGCAAGTACCTCAACATCATAAAGGCTACATATGACAAACCAACAGCTAACGTCATACTTTACAGTGAGAAGCTGAAAGGTTTTCATCTAAGATCGGGAACAAGACAGGGATGCCCACTCTCTCCACTGTTATTCAACATATTACTGGAGGTCCTCGCCACGGCAATCAGACAAAACAAAGACATACAATGCATCCAGATTGGTAAAGAAGAAGTCAAATTGTCACTATTTACAGATGACATGACATTGTACTTAAAAAACCCTAAAGACTCCATTCCAAAACTACTAGAACTAATATCTGAATTCAGCAAAGTTGCAGGATACAAAATTAACACACAGAAATCTGTTCCTTTCCTATACACTAACGGTGAGCTAACAGAAAGAGAAATCAGGAAAATAATTCCATTCACAATTCCATCCAAAGGAATAAAATACCTAGGAATAAACCTTACCAAGGAAGTGAAAGACATACCCTGAAAATTACAAGACACTCCTAAGAGAAATTAAAAAGGACACTAACAAATGGAAATGCATCCCATGCTCTTGGCTAGGAAGAATAAATATTGTCAAAATGGCTACACTACCTAAAACAATCTACAGATTCAATGCAATCCCTATCAAAATACCAACAGCATTCTTCAATGAACTGGAACAAATAGTTCTAAAATTCACATGGAACCACAAAAGACCCCGAATAGCCACAACAATCCTGAGAGGGAGGAATAAAACAGGAGGAATTATGCTCCCTTACTTCAAGCTCTACTACAAAGTCACAGTAATCAAGACAATTTGGTATTGGCACAAAAACAGACCCACAGACCAGTGGAACAGAATAGAAAATCCAAACATTAACCCAAACATATACAATCAATTAATATTTGATAAAGGAGCCTTGGATATACAATGGGGAGATGACAGCCTCTTTAGCAGCTGGTGTTAGCAAAACTGGACAGCTACATGTAAGAGAATGAAACTGGACTACTGTCTAACCCAATACACAAAAGTAAACTCAAAATGGATCAAAGACCTGAATGTAAGACATGAAACCATAAAACTCTTAGAAAAAAACATAAGCAAAAGTCTCTTGGACATAAACATGAGCGACTTCTTCATGAACATATCTCCCCAGGCAAGGGAAACAAAAGCAAAAATGAACAGTGGGACTATATCAAGCTGAAAAGCTTCTGTACAGCAAAGGACACCATTAGTAGAACAAAAAGACATCCTACAGTTTGGGAGAATATATTCGTATATGACATGTCAGATAAGGGGTTGACATCCAAAATATATAAAGAACTCACGCACCTCAACAAACAAAAAGTAAATAATCAAATTAAGAAATGGGCATAGTATATGAACAGAGACTTCCCCAAAGAAGAAATTCAGATGGCCAACAGGCACATGAAAAGATGCTCCACATCGCTAATCATCAGAGAAATGCAGATTAAAACCACAATGAGGTATCACCTCACACCAGTAAGGATGGCCACCATCCAAAACACAAACAACAACAACTGTTGGTGAGGATGTGGAGAAAGGGGAACCCTCCTACACTGCTGGTGAGAATGCAAATTAGTTCAACCAGTGTGGAAAGCAGTATGGAGGTTCCTCAAAAAACTCAAAATAGAAATACCATTTGACCCAGGAATCCCACTCTTAGGAATTTACCTAAAGAATGCAGCAGCCCATTTTCAAAAAGACAGATGCACCCCTATGTTTATCGCAGCACTGTTTACAATAGCCAAGAAATGGAAGCAACCTAAGTGTCCATCAGTAGATGAATGGATAAAGAAGAAGTGGTACATATACACAATGGAATATTATTCAGCCATAAGAAGAAAACAAATCCTACCATTTGTAACAACATGGATGGAGCTAGAGGATATTATGCTCAGTGAAATAAGCTAGGCTGAAAAAGAGAAGTATCAAATGATTTCACTCATATGTGGAGCGAAAGAGCAAAGAAAAAAAAAACTGAAAGAAAAAAACAGCAGCCGACTCACAGAAGCCAAGAACGGACTAACAGTTACCCAAGGGAAAGGGACTGGGGAGGATGGGTGGGAAGGGAGGGACAAAGGGGAAAAAGCGGCATTATGATTAGCAGACATAATATTGGGGGGGTCTGGGGAGGGCTGTACAACTCAGAGAAGACAAGTAGTGATTCTATAGCATCTCACTACGCTGGTGGACAGTGACTGTAATGGGGTAGGTGGGGGGACCTGATGAAGTGGGGAGTTTAGTAACCATAATGTTGCACATGTAATTGTAGATTAATGATACCGAAATAAAATTAAAAAAAAATCAATCACTACAATGAATCAAGAGTGCTATGAAGTCATTGGAAAAATGGATGACTATAGTGTTTTATGTTTAAAGTAGAACATAAACTATTCTCAACCCTACAAAAACTGCCTGAACCACTTGCTCACAAGGAACAGAAGAGACTGAATGGTCTATGGCAGGAAGGGGCAGGAATGTGTCTAAATTGAGTCTTACAGAAAGTGAAGAATTCAAGCCAGAGAGACCAGAGGGTAGAACTAGTCAATTATTTTTCAGAGTAGAAATTGTTGTAAAACCTAAGAATTGAGAGGGAAATAACATCTCTTGTAGAGCACTGGAAAGCATACAGCAAAATCAGGGGCTCTTGTCTGCTTGATCCGAGTGAGGTTACCTGATTCAAAGTTTCTCAAGAGCAGCTAAGGCCTCAAGTCATCCCTTGGATCAAGCAGACAGTTAACTCTCCCTTCTGCTGGTAAAAAAGGAAGAAAAAAATAAAGAAGGGAAGTGAATTGGGAATAGTGAGCTGCAGGAGTGGAGGGCAAGGACGAGGCATGGGACTAAGAAGAGTAGATTGAGTGAAAAATCTAACAAACCACACACTGGGAGACATATACCAAAGACATATGTGATAAGGGACTTTTATCCAAAATATACAAAGAACTCAACACTCCACAACAAAAAAATGAATAATTGTATTAAAAATGGACAAAATATCTGAACAAACATATCACCAAAGAAGATATGCAGACAATACATTAACATCTGAAAAGATGTTCAACATCACATGTCATTAGGGAATTTCAAATTAAATGAGATACAACTACACACCTGTGAGATGGCCAAACTCCAGAACACTGTTAACACCAAATGTTGGTGAGGATGTGGAGCAACAGGAACTCTTATTCACTGCTGGTGGGCATGTAAAATGGCATAGCCACTTTGGAAGATACTTAAGCAGCTTCTAACAAAACTAAACATCTCTTACCAAATAATCCAGCAACCTTGCTCTTTTGATATTTACCCAATAAGCTGAAAACTATCTATACACCAAAACTTGCACACATGCATAGAACAGCTTTATTCATAATTGCCAAAATTTGGAAGCAACCAAATTATCCTTCAGTAGGTGAATGGATAAATCAACTGTGGTATGTCCCTCCATCTATTCCAAGAATTGCCAATATTCTCAGCCATAAGGGAAGTGAAACCAGAAGTAACATTCCTTCCTTCATGTATTCATTGAATCCATGATTCTATGTTCAAAGAACCATATTAAAGGTCTATGGAAAAGACCTTTCTTTTAGCTCCTAATTACAAAGAAACTGGGAAAACCCTGTTATATTGATAAACACAAGCTAATCATGAAGGAAGGTTTATTCTCTTTTTTCCATCCACCAAAACGAAATGCTATAACTGTTACGTATTTCTCAAAAATCTGCTTTTTGTTTTTCCATTTTTCTAATTATATCAAGGAGAGAGACCCTGATAGGAACTAGCCTTTTTTTTTTTTTTAATGTTACTGGCTTCTAGTTGACCCTCCCCTCTTAGCTGTTGAGCTGCTTACATGAACATCTCATAGAGCTGGCTCTGGCTCAAGTCACATGCAGACTTCTTAAAAAGCTACTCTCATTACTCCCTTCCCCAGCAAAACCCTATTTCTCCAGTAGAAGAATCCACCATAAAGCAACAATACAGCATGCCTTAACAGAACATGAGACTTCTGTTCTTGCTGATTGAACCTTGGGGGTGGAGGTGGCAGAATATAGTAGTGAAAAGTTAATGTGGCATAGGCTACAAAAACTGGCAAGTGAGCCCAGACTGGCTGCTATTCTCATTCATATGCAGGCAATGCATTAGACACCACAATGGCTTTGGAATGAGAGAGGCAAATATTCAGAGGTGCAATAACAAAGATTTCTTACATTTTCACATTCAACTCAAACTATCTTCTCCAATACAATATGAAAATTGTAAACATTCATATTGCAAATTTTAAAACATTCATATTGCAAAAATCTGGATTAGTGAAGTAGATAAATATTTCATAGCTAATTATGTTTTTTTCTTTGCACCTTTGCTAATACTAGTGTTTTCCCTGAAATATCTTTTGTCATATCCAGTTATCAGAAACTACTTTCAAAAAAAAGTTGTTTTATATATTTTCTCATTATAAAGTAATTTTTGATCATTGCAGAGAATCTGGAAAATAGATAAAACAAAAAAGGAAAAAATATTTATCCTTTATCTTATTGCAAATGTTACTTTTTATTTTCATCTCTCTCCTTAGAATTTAATAAGAGATTGTATATAGGAACCAAAGTACAAAGAAGAATTAAAAGTCATACCAATATTTACAATCTGAGAAGTTAGAGAAACAGTTGTATCCATGATGGAAATGGTATACTTTAGAAAGTTAATTACACCAAGTTCACCCTAAAAGGTACACCATAAAAATAGTCATTTTTATGCCTACCAAATAAAACCTTATCCAAAATATACACTATGATTTTATCATATCTATCCAAATTTTTGTTAATATTCTACACTTTGATTTTTCTTCTCAAAGGAAATTCAGAGAGATGCATACTATACAGTTGTACTGATTGATATTCTAAAACCGAATCTGTTAAGACCATGAAAAAATATTTTAAAAACCTACTATATCATCTCTGTTCCAAGCAGCATTTGAACCCTAGGGAGACCCATCATTTGTGGGTTCCTACAATATTTTGAACATACTGCTACTACAGAACTTGCTTACCATGATATAACACATTCCATCTCCATATGTATCTACTTTTTTACCTTATATTTCATGTCCTTGCAATAACCAGATATATAAGATATCTTACATGTGAATATGTATTGGACAGTATTAGTGAATTATCAACCAACATTTTTACTCATATCTTAGAAGTTATCAGATAAACAAAATGGGAGGATAATAATACTCCAAAGATCCAATGCTGTTTAAACAGAGTACAGAGTAAAGTGCCCTCAGCCCGGAAGAAGGAAGATGAAGTCAATGTTATGCGCCAACAGCTGACTGGTACCTTCTTTTCAGGAGGCCCAGGAAGGGAGCTGATATTTCTGACTTTCCTGCTTCTAACTTTAAGAATCAATGTATCAAAAGCATGAATTTCCTGAGCCACGTATCTAAGTGAGTGAAGCTATTATGATGAACATTTCTCCAGTATTTGGGAGAGGCCATATCAGAACCCAACCCTGCTCTTACATATCCCAATACTGTGCTTTTGAATGGCCAGTAGTACAGAACATAAAAGCAAATGTCACTATAACAAATGCCTGGTATATCACAGGATCCACAAGACTGTAGAATCTTTATTAAGGTTTAAGAATATCCTGCCATTGGACTAAGAGGTGGGGTTAGAATGGGGAGGCTATAATGTGTTATCTTGTGTGGTAACAGGACTCAAATAAATAAGCTTCTGAATAAGAGCCTGAACGTTTGCAAAACTTAATGAGATGAGTCAGGTAGGATTAGAATAAGATTATCCTACACAACATACACTAAGCTTTACAGAATCTGGTTGAATTTGGTGAGATGCCCCCTTGAAGTCAGAGCCTTCAGATCCAATGGCCATCAGAGGCCCAAGTTCCCAGATACCAGCATCTAAGCATAAGACTCAGGTCCTGAACTGGGATGTGGACTCTCTGAGTGTGTCCTAAGGTATGACTGCAGCCTCCCAGATAGTGGCTTCTACATCAGTCTTTGACTAGCTCTTATATTCTCCAAGTCACATATTGCCTTTCAATCTTAACTTTAACTACCTAATTCAAGCATAATTCAAGGACTTAAACTCATTTTAATTATCTGTTTTGGATACAGACACCTACATACTAATTTTCCCATTTCCTTCTTTTAACCTAAATATGCTATTGAAGAATGAAAATATACAAATGTATTACCTATGAGCTCTCCCTTCTACTCTTTTCCTCACCCCTCACATGAAGTCTTTTTGGGTCCTCTCAGATATACTTCCAAAGTATGTCAGGATCCTCTGAACTTCTCTCCATATCCACTGCAACTACCCTAATGCAGGCCACCACCATCTCTGGCTCCAGGGCCAGGACCACTACAGTGGTCGCCCTGACCCTGCTGCTTCAACTTACACTGTGCAGCAATCAATTCCTCACTCAACAACCAAAGTGGTCCCCTCAAAATAGAAATCCTAACATAACCCTTGCTCACAAACCTCTATAGGTCTTCCATTGCACACATACAGGAAAAAAAAAATAAAGGAAGGAAAAAGCCAAAATCTTTTTTGTGGCCTTCAAAGTTGCACCTGATCTGGTCCCACTCCTGACTGAAGGGAAAGCCGCTTTCACCAAATGAATCAACAAACATACCAACAGACATAGGACAGGAATAAGCACCAGCTGAGAGAGTATTATACAAGCTGCCTTGAGAGAGGCTTTGTACAAAACTCATGGGGAATTTGAACTATATACTGAGTTTTCTTAAAGTAAGTAACCCAATATAATGCAGCAATCAAAAGTCAAGGTACCAGCACCATTTATGGAATTCAATAAGCCTGTCTTTCTTTGCAGGTAATAGAGAACCAGTAAAGGATTTTAAGCAAAGCAATAACTTGATCTGACTTACATGTTAAAAATTAAAATTCTGGTTGCATTGTGGAGGATAGACTAGAAGGGATAAGACTAAAGAACGGTCAAAACACATCAAAAATAATTGAGGAAATAGCTTGAGGTTCCAAACACAAACCTTGGCAGGGAAAGATGAGACCTGACTGAAGAGCTGTTTAGGAGGTCATCCAGAGTAAGGGAATCTGGTGGTAGATTCAAAGCAGGAGGAAAGACACCCTAACCCAGTTAAGTCTATCAAGGAGGTTATGTATCTACAAATTTCAGTCTTTTTTTCCTTTTAATTTGGTATCAATAATCTACAATTACATGTGCAACATTATGGTTACAAGACTCCCCCCATCAAGTCCCCACCACATACCCCATTACAGTCACTGTCCATCTGCGTAGTGAGATGCTATAGAATCACTATTTGACTTCTCTGTGTTGTACAGCCCTCCCTGTGCCCCCCCACCCCAACACTATGTCTGCTGATCGTAATGCCCCTTTTTCCCTTATCCGTCCCTTCCTCCCCAGTCCCTTTCCCTTTGGTAACTGTTAGTCCATTCTTGGGTTCTGTAAGTCTGCTGATGTTTTGTTCCTTCAGTTTTTCCTTTGTTCTTATACTCCACAGATGAGTGAAATCATTTGATACTTGTCTTTTCGGCCTGGCTTATTTCACTGAACATAATACCCTCTGGCTCCATCCATGTTGTTGGAAATAGTAGGATTTGTTTTCTTCTTATGGCTGAATAATATTCCATTGTGTATATGTACCATCTCTTCTTTATCCGTTCATCTACTGATGGACACTTAGGTTGCTTCTATATCTTGGCTATTGTAAATGGTGCTGTGATAAACATAGGGTTGCATATGTCTTTTTCTAACTGGGTTGCTGCATTCTTATGGTAAATTCCTAGGAGTGGAATTCCTGGGTCAAATGGTATTTCTATTTTGAGTTTCTTAAGGAACCTCCATACTGCTTTCCACAATGGTTGAACTAATTTACATTCCCACCACCAGTGTAGGAGGGTTCCCCTTCTTCAAATCCTCGCCAATACTTGTTGTTGTTTGTGTTTTAGATGGTGGCCATCCTTACTGGTGTGACGTGATATCTCATTGTGGTTTTAATTTGCATTTCTCTGATGATTAGGGATGTGGAGCATCTTTTCATGTGCCTGTTGGCCATCTGAATTTCTTCTTTGGAGAAGTGTCTGTTCAGATCCTCTCCCCATTTTTTATTTGGCTTATTTGCTTTTTGTTTGTTGAGGTGTGTGAGCTCTTTATATATTTTGGATGTCAATCCTTTATCGGATATGTCATTTATGAATATATTCTCCCATATTGTGGGATGCCTTTTTGTCCTATTGATGGTGTCCTTTGCTGTACAGAAGATTTCAGCTTTATATAGTCCCACTTGTTCATTTTGCTTTTGTTTCCCTTGCCTGGGGAGATATGTTCATGAAGAAGTTGCTCATGTTTATGTCCAAGAGATTTTTGCCTGTATTTTTCTAAGAGTTTTATGGTTTCATGTCTTACATTCAGGTCTTTGATCCATTTTGAATTTACTTTTGTGTATGGGGTTAGACAATGATCCAGTTTCATTCTCTTACATGTAGCTGTCCAGTTTTGCCAACACCAGCTGTTGAAGAGGCTGTCATTACATCACTGTATATCCATGGCTTCTTTATCGTATATGTTTGGGTTAATATCTGGATTCTCTATTCTGTTCCACTGGTCTGTGGGTCTGTTCTTCCGTACGTACCAAATTGTCTTGATTACTGTAGCTTTGTAGTAGAGCTTGAAGTCTGGGACCATAATTCCCAATGTTTTATTCTTCCTTCTCAGGATTGCTTTGGCTATTCGGGGTATTTTGTGGTTCCATATGAATTTTAGAACTATTTGTTCCAGTTCATTGAAGAATGCTGTTGGTATTTTGATAGGGATTGCATTGAATCTGCAGGTTGCTTTAGGTAGGATGGCCATTTTTACAATATTTATTCTTCCTAGCCAAGAACGTGGGGTTAATTTCCATTTGTTAGTGTCCTCTTAGGAGTGTCTTGTAGTTTTCAGGGTATAGGTCTTTCACTTCCTTGGTTAGGTTTATTCCTAAGTATTTTATTCTTTTGGATGCAATTGTGAATGGAATTGTTTTCCTGATTTCTCTTTCTTTTAGCTCATCGTTAGTGTATAGGAAAGCAACAGAATTCTGTGTATTAATTTTGTATCCTGTAACTTTGCTGAATTCACATATTAGTTCTAGTATTTTTGGAGTGAAGTCCTAATTTAGGGTTTTTTATGTACAATATCATGACATCTCAAATAGTGACAGTTTGACTTCTTTACCAATCCAGATGCCTTGTATTTCTTTGTGTTGTTGACTGCCATGGATAGGACCTTCAGTACTATGTTGAATAACAGTGGGGAGGGTGGGCATCTCTGTCTTGCTCCCAATCTTAGGTGAAATGTTTTCAGCTTCTCGCTGTTAAGTATGATGTTGGCTGTGGGTCTGTCATATATGGCCTTTATTATGTTGAGGTACTTGCCCTCTACACCCATTTTGTTGAGAGTTTTTATCATGAATGGATGTTGAATTTTATCGAATGCTTTATCAGCATCTATGGAGATGATCATGTGATTTTTTTCCTTCTTTTTGTTGATGTGGTGGTTATGTTGATGGATTTTCAAAGTACCATCCCTGCATCCTTGTAATGAATCCAACTTCATCATGGTGTATGATCCTCTCTACATATTTCTGAATTTGGTTGGTAATATTTTGTTGAGTATTTTTGCATCTATGTTCATCAGGTATATTGGTCTGTAATTTTCTTTTTTGGTGGGGTCTTTGCCTGGTTTTGGTATTAGAGTGATACTGGCTTCATAGAATGAGTTTGGAGGTATTCCCTCCTCTTCTATTTTTTGGAAAACTTTAAGGAGACTGTATATTATGTCTTCTCTAAATGTCTGATAAAATTCAGTATGAATCCATCTGGCCTGGGGGTTTTCTTCTTGGGTAGTTTTTTGATTACCGATTCAATTTCAGTGGTGGTAATTGCTCTGTTTAGATTTTCTGTTTCTTCCTTGGTCAGTCTTGGAAGGTTGTATTTTTCTAGGAAGTTGTCCATTTCTTCTAGGTTTTCCAGCATGTTATCATATAGATTTTAATAGGATTCTCTAATAATTCTTTGTATTTCTGTGGGATCCGTCATGATTTTTCCTTTCTCATTTCTGATTCTGTTTATGTGTGTAGATTCTCTTTTTCTCTTAATAAGTCTGGCTAGGGGTTTATCTATTTTGTTTATTTTCTCAAAGAACCAGCTCTTGGTTTCATTGATTTTTCTATTTTCTTCACAATATTATTTATTTCTTCTCTGATCTTTAATTATGTCACTACTTCTGCTGACTTTGGGCCTCATTTGTTTTTCTTTTTCCAATTTCAATAACTGTGACTTTAGACTATTCATTTGGGATTGTTCTTCCTTCTTTAAATAGGCCTGGATTGCTATATACTTTCCTCTTAGAACTGCCTTCGCTGCGTCCCACAGAAGTTGGGGCTTTGTGCTGTTGCTGTCATTTGTCTCCATATATTGCCTGATCTCTATTTTAATTTGGTCATTGACCCACTGATTATTTAATTGCATGTTGTAAAGCCTCCATGTGTTTTTGAGCCTTTTTGTTTTCTTTGTACAACTTATTTCTAGTTTTATTCATTTGTGATCTGAGAAGTTGGTTGGTAGAATTTCAATCTTTTTGAATTTACTGAGTTTCTTTTTGTGGCCTAGTATGTAGTCTACTCTGGAAAATGTTCCATGTGCACTTGAAAAGAATGTGCATCCTGCTGCTTTTGGGTAGAGTGTTCTGTAGATGTCTTTTAGGTCCATCTGTTCTAATTTGTTCAGTGCCTCTGTCGCCTTCCTTATTTTCTGTCTGATTGATCTGTCCTTTGGAGTGAGTGGTGTGTTGAAGTCCCAAAAATGAATGCATTGCATTTCATTTCCCCCTTTAATTCTGTTAGTATTTGTTTTACAAATGTAGGTGCTCCTGTGTTGGGTGTATAGATAGTTATAATGGTTATATCCTCTTGTTGGACTCTTTTATCATTATATAATGTCCTTCTTTATCTCTTGTTACTTTCTTTGTTTTGAAGTCTATTTTGTCTGATACAAGTACTGCAACACCTGCTTTTTTCTCCCTATTGTTTGCATGAAATATCTTTTTCCATCCCTTCACTTTTAGTCTTGTATACCTTTGGGTTTGAGGTGAGTCTCTTGTAAGCAGCATATAGATGGGTCTTGCTTTTTTATCCATTCTATTACTCTGTGTCTTTTGATTGGTGCATTCTTTCCATTTATATTTAGGGTGATTATCAATATATGTACTTATTGCCATTGCAGATTTCGGATTCGTGGCTACCAAAGGTTCAAGGGTAGCTTCTCTTCTATCTAACAGTCTAACTTAACTCTCTTATTAAGCTATTATAAGCACAGTTGGATGATTCTATATTTCTCTCCCTTCTTATTCTTCCTCCTCCATTCTTTATATGTTAGGTGTTTTATTCTGTATTCTTTTGTGTTTCCTTTGACTGTTTTTGTGGATACTTGACTTTACTTTTTGCCTTTAGTTAGTATTTGGTTGCTCTGCTTTCTTTGCTGTGATTTTATTTTCTCTGGTGACATCTATTTAGCCTTAGGAATGCTTCCATCTAGAGCAGTCCTTCTAAAACACCCTGTAGAGGTGGTTTGTGGGAGGCAAATTTCTCAACTTTTGCTTGTCTGTAAATTGTTTAATCCCTCCTTCAAATTTAAATGATAATAGTGCTAGATACTATATTCTTGGTTCAAGGCCTTCTGCTTCATTGCATTAAATATATTATGCCATTCCCTTCTGACCTGTAAGGTTTCTGTTGAGAAGTCTGATGATAGCCTGATGGGTTTTCCTTTGTAGTGATCTTTTTTCTTTCTCTGGCTGTTTTTAATACTCTGTCCTTGTCTTTGATCTTTGCCATTTTAATTATTATATGTCTTGGTGTTGTCCTACTTGGGTCCCTTGTGTTGGGAGATCTGTAGGCTTCCATGGTCTGAGAGACTATTTCCTTCTCCACCTTGGGGAATTTTTCAGCAATTATTTCTTCAAAGGCACTTTCCATCCCTTTTTCTCTCTCTTCTTCAGCTTCTCTGTATTCCTGTTCTCTGATTTCTTTTCCATTAACAGTCTCTTGCACCTCATCCAGTCTGCTCTTAAGCCCTTTATCGATTGTTTCATTTCTGTTATCTCCCTCCGGACTTTAGCCCTTAGCTCTTGCATATTTCTCTGTAGGCCCATCAGCATGGTTATGACTTTTATTTTGAATTCTTTTCGGGAAGATTGGTTATATCTATCCCACCAGGCCCTCTCTCTGCGGTTGTCCGAGTGATTTTTCACTGGACCAGATTCTTCTGCCTTTTCATGGCAATAGAAGTGGTCACAGGCAGGTGTTACATGTGTCAGCTGGAAGAACAAAGTCCCTTCCTGCTTGATGTTCACCTTGCCCTTCTCTGCTGCCTGTGCTGGTTATCTGCACACTGGGAGGCAGTCTCTGGTATAATCCTATGAGCTGCCATGGGCTGGGCCGTCTCAGGGTAGCCTAGCGCACTGCAAGGGGGCACAGGTGCGCCGGGTGTGCTCTCTTGCGAGAACAGCGCCCTTCATGCCTTCCAGACCTTGCTCTGGCTTCTGCTGCCTGTGCCGGTTACCTGAACACAGGGAGGCAGTGTCTAGGATGATCTCCTGAGCTGCCATGAGCGGGGCCGCCCTCAGGCTAGACTAGAGCACTGCACCGGGTGGCAACTGTGCCAGGTGTGTTGTCCCGCCAGAATGGCGCCCCTTTTTGCCTTCTGGACCTTGCTCCGGCTTCCACTGCCTGTGCCAGTTACTGGCACACTGGGAGGCAGTGTCTGGGATAATCTCCTGAGCTGCAGTTTTCGGGGCCACTCGCAGGCTAGTCTAGAGCACTGTGGGGGGTGGCAGCTGCACCGTGTGTGTTCTCCCGCGAGAATGGCGCCTCTTCATGCCTTCTGGACCTTGCTCCGGCCTCCATTGCCTGTGCCAGTTAGCTGCACACTGCGAGAAGCCTCTGTGTGGTTGCTGTGGGCGGGGCTTCTCTCTGGCTGCTCCACAGCTGTAGTGGGTCAGCCAGTCCATTTGCAGTGCTGGCTGGGGGGAATGAATGGCAGGCTGCTTATCGGCATGAGGGGCTTTGGGGCTGCTTTACCCAGCAGGGGGCTAGGGGGCCCCAAGTTCCCCAATATTCCCAGCCTGCTGGGCTGAATGTGCTGGGACGCTTTTGTTCAGCTGTTGGGCCCTTATCCCTTTAAGACTTTTAAAAAGTACCTGCTTTTCTTTTGTCCCAGGGGAGCCAGCTGTGGGGACCCGCTTGCACTCTCCATCTCGGATCCTGCCCTTCCGTTTCTCTAATCTCCAGTACAGCATGCAATGTGTGTCTGTGCTCCTGGTGCAGATTACTAGGGCTGGTTATTTAGTAGTCCTGTGCTTCCACTCCCTCCCTACTCTGACTCTTTTCCTCCTGCCAGTGAGCTGGGGCGTGGGGAGTGCTCGGGTCCCACCGGGTCATGGCTTTGTATCTTATACCCGAGTTGCTGAGTTCTCATAGATGTAGATATAGCCTGGCTGTTGTACTGTATCTTCTGGTCTCTCTTTTAGGAATAGTTGTATTTGTTGTATTTTCAAAAACCTATGTGGTTTCGAGAGGAGATTTCTGCCCCCTGCTCATGCCACCATCTTGAGCCAAATTTCACTCTTATCTTCAACCAGGGCTCATACCTTAAGAGTTACAGTGGACTTGTTCTGCACCTACTAATAAGATTACTCACATGCTGTTTGTGATCTGGTGTCCCCATTGGTGACCTGCTGTTTTAAACAGACCTGGGCTGCAATAGGATATAATTCAGGAGCTCTGTGACTTCATATACCGGGCTGTCTTCTGTCTTCCTAGCAAAGCCTGCACTTCTAAAAACACATTATACCTCTTCTCTCTAGCCTTCTCTAATTATATAGGCTTAACCATTTTTCTGCCTAACAACCAAGGGGATCTTATAGTCCCATTAATAACTTCTGATCACTATGACTGACATTCTCAATTTTATGTAGGGATAGGACGTAGTATAAGAATCACCAAATGGCCTTTTAAAAATAAACTACACCTTCATTCCCTTCCCCCTTTCTGATGGCTGTCCACACTTCCACCAAGGCGAGTGACTGAGTAGAAAAAAAGATGGAGAATCACAAAGAGCTATGCTAAATGTAAAGACAACAGCCTATAACACCAGTTCCATAATTAAAAACTACTATGCCCACCTGTTTTGTAAGAATAAGAATTCTGAAATAGAATTGAATTCTAACAGAAGTTACTCCGTGTTTTTAAAATATTTTTTCTTTCACTTCCTATGATGAAAAACATGTTCAGGTCTCAATCTAATTCTCAGCAGGAACTACATACAGTTTAATGAGACAAATATTATGATGCTTTCCCTACTGAGAAAATCTCAGTGCCATTGTGAAAGGATTTGAAGTTAAAAAAGGTAATGAAATTCTAGGCAAGAGCTTTAAGTTTGTCACTATTCAAATACATTTTTTAATTAAGGTATTGATATACACTCTTTAGATTTCACATGAAAAAACAAAGTGGTTACTACATTTACCCATATTATCGAGTCCTCACCAATACCCCATTGCAGTCACTGTCCTTCAGTGTAGGAAGATGCCACAGATTCACTGTTTGCCTTCTCTGTGCTACACTGTCTTACCCCTGACCCCACACCATGTGTACTAAACATAATACCCTTCAATCCCCTGCTCACTCTCTACCCACACGCCCTCTCACACCACTACCCTTTGGTACTGCTAGTCCCTTCTTGAAGTCTGTGAGTCTACTGCTGTTGTGTTCCTTCAGTTTTGCTTTGTTGTTATATTCCACAAATGAAGGATATCCTTTGGCACCTGTCTTTCTCCGTCTGGCTTATTTCACTGAGCATAATACCCTCTAGCTCCATCCATGTTGTTGCAAATGGTAGGATTTGCTTGTTTCTTAAGACTGAATAGTATTCCATTGTGTATATGTACCACATCTTCTTTATCCACATCTACTGATGGACACTTAGGTTGCTTCCATATCGTGGCTACAGTAAATAATGCTGCGATAAACATAGGGATGCATATGTCTTCTTGAATCTGAGAACTTGTATTTTTTGCATAAAGTCCAAGGAATATGGCTCCCGGGTCAAATGGTATTTCTATTTTTAGTTTTTGGAGGAACCTCCATATTGCTTTCCACAAGGTTGAACTAGCTTACATTCCCACCAGCAGTGTAGGAGGGTTCCCCTTTCTCCACATCCTCGCCAGTGTTTGTTGTTCTTAGTCTTTTCAATGCTGGCCATCCTTTCTGGTGTGAGGTGATATCTCATTGTGGTTTTAATTTGCATTTCCCTGATGATTAGTGATATGGAGCATCTTTTCATGTGTCTGTTGGTCACCTGAATTTCTTCTTTGGAGAACTGTTTCTTCATATCCTCCACCCATTTTTTTAAATTGGGTTATTTGCTTTTTGGGTGTTGAGGCATGTGAGTTCTTTATATATTTTGGATGTTAACCTCTTGTCGGATATGCGTTTACAAATATATTCTCCCATACTGTAGGATTCCTTTTTGTTCTGTTGATGGTGTCCTTTGCTGTACAGAAGCTTTCTAGTTTGATGTAGTCCCATGTGTTCATTTTGCTCTTGTTTCCCTTGCTCGAGGAGATATGTTCAGGAAGAAGTTGCTTATGTTTATATTCAAGAGACTTTTGAGTATGTTGTCTTCTAAGAGTTCTATGGTTTCATGACGTACATTCAGGTCTTTGATCCATTTCGACTTTACTTTCGTGTATGGGGTTAAACAATAATCCAGTTTCATTCTCTTGCATGTAGCTGTACAGTTTTGCTGACACCAATTGTTGAAGAGGCTGTCAATTCCCCATTGTATGTCCACAGCTCCTTTATCGTATATTAATTGATCATATATGGTTGGGTTTATATCTGCGCTCTCTAGTCTGTACCATTGTTCTGTTATTGTGCCAGTATCAAATTGTCGTGATTACTGTGGCTTTGTAGGATAGCTTGCAGTTGGTGAGAGTAATCCCCCCAGCTTTATTCTTCCTTCTTAGGATTGCTTTGGCTATGCGGGGTTTTCTGCGGTTCTCTATGAATTTTAGAATGATTTGCTCTAGTTCACTGAAGAATGCTGTTGGTATTCTGACAGGAATTGCATTGAATCTGTAGATTGCTTTTTGCAGGATGGCCATTTTAACAATATTAACACTTCCTATCCAGGTGCATGGGATGTGTTTCCATTTATTGGTGTCTCCTTTAATTTCTCTCATGAGTGTCTTGTAGTTTTCATAGCATTCGTCTTTCACTTCCTTGGTTAGGTTTATTCCCAGGTGTCTTTTTGATGCAATTGTGAATGGAATTGTTTTCCTGATTTCTCTTTCTGCAAGTTCATCATTAGTGTATAGGAATGCCACAGATTTCTGCGTATTAATTTTGTATCCTGCAACTTTGCTGAATTCAGATATTAGATCTAGTAGTTTTGGAGTGGATTCTTTAGGGTTTTTAATGTACAATATCATGTCATTTGCAAACAGGGACAGTTTGACTTCTTCCTTACCAATCTGGATGCCCTTTATTTCTTTTTGTTCTCTAATTGCTGTGGCGAGGACCTCCAGAACTCGGGTGAATAAAAGTGTAGAGAATGGGCATGCTTTCAGCTTCTCGCTGTTAAGTATGACGTTGGCTGTGAGTTGGTCATATATGGCCTTTATTATGTTGAGGTACTTGCCCTCTACACCCATTTTGTTGAGAGTTTTTATCATGAATGGATGTTGAATTTTGTCAAATGCTTTTTCAGCGTCTATGGAGATGATCATGTGGTTTTTGTCCTTCTTTTGGTTGATGTGGTGGATGATGTTGATGGATTTTCGAATGCTGTACCATCCTTGCATCCCTGGGATAAATCCCACTTCTTCATGATGGATGATCTTTTTGATGTATTTTTGAATTCGGTTTGCTTATATTTTGTTGAGTATTTTTGCATCCATGTTCATCAGGGATATTGGTCTGTAATTTTCTTTTTTTGTGGTGTCTTTGCCTGGTTTTGGTATTAGAGTGATGCTGGCATCATAGAATGAGTTTGGAAGTATTCTGTCTTCTTCTACTCTTTGGAAAACTTTAAAGAGGATGGGTATTAGGTCTTCACTAAGGGTTTGATAAAATTCAGTGGTGAAGCCATCTAGTCCGGAATTTTGTTCTTAGGTAGTTTTTTGATTACCTATTCAATTTTGTTGCTGGTAATTGGTCTATTCAGATTTTCTGTTTCTTTCTGGGTCAGCCATGAAAGGTTGTATTTTTCTACAAAGATGTCCATTTCTTCTAGGTTACCCCGTTTGTTAGCATATAATTTTTAATAGCCTTCTCTCATAATTCTTTGTATTTCTGTGGTGTCCACGGTGATTTTTCCTTTCTTTCTTCTGATTCTTTTTATGTGTGTAGACTCTCTTTTTTTCTTGATAAGTCTGGTTACGGGTTTATCTATTTTGTTTATTTTCTTGAAGAACCAGCTCTTAGTTTCATTAATTCTATTGTTTTATTCTTCTCGATTTTATTTCTGCTCTAATCTTTATTATGTCCCTCCTTCTACTGACTTTAGGCCTCATTTATAGTTTCGTAAATTCTGAGTTTAGACTGTTCATAAGGGATTGCTCTTCGTAAGCCTATATTGCAATATACTTTCCTCTTAGCATGGCCTTCGCTGCATCCCACAGGTTTTGCGGTGTTAAATTGTTGTCGTTTGTCTCCATATATTGCTTGATCTGTTTTTATTTGGTCATTGATACGCTGGTTATTTAGGAGCATGCTGTGAAGTCTCCATGTGTTTGTGGGATTTTTCATTTTCTTTGCGTAATTTATTTCTAGTTTCATACCTTTGTGGTCTGAGAAACTGGTTGGTACAATTTCAATCTTTTTGAATTACTGAGGCTCTTTCTGTAGCCTAGTATATGATCTATTCTTGAAAATGTTTCATGTGCACTTGAGAAGAATGTGTATCCTGCTGCTTTTGGGTGTAGAGTTCTGTAGATGTCAGTTAGGTCCATCTGTTCTAATGTGCTGTTTGGTGCCTCTGTGTCCTTACTTATTTTCTGTCTGGTTGATCTGTCCTTTGGAGTGAGTGGAATGTTGAAGTCTCCTAAAATGCATGCATTGCAGTCTCTTTCCACTTTTAATTCTGTTAGTATTTTGTTTCTCATATGTAGGTGCTCCTGTGTTGGGTGCGTAGATATTTACAATGGTTATATCTTCCTGTTGGATTGACCTCTTTATCATTACATAATGTCCTTCTTTGTCTCTTGTGACTTTCTTTGTTCTGAAGTCTATTTTTTGCAACTCCTGCTTTTTTCTCCCTATGTTGCATGAAATATCTTTTTCCATTCCTTCAGTTTCAGTCTGTGTATATCTTTGAGTTTACAGTTAGTCTCTTGCAGGCAGAATATACATGGGCAGAATATGCAAGCTAGCTTCACAAGTGAAGTTAACACCTGAACAACATGGGTTTGAACAGCAAGGGTCCACTTATAAATGTTTTTTTTTAATATACTGGAAAATTTTTTGGAGATTTGCAATAATTTGAAAAAACATTTTCTTTTATCTAGCTACTTTAAGAATACAGTATATATGCAATGGGTTATTGGAGGGACTCGATAATAAGGGTGAATGTAATAACCACATTGTTTTTCTTGTGAAACCTTCATAAGAGTGTATATTAATGATACCTTAAAAATTAAAAAAAAAGAATATAATATATAATACATATACACTCTGTTAATTGACTGTTTATGTTATTGGTAAAGCTTCTGGTCAATAGTAGGCTATTAGTGGTTATGTTTTTGGGGTGTCAAAAATTATATGAGGTTTTATGACTGCATAGGGCCAGTGTCCTTAACCCTCACATTGTTCAAGAGTCAAGAGGACCTATAATAATCCAGATTTTTCCAAAGTGTGGCATAGGAAATGACTTTTATCAACATTTTTATTTTAATGGTCAATAGAAATAACACAAGTAGCTCATCAAATCTGTGAAGTCACGTATTATTGCTTAGGATAAGATTAAAGCAGGCAGAGGAATTTACACAGACTTTTTATGTTATAGGTCCTAAGTATTCCACTCTGGAATGCTCTTATTTTCATCTTTGAGTTACTCAACAATTACTCAATTATGTTGAGTAACTGTGACAATTTTTTTTAAATAACAGCTTTGAGATATAATTCACATATCACAAAATTCACCATTTAAAAATGTACAAGTCAATGATTTTGAGTGTATTCACAAGGCTGTACAATCATTATTACCATCTAATTCCAGAACATCTTCATCACCCTAAGAAGAAAGCTGTAATCATTAGTAGTTACTCCTACAGCCCCCCTCCCCTTAGCCTCTGCCAACAGCTAATCTACTTTCTATCTCTATGGATTTGCCTATTCTGGATTTTTCAGAGAAGTGGAATCATACAATTCTTCTTCCTCTTTCAAAGCTTGCAGTTTCTACTTCTTCATGGAGGCCTGGTTTTATCATTATCTTGCTCCCACCTTGACAACACACATTCAGCATTACTTTGTACAGCCCTGCCCTCGTGTCAGTAGCCTCTGTCAGCCCTACCTCTGTAGACTTCAGCTTTTCCTTTTCTCTCAATTCTCTCTTTTGTTTCCCAGTCTCATAGTCCACATTTCTAAGTCCTTCCTTATTTTTTCACATTCGAAACCACTTTTCCCTTTGACTCCAGCCTCTTCTATGCCCCTCTAGTCCTCTCCACATCACTTCCTCCTAATAAACCTAGGCAACAAGCCCTAAAGACCTAGTCCTTTGGCTATCCTCTCTCCTTGACACTTTTAAATGCTATCCCATTCTCTTTTTCTATTCCCCAGTTTCTCACAACAGTCTGGACTCTGTGTGCCATTTGCTTTACAAGTGAGTAAAAGCAATGATGTAAGAAAACCCGGCAGTTAAAGTGCTATGATGGTTTACTGTGTGTGTCAACTTGACTGGGCCATAAGGTGCCAGATATTTGGTTAAACATTATTCAGGGTGTGTTTGTGGGGGTATTTCTGCATGAGATCAACATTTGAACTGGTAAACTTAGTAAAGCAGACTGTCCTCCCTAATGTGGGTAGTAGGCCTCATCCAGTCAAGTGAAGACCTGAATAAAACAAAAAAGGCCTAGTAACAGGGAACATCATGTGTGAGCTGGAAGACTGGTCTCCTGCCCTCGGACTGGAACTACACCATCAATTCTCCTGGGTCTACAGCCTACCAACTACAGATCTTGGGACTTTTCAGCCACCATAATCATATAAGCCAATACTTTACAATAAATCACACTCATATATTCTATTATATATTGCTAAAAGATAAACTAAGGCATATTTAAAATGGTGAGTTTATTTGGGCAAAAAATCTATTGGAATCAGGCAGTGTCAAACGGGAAGTTTTTAGAAACACTTCACTGACAGGAGCAAGGGGAAAATCTTTTATAGAGAAGAGAGTGGAAGCAAAGCAAGAAAATTATTTAATTGGCTATGTCTTAAAGCCTGGTTGGCTGTTCATGGTTGGTTGTCCTCAGGTTTAGATTTTTTAACTTTGAGGCACTTACAGACTGAGTTTTTGGTTTGCTTATGTAGACTGCCATGTATCTCCTGTACAGCACATGTGTGTGAGTGTGTGTGTATGTGTGTGTTTATCCTCTTGGGTCTGTTTCTCTGGAGAAATCTGACTAACATAGGTGCTTACATTCTGGAAGCCCCTTGGCCACAAATAAATAGGCAAACAAGTAAAGAACAAGCAAAGGAGTTTATATTTGGTCTAATGAGTAACAAAGGGAAAATGAGTACTTGTGCAGGGAATTATGTTTATTAATAGTACCACAGCACTAAGCAAGAAAAATTAACATAAGGAGTGTATGAAAGTCAGGAGACTAAAAAACAAGGCCTATATTGGGGAAATACAAATGAAAAGTTAAGATCTAAAATAAATATTAAAAAAGAGAGAAGAGGATATTTTAATTCCAAACTTCCACTCTAAAAGGAGGGTAGGGTCAGACAGAAGTGCTAGAGGTGAGAAAGTAGGCTTTTTTAGTTTATTTCCTTATTCTTTGGCATGTGGGAGATGTCTGATGGAGAAGATGATTAATTCAATTTTGGACATGTGGCATTTAAGGTGATGGCAGACATTCAGGTACAGATGAATATCTTAAAAGATGAAACAGACAGAAGCTTCCTAAAATGAATTTAGGGTTCTATCTTCCCACAGCAACATTTTATGCTCAACCAGAATAGTCTGTCTTATTCAAGGTCATTGGGCATCAAAGTAACTGTCTACTGAATCATAGTTCTACCACAGTTTATCCCCTCTATCACTAAAATCATCAAATATCCAACAAAAGCTAATCATATAATCTACTAAGAACTTACTTCCTTTCCAAAGTCATGTAAATTTGAGTGTTCACACATGCTGAGCATTTACACTGTGATAAAATGAAGCCAAGAGACAAACTAGAAGAACTCAACTCTCATAAATATTTAGTATTTGAACCACAAGATCACTGACCTCCTTAAATCCTCCTAGATGGGACTGTGTCCTTATAAGCCTGGTCCGAAAGGCACTGACCAGTGTGGTAAGGATTGGGTTTCTTCCTTCCTGGCACAACCACTACTTACATCATCCTTTGCCCTTCACAGGGGTTAAGAGGATAGAAATCAGATCGAGAAATTTCTGCCACAATATGTTTAAAAATTAATGTAACACAACTTAAAACCAATAAAGGTTGCTGCCTAAATACAAACATACACATTATTACCACTGAAGCAAAGATCCAAAATCTTGGAAGTAATATCCAAAGGCCTTGAAATTATGGTCCCTTTTGCTTATTGTCCCAATATGTAAAAGACTGGCAAATGACTAAGCAGTGACAATATCCAAAGTGTACACCATTATATAGTACAGGCTCTGACTTTCTGCTATGCTTATAATAAAAAAAAACCCTTTCTTGTTACCATGTATTACCACACATACCTAATAGTGCCTTTGTTAAATGCTGAGGGAAGGTGTCTCTGCTAAACTGGAGATTCCATATTATGTTTAAAACGGAAGGAAGAACTCTTTCCATCTCATTTTATTTTTGTTTTAACTCCCTTAAAAGTTTACGGCTAATCACTGAAAATCTGTAAATATTGGTTAATTTTTTCCCCTATTCCCAGACATTACACATTTTGGCAGACTGTGTTTTCCCAAAAGTGGTCACAATATTTCCCATCCCACATGCTCTTCTGCAATGTGGCCTTGCCACTCCCCCAATTCTCCTCTTTAAAAATCTAGGCTGGCCTTAATGATTCACTTGTTACCACAGAATATGGCAGAAGTGATACTGAATGACTTCGCAGCCTATCAGTAGAAGCCTTGCAGCTTCTGGCTCAGTCTTTGGAAGACTCTGTCTGCAGATGCTGCCATGCTTTGAAAAGCCCAAGCTACATGGAGAGGACACTAGGTCCTCTAGTCAATTTCCACAGCTGAGGCCAGCCTTCAAGTCGTCCCAGTCCAGATGAGTAGAGTCATCTTGGAAGTGGATTCTCCAAACCCAGTTGTTTCAATTCCCAGCTAACTGAGTTACACCCAACCACTGTAGCCTTCCCATCTGAAAACCCACACATCACAGAGCAAATAAACCATCACCACTGACTGTCTCTTCTCTGAATTACTGACACAACAGTTTGTGAGAATAAAATGGTTATTGTTTTACACAAGACTTTGGGTGGTATGAAAAGCAGCAATATATAACCAGAACATTAATAGATAACTGCAGTGTATATTTTGGTTAACATGGCCATCCACTCTCTTTAATGACCATTTCCCACATTTTCCTTCCCAAATAAATTTTTTTGCCAATGAAAAATGTCGGTTATTTTCCCCATTTATTTTGAAAGTTTAACATTAGAAACTGTCATATACAATATAACTATTTCCTAGGGTTTCCTTTCCAGCTAATTTATTTTAAAAGCTTTTAAATAATATTCTCTCTACTTACTGGAATTATTTCAGCCTTTTTTACCCTTTCATTCCAATTTATGTTTGAATTAGGTCATGACTAAAGACATAATTGCTTGATGCAAGATGTGCACCCAACTATAACCATGGTAAGTAAACATTCTGTCAGGCATAAGAATTATCTAGCACTTATCATAAACAAAGCACTATACTAGTACTTCAGATGTTTATCATTATAAATGCTTTACTATGAGAGCTGAATTTTATATATCTGCTCTCATCCACAAGTATCATTTTGCCAGAAAAGCATATCTTACTGTTTTCACGAAAAAGACTATTCTTTTTGATTTATAATTTTAATACATATTCTTCAATATTTCTTACATATTATTATATATAACATATATTCTTCTATATTTATAAATATAGTATATTTTATAACTTGCTACCATACTTAATAGGTGTAAATTAGTCACTCACAAGTCATAGCATAAAATATCAAGCTCTTCATTTTCCAGACAGAACTTCATTTTCTTTATGAGCTTTTGTAACTACTTGGCAAAGAAAAATTTAATTCTGTTGTTTCTAAGTGGTTAGCCACTTTTAAATTAAAGTTTAAAATTTTCAGAAGATATTCAGTTAAAATTGGGTATTATCATCTCAGTTTTAATTCAAAGTTCCCTCCTGGAACTCTTTTGCACCCAGGATCTCCCCTCCTGTGTCACTTCTGCTTTACCCTGCTCAGTTGTGCCCTTCCAGGAGTATAAGCATGGAGATCCTGCTTTTTTACTGACATATATTGAGAGTGAATTAGCTGTACATCTGACCAATATTATCCTCTTGCTGGTTCCGGAAGGTACAGTGTAAAAACATCAGGAAGTGGCAAGATAGTGGGCTCAGGAACAGTTCAAGCCGTCTAGGACAGTTAAGAATGTGATAAGCGGAGGGACTGATGAATAGGGAGGAAATGCTGGGACAAAAGACCTAAAGAGCCTAGAGAACCAGCAAAATCCAAAAAAGGAAGGAAGAGCTGAAAGGTTAAGAAATTCATTCATTTAATCAACAAATATTTACAAAGTACCTTCTATTTGGTTATTCTGGAGTTTAAGACTGAAAGCAGCTTAAGTCAGGGTAAATATGACAGAATTTGAAAAGGTCAAGAACTAGATGCACCACCTATGGACAGTTACTCTGTTGAGTCTGGAAGGCACAGGGAGAAGAGACAGTTGGCCTGAACCTCAAGACCTATATTTACATGCAAGTCCAGAAGTAACAGTTTACAAGTTGCCATGAGAACTGTAAGAAAGAAGGTGTCATCTCCAAAAGCTTTGGTTGCTGAAGTGTAGTGCATACCTGCAAAGGCAGCAGAGCAAGTAGTCTTCTGGGGACAGAGCTACGTTTTCAATTAAAGTAAGGAGATGATGGATTTTATGAAGAGATGTGGCTGTAGAAAAATTTGTTCAGCATGGAATGAGAGTTCTAGAGAGCAAGTGTAAAAACCCAACAAGTGTCCAGAAAAGGAAGAACACAACTGCCTGTGTCTAAGATACAGGACCCAGGGGCCTACATTTGGGTCCAGGATCCAGGGACAGAGACACAGGTAAGACGAATGAGCTGGCTCGAAGCTGCTAAAATGTGCTCCAATCTTACCATTTTGAACATAGCAGACTGTGGATTTTACACAGGATTCCAAATACGTTAGAGAGAGGTAACCAGGGCTGGTCTTCATACTTACATGAGCAGTGTAAGCAACCTACATTTGGATTCAGTTTAGTTGAGTAGAATAAGGAATTTCTTTCTGGATGTGCTATTTAAGTAAACATGCAACCATCTCCAATGTGATATCGAAACATAGTAAAGATTGCAGTAGAAGGCTGTCCTCACTATATGCACTCTAAATCCCGTGTGGTACGAAATTTCCTTAGCAATAGCATACAATTGTACAACCATGAGAAAGTTATTTTAAACATTTAAGCCTTAGACTTTTTTCTGTTAAGTGAAGAGAATAATATCTACTTCATAAAGTTATGATGATAAAAAACAATGTATACAGAATGCTTAACACAGTGTCTTATACACAGCAGTGCACAATACACTTTTTGTTTTAATTGTTTTGTTATTGATATGGTCCTCCCAAGAAACTGTAACCAGATATGCAGAGAGCAAGACTGGTTAGTTGCACTGCTTCCCATCTTGTGGTAAAAGTAGTTGTGCTCAGAACACCCTACTGCCCTGGCCAGTTTCACTCAGGTAACACTGAACATTAAGAGTTCCCCAAATACTGCTTTGTCTCAGGTATTTCTTCCTGGTATACATCTATTAGACGGTGAGCTCCTCAACTTCACTGTGTCTCCCATGGTATCCCGTATTTATTAGATATTCAAAATGTTCACTGAATGACGTTTATATAAGAATAAGGTAAAACAGGCAAAGTTCCATAACTCAGAGATGTTAATTCCAGAGGCTTTATTTGGCACATAGCTCTTCTTCTGTTAAATAACTTCTATGCCATTTTTCTAAAAGATTTAATAAAATGTCATCTTCAGATTTAAGAATAAGTATGAACCAACAAAAAGGTGACAACCTAAAAAAAGAGTAATACCATATGCCTAGCATGTAGGAGAATATTGTTATTTTTGTTTATGTTATTATTTTTAGGATGACAAACTACACAGAAATTTTGTAAAAATTATCAAGTTAGAAGAGTTTGCTCAAATAATATTTTTCTTAAAAATTCTAGTTTCTTGTTTAACATTAGTTGAATACCTATAATTTTCTAGTTGCTATTAAAAAGAAACTAGCATACTAACATTTTGCATTCTAACACCAAATATTCTACCTTAATTGGCCACTGACTGAAAGCTAAATTCTAGTATCCATCTTCACCCCCTGGTCCTCCACCATTGAACCCCTTCTTATTGTACTCTCTGCAATTCCTGAGCCAATACCTAAATACTAAACCAAACACCCACCCACCCACCAAAAATAAAACTACTTCCTTACATCCTCAGAACTCCATTTCTGCCCTTCTCAGCCAACACGATTCTCTTCCAGTAGAAGCCATATTTTATGTTGCATCTAACTCATCATGGGATCTGGAATTGTTTGGGGCATTGACCTACCTGCCATGCTGTCTTCTAAAAAGGGCAATACAGAACAGTCATACAAATCAAGGTTCAAATCCCAGCTTTTTTTAGCAGCCTAGCTTGGGGCAAGTCACTCTTTAATATTCAGCTTCTTCATGAAGTCTAACAGCAAACTCACAGGGATGTGGTAAGAATTAAATGTCACAAAAAAATAACATGCAATAAATTGGTTGCTTAAAAATGGCAGTTATTGTCATTATTCCAAATCGTTATTCTTCCCCCAAAATGAAAAATTCCTCTTGCTTCAAGACTTGTCCTGTTACTTAGCTTTCACTCCTGCCTCAACATAGTAATAAACCAGCCTCCAAGTCACATTCAGTGTAGATTTAGGCATGGGACTCACAGATTTCCCTCCTATTTCACCTCCATTACCTTTGGAGATATCAACAATGCATGTATAATCCAAAAGACCACACTTACAGACTTACCTGGGATTCCCACCTCTAACAATCTTTACTCACCTATAAACATCCTCAAGACTGTACCCTGGGCCTTGTTATAACTTATTCTACTGCAGAAGTCTTAATACAGCCCCTCTTATGCTACTACTCCTAGCTGTCACCCCTCAGCTTCTGGGCTTTATCTGCAAACACACCAATGGTCCTTTCAATTCCTAAGTTTTCCTTAATCTATTAGCTCCATCCTAGCCTCACATCTTTCCCTTTGAACACATAATCTAATGGTAGATTAATGGAACTACTGTCTACTGAACTTCTCTAACTTCTTCTGCTATACCTATCAGGCAAAACTCAAGACTCTGTATTAATCCTTTAGTAACCTGCTACCTTCTGTCCTACATTTGGTGAACAATGGTCCTTCCCATAGGACTACATAGGACCGTACAGAAACTGTGAAGTATAAACTGACACCAAATGCCACATCTGATTTCCCCCTGGGACAGCCACATATATCACTGATTCTTTCACTTGTCTCTGGTCAACTATCTTTTCCTCGATCTCCTAGCAACTATTCAAAATGTTTTCACATTGGCCCCAACCACTCCTGATTTTAATCATTACCTAAATGCTAATGACTTTAAAATTTTTATTTCTAGTATTGATCTCTCCCTTAGGCTTCAGATACATATCCAAATATTTTGCTAGATATTTCTACCTGGATATACATGGTCATCTAAAACTCTCTGAGTTTATTATCTCTCTCCCATCAATTCTGCTTCTCTCTTGTGGTAACCAGCCCCTCAATTGGGCCCCAGTAATCTCTATCTCCTGATATTCATTATACCTCCTCCATTATACCATGCTGGTGGGTGCAATCAATAGAACACTGCAAAGGTAAGAATATGTCACTTTAAGATTTTGTTCGAAAAAGAATATAGCTTCGATCTTGGTCTCTCTCCCACCAACCTCCTCAGATCTTTTGCAATGGAGAGGCCCATGTGGTGAAAAACTAAAGTCACCTGCTAACAGCCATATGAGTGAACTCAAAGCGGAACCTCCAGCCTCAGTCTTCAGCTTGACTGCAACCTCATGAGAAGCCCTAAGACAGAATCACCCAGCTAACTGAAATCTGAATTCCAGAACCTCAGAAACTGTATGAGATAATAAATGTTTGCTATTTCAAGTTGCTAAATTTGGGGGTAATTTGCTATAGGAAGGCAATAGATGTCTTTCCTATATTCCTATCTCAGTTGGCATTAATATCCATCTAGTCACTCATTCATTCAACAAATATTTGAATACCTACTATCTGACAGAGACCTATCATCCTCAATCTTCACCTACAACAAACTGTCACACTCTTAACACGTTTATTACCTACATTATTTCTCAAATTTGCCCTCTCAAGATTTCTCAGATCTCTCTACTACCATAGTCTAATTCAGGCCCTCATAATTTCTCCCCAGTGCTGCACTACAATAGCCCCCCATTAGTTTCCTTGATTCCCATCTGCCTCTGTCAAGGTAACCTATTTAATACATAAATGTCATATACAGAAGACTTAGGGTGGCAGGACCCAAGAAAGTTCTCACAAGGAATGAATGACCCAAGTATCTTTGTAGACAAGTAACTTATGCTTGACAGTCTCAATAGTTTTCTTTTTAATTTTTTAATCAGGTATTATTGATATACACTCTTATGAAGGTTTCACACAAAAAACAATGTGGTTACTACATTTACCCATATTATCAAGTCCCCACCAATACCCCAATGCAGTCACTGTCCATCAGTGTAGTAAGATGCCACAGATTCACTGTTTGCCTTCTCTGTGCTACACTGGTTTCCCCGTGAGCCCCCAACACTACATGTACTAAACATAATACCCCTCAAACACCTTCTCCTTCCCTCCCTACCCGCCCTCCCACACCCCTCCCCTTGGTAACCACCAGTCCCTTCTTGAAATCTGTGAGTCTACTGCTGTTTTGTTCCTTCAGTTTTGCTTCATTGTTATATCCCACAAATGAGGGAAATCATTTGGCACTTGTCTTTCTCCACCTGGCTTATTTCACTGAGCATAATATCCCCCAGCTCCATCCATGTTGTTGCAAATGGTAGGATTTGTTTGTTTCTTATGGCTGAAGAGTATTCCATTGTGTATATGTACCACATCTTCTTTATCCATTCATCCACTGATGGACACTTAGGTTGCTTCCATATCTTGGCTACTGTAAATAGCGCTGCAATAAACACAGAGGTGCATATGTCTTTCTGAATCTGAGAAGTTGTATTCTTTGGGTAAATTCCAAGGAGTGGGATTCCTGAGTCAAATGGTATTTCTATTTTTAGTTTTTGGAGGAACCTCCATATTGCTTTCCACAATGGTTGAACTAGCTTACATTCTCACCAGCAGTGTACGAGGGTTCCCCTTTCTCTGCATTCTTGCCAGCATTTGCTGTTCTTAGTCTTTTCGATGCTGGCCATCCTTACTGGTGTGAGGTGATATCTCATTGTGGTTTTAATTTGCATTTCCCTGATGATTAGTGATACAGAGCAACTTTTCATGTGTCTGTTGGCCATCTGAATTTCTTCTTTAGAGAATTGTCTCTTCATATCCTCTGACCATTTTTTAATCAGGTTACTTGCTTTTTTGGTGCTGAGGCGTGTGAGTTCTTTATATATTTTGGATGTTAACCCCTTGTCGGATATGTCATTTACAAATATATTCTCCCATACTGTAGGATGCCTTTCTGTTCTGTTGATGGTGTCCTTTGCCATACAGAAGCTTTTTTGTTTGTTTGTAGTTTGTTTGATGTAGTCCCCTGTGTTCATTTTTGCTTTTGTATTGCTTGCTTGAGGAGATGCATTCAGGAAGAAGTTGCTCATGCTTATATTAAGGACATTTTTGCCTATGTTGCCTTCTAAGAGTTCTACGGTTTCATGACTTACATTCAGGACTTTGATCCATTTTGAGTTTACTTTTGTGTATGGGGTTAAACAATAATCCAGTTTCAATATCTTGCATGTAGCAGTCCAGTTTTGCCAACACCACTTGTTGAAGAGGCTGTCACTTCTCCATGGTATGTCCATGGCTCCCTTTATCATATATTAATTGCCCATATTTGGTTGGGTTTATATCAAGGCTCTCTAGTCTGTTCCATTGGTCTGTGGGTCCTTTCTTGTGCCAGTACCAAATTATCTTAATTTCTGTGGCTTTCTGTATCTTTATTTCTTCAAGTTGGGGAGCATAATCCCCCCAGCTTTATTCTTTCTTCTCAGGATTGCTTTGGCTATTCGGGGTCTTTCGTGGTTCCATATGAATTTTAGAATGATTTGCTCTTGTTCATTGAAGAACACTGTTGGTATTTTGATAGAAATTGCATTGAATCTGTAGATTACTTCAGGCAGGATGGCCATTTTAACAATACTAATTCTTCTTATTCATGAGCACGGGATGTGTTTCCATTTATTGGTATATTCCTTAATTTCTCTCCTGAGTGTCTATGAGTATCTTGTACTTTTCAGAGTATAGGTCTTTCACTTCGTTGGTTAGGTTTATTCCCAGCTATTTTATTCTTTTTGATTCACCTGTGAATGGAACTGTTTTCATGATTTCTCTTTCTGCTAGTTCATTGTTAGTATATAGGAATGCCACAGATTTCTGCATATTAATTTTGTATCCTGCAACTTTGCTGAATTCAGATATAAAATCCAGCAGTTTTGTAATGGATTCTTTTGGGTTTTTTATGTACAATACCATGTCATCTGCAAACAGGGACTGTTTGACTTCTTCCTTACCAATATGGATGCTATATATTTCTTTTTGTTGTCTGACTGCCATGGCTAGGACCTCCAACACTATGTTGAATAAAAGTGGGGGAGAGTGGGCATCCTTGCCTTGTTCCCAATCTTAAAGGAAAGGCTTTCAGCTCCTCACTGTTAAGTATGATGTTGGCTGTGGACTTATCATATATGGCCTTTATTATGTTGAGGTATTTGCCCTCTATACCCATTTGCTGAGAGTTTTTACCATTAAAGAATGTTGAATTTTGTCGAATGCTTTTTCAGCATCTATGGAGATGATCATGTGGTTTTTGTCCTTCTTTTGGTTGATGTGGTGGATGACATTGATGGATTTTCGAGTATTGTACCATCCTTGCATCCCGGGGATGAATCCCACTTCATCATGATGGATGATCTGCTTGATAAATTTTTTAAAATTTATTTTAGTATCATTAATCTACAATTACATGTGCAACATTGTGGTTACTAAACTACCCACTTCATCAGGTCCCTCCCACCTACCCCATTACAGTCACTGTCAATAAACATAGTGAGATGCTATAGAATCACTACTTGTCTTCTATGAGTTGTACCGCCCTCACCGTGGACCCCCAACATTACGTCTGCTAATCGTAATGTCCGTTTTCCCCCTTGGAATTCCCTTCCCACCCATCCTCCCCAGTCCCTTTCGCTTTGGTAACTGTTAGTCCATTCTTTGGTTCAGTGAGTCTGCTGCTGTTTTTCTCTTTCAGTTTTTTCTTTGCTCTTATGCTCCACATATGAGTGAAATCATTTAATACTTGTCTTTTTTTGCTTGGCTTATTTCACTGAGCATAATACCCTCTAGCTCCATCCATGTTGTGTTGCAAATGGTAGGATTTGTTCTCTTCTTATGGCTGAATAATATTCCATTGTGTATATGTACCACTTCTTCTTTATCCATTCATCTGCTGATGGACACTTAGGTTGCTTCCATTTCTTGGCTATTGTAAACAGTGCTGCAATAAATATAGAGATGCGCCTGTCTTTTAGAAACTGGACTGCTGCATTCTTAGGGCAAATTCCTAGGAGTCGGATTCCTGGGTCAAACGGTATTTCTACTTTGAGCTTTTGAGGAACATCCATACTGCTTTCACAATGGTTGAACTAATTTACATTCCCACCAACAGTGTAGGAGGGTTCCCTTTTCTCCACATCCTCACCAGCATTTGTTGTTGTTTGTGTTTTGGATGGTGGCCATCCTTACTGCTGTGAGGTGATATCTCATTGTGGTTTTAATTTGCATTTCTCTGATGATTAGCAATGTGGAGCATCTTTTCATGTGCCTGTTGGCCATGTGAATTTCGTCTTTGGAGAAGTGTCTATTCATGTCCTCTGCCCATTTCTTAATTGGATTATTTCCTTTCTGTTTGTTCAGGTGCATGAGTTTTTATATATTTTGGAAGTCAAACGCTTGTTGGATATATCATTTATGAATATATTCTCCCATACTGTAGGATGTCTCTTTGTTATACTGATGGTGTCCTTTGCTGTACAGAAGCTTTTCAGCTTGATATAGTCCCACTTTTAAATTTTTACTTTTATTTCCCTTGCCCGGGGAGATATGTTCATGAAGAAGTCGCTCATGTTTATGTCCAAGAGATTTTTGCTTATGTTTTTTTCTAAGTGTTTTACGGTTTCATGACTTAACATTCAGGTCTTTGATCCATTTTGAGTTTACTTTTGGGTATGGGGTTAGACGGTACTCCAGTTTCATTCTCTTATATGTAGCTGTCCAGTTTTGCCAACACCAGCTGCTGAAGAGGCTGTTATCTCCCCACTGTATATCCAAGGCTCCTTTATCAAATATTAATTGACCGTACATGTTTGGGTTAATGTTTGGATTTTCTATTCTGTTCCACTGGTCTGTGGGTCTGTTCTTGTGCCAGTACGAAATTGTCTTGATTACTGAAGCTTGTAGTAGAGCGTGAAGTCTGCGAGCGTAACTCCCCGTTTTTTTTCTTCCTTCTCAGGATTGCTTTGGCTTTGGGATCTTTTGTGGTTCCATATGAATTTTAGAACTATTTGTTACAGTTCATTGAAGAATGCTGTTGGTATTTTGATAGGGATTGCAATGAATCTGTAGACTGCTTTAGGTAGCATAGCCATTTTGACAATATTTATTCTTCCTAGCCAAGATCATGAGATGAATTTCCATTTGTCAGTGTCCTCTTTAATTTCTCTTAGGAGTGTCTTGTAGTTTTCAGGGTATAGGTCTTTCACTTTCTTGGTGAGGTTTATTCCTAGGTATTGTATTCTTCTGGATACAATTGTGAATGGAATTCTTTTCCTGATTTCTCTTTCTGTTAGTTCATCCTTAGTGTAAAGGAAAGCAACAGATTTCTGTGTGTTAATTTTGTATCCTGCAACTTTGCTGAATTCAGATGTTAGTTATAGTAGTTTTGGAGTGGAGTCATAAGGATTTTTATGTATAATATAATGTCACCTGCACATAGTGACAGTCCGACTTCTTCTTTACCAATCTGGATGCCTCGTATGTCTTTGTTTTGTCTGAATGCCATGGCTAGGACCTCCAGTACTATGTTAAATAACCGTGGAGAGAGTGGGCATCCCTGTCTTGTTCCCGATCTTAGATGAAAAGCTTTCAGCTTCTCACTGTAAAGTATGATGTTAGCTGCGGGTTTGTCATATATGGCCTTTATGATGTTGAGGTACTTGCCCTCTACAACCATTTTGTTGAGAGTTTTTATCATGAATGGATGTTGAATTTTGTCAAATGCTTTTTCAGCATCTATGGAGATGATCATGTGGTTTTTGTTCTTCTTTTTCTTGATGTGGTGGATGATGCTGATGGATTTTCGAATGTTGTACCATCGTTGCATCCCTGGGATGAATCCCACTTGATCATGGTGTATGATCCTCTTGATGTATTTTTGAATTTGGTTTCCTAATATTTTGTTGAATATTTTTGCATCTATGTGAATCAGGTTTATTCATCTGTAATTTTCTTTTTTGGTGAGGTCTTTGCCAGGTTTTGGTATTAAAGTGATGCTGGCTTCATAGAATGAGTTTGGAAGTATTCCCTCCTCTTCTATTTTCTAGAAAACTTTAAGGAGAATGGGTATTATTTCTTCTCTATATTTCTGGTAGAATTCAGAGGTGAATCCATCTGGCCTGGGCATTTATTTCTTGGGTAGTTTTTTGATTAGTGATTCAATAATGTTGCTGGTGATTGGTCTGTTTAGTTTTTCTGTTTCTTGCTTGGTCAGTCTTGGAAGGTTGTATTTTTCTAAGAAGTTGTCCACTTCTTCTAGGTTTTCCAGCTTGTTAGCATATAGATTCTTATAGTACTCTCTTATAATTCTTTGTATTACTGTGGGGTCCGTCATGATTTTTCCCTTCTCATTCTTGATTCTGTTTGTGTGTAGATTCTCTTTTTCTCTTAATGAGTCTGGCTAGGGGTTTATCTATTTTGTTTATTTTTTCAAAGAACCAGCTCTTGGTTTGATTGATTTTTTCTATTGTTTTCTTCTTCTCAATTTTATTTTTTTCTTCTCTGATCTTTATTATGTCCCTCCTTCTGGTGACTTTGGGCCTCATTTGTTCTTCTTTTTCAAATTTCAGTAATTGCGTCTTTAGACTATTCATTTGGGATTGTTCTTCCTTCCTTAAATAGGCCTGGATTGCAAAACACTTTCTTCTTAGAACTGCCTTTGCCGCATCCCACAGAAATTGCGGCTTTGTGTTATTGTTCTCATTAGTCTCCATATACTGTTTGATCTCTGTTTCAATTTCGTCATTTATCCATTGATTACTTAAGAGCATGTTATTAGTCTCCATGTATTTGTGAGCCTTTTTGATTTCTTTGTACAATTTATTTCTAGTTCTACACCTTTGTGATCTGAGAAGTTGTTTGGTAGGATTTTAATATTTTTGAAATTACTGAGGTTCTTTTTGTGGCCTAGTATGTGGTCTATTCTGGAAAATGTTCCATGTGCACTTGAGAAGAATGTGTATCCTGCTGCTTTTGGGTGTAGAGTTCTGTAGGTGTCTGTTAGGTCCATCTGTTCTAGTGTGTTGTTCAGTGCCTCTGTGTCTTTACTTATCCTCTGTCTGGTTGATCTGTCCTCTGGAGTGAGTGGTGTGTTGAAGTCTCCTAAAATGAATGCATTGCTGAAAATTTCCTCCTTTAATTCTGTTAGTATTTGTTTCACATATGCTGGCGCTCCTATATGTGTTGGGTGCATATATATTTCTAATGGTTATATCTTCTTGTTGGACTGACCTCTTTATCATTATGTAATGTCCTTCTTTATCTCTTGCTACTATCTTCGTTTAGAAGTCTATTTTGTCTGATACAACTACTGCAACACCTTTTTTCTCCATTTGTTTGCATGAAATATCTTCTTCCATCCCTTCACCTTTAGTCTGTGTATATCTTTGGGTTTGAGGTGAGTCTCTTGTAAGCAGCATATAGATGGCTCTTGCTTTTTTATCCATTCTATTACTCTGTGTCTTTTGATTGGTGCATTCAGTCCATTTACATTTAGGGTGATGATCAATAGATAGGTACTTTTGCCATTGCTGGCTTTAGATTTGTGGTTACCAAAGGTTCAAGAGTAGCTTCTTTTCTATCTAAGAGTCTCACTTAACTTTCTTGTTAAATTATTGTAGGGATTTCCGGTAAGATGGCTGCGTGAGCAGGGCAGCAGAAATCTCCTCCCAACAGTATATTTATCTACGAAAACACAGCAAATACATCTATTCCTAAAAGAGAGATGAGAATATACAGGAAAGCGCACAGCGGGCAGCTACACCCGACAGCACTCGGCAGCCCAAGAGGCGGGTAAGATACGGAGCCGCGACACAGCAGGACCCGAGCACTCCCCAACCCCAGCGCACCGGCGGGAGGAGAGGATTCAGAGCCGGGAGGGAGTGGAAGTACACCCCGTGAAGTAGCCAGCCACGGTGATCTGGGCGGGGAGCACTGACCCACATTGCGCAGTGCAGCGGATATCGGAGAGATAGACGGGCAGGATCTGAGCGGGAGACGCGCCAGGGTGCTTGCAGCCGGCTCCCGGGAAGGGAAAAAAAAAAGTGCATGTTTTCTTCAGCGGTCGTAAAGAGATAGGAGCCCAGTGGAGGGACCGGATAGCCCCAGCACACTCAGCCCAGCAGGCTGGGAGTCCTGGGGAGTTTCAGACGCCTTAGCTGGTGACTGAGGAAGCGTAGCCATACTTACACTTCTCACTGAGATCAACAGTCTCCTATTCGTTCCCACGCCTGCCAGAGCGATAAAGGGCCCTGTGGAGTGGCACAGTCACAGCTGTGGAACAGTGGGGAAATAGAGCCACCTACAGCATTCCCACAGAATCTACGTCCGGGGGGCATTTTTTTTGTTTTTTTTGTTTTTTTTGTTTTTTGTTTTGTTTCTGTTTTTTTTCTTTTTTCCTTTTTTTTTCTCTTTTTTTTTTCTTCTCTTTTTAAAGTCTTAAAGAGCCCAGCTGACATACGTGGTAACTATCAGTGACCAATTCTATAGCCATGAAAAGACAGAGGAATATGGTTCAGACCAAAATCAACCAGACAACCCCAGAGAGGGAGTCTGAGGGGATGGAAATGCACAGTCTTCCTGAAAAAGAATTTAGAATAAAAGTCATAACCATGCTGATGGCCCTACAGAGAAATGTGCAAGAGCTGAGGGAAGAAGTGAGGGAACTGAGGAAAGACAATGCAGAAATCAGACAAGCGATCAACGGGCTTAACAGCAGAATGGATGAGATGCAAGAGACTGTTAATGGAATAGAAAACAGAGAACAGGAGTACAGAGCGGCTGAGGCAGAGAGAGATAAAAGCATTTCTAGGAATGAAAGAATATTAAGAGAACTGTGGGACCAATCCAAACGGAACAATATTCACATTATAGGAGTACCAGAGGAAGAAGAGAGAGAAAAAGGGATAGAAAGTCTCTTTGAATAAATAATTGCTGAAAACGTTCCCTCGCTGGAGAAGGAAGTAGTCTCACAGTCCACCAAAGCTCATAGAGCTCCCAACACAAAGGACTCAAGGAAGACAACACCAAGACACATAATAATTAAGATGGCAAAGATCAAAGATAAAGACAGGGTATTAAAGGCAGCTAGAGAGAGAAAAAAGATCACCTACAAAGGAAAACCCATCAGACTATCATCAGACTTCTCAACAGAAACCTTACAGGCCAGAAGAGAATGGCATGATAGGGCCTCGAACCAAGAATATTGTATTCAGCACGATTATCATTTAAATATGATGGAGGGATTAAACAATTTCCAGACAAACGAAAGTTAAGAGAGTTTGCCTCTCATAAAACACCACTACAGGATATATTAAATGGACTGCTCTAGATGGAGGGACACCTAAGGCTAAAAAGATGTCACAAGAGAAAATAAAATCATAGCAAAGAAAGCAGACCATTCAAATACTAACTAAAGGCAAAGAATAAAACACCTATTACAGAAAGAATGGAGGAGGAGGAATAAAAAGGGAGAGAAATAAAGAAACATCAGACTGTGTTTACAATAACTTAACAAGAAAGTTAAGTTAGATTGTTAGATAGTAAAGAAGCAACCCTTGAACCCTTGGTAACCAAAAATCTAAAGCCAGCAATGGCAATAAGTATATACCTATCAATAATCACCCTAAATGTAAATGGACTGAATGCACCAATCAAAAGACACAGAGTAACAGAATGGATAAAACAGCAAGATCCATCAATATGCTGCCTACAAGAAACTCATCTCAAATCCAAAGATATACACAGACTAAAAGTGAAGGGATGGAAAAAGATATTTCATGCAAACAACAAAGAGAAAAAAGCAGGTGTTGCAGTACTTGTATCAGACAAAATAGACTTCAAAAGGAAGAAAGTAGCAAAAGATAAAGAAGGACATTACATAATGATAAAGGGGTCAGTCCAACGAGAAGATATAACCATTATAAATATATATGCACCGAACACAGGAGCGCCAGCATATGTGAGACAAATACTAACAGAATTAAAGGAGGAAATAGACAGCAATGCATTCATCTTAGGAGACTTCAACACACCACTCACTCCAGAGGACAGATCAACCAGGCAGAAAATAAGTAAAGACACAGAGGCACTGAACAACACACTAGAACAGATGGACCTAACAGACATCTACAGAACTCTACACCCAAAAGCAACAGGATACACATTCTTCTCAAGTGCACATGGAACATTTTCCAGAACAGACCACATACTAGGCCACAAAAAGAACCTCAGTAATTTCAAAAATATTAAAATCCTACCAACCAACTTCTCAGATCACCAAGGTATAAAACTAGAAATAAATTTTAGAAAGAAATCAAAAAGGCTCACAAATACATGGAGACTTAACAACACTCTACTAATTAATCAATGGGTTAACGACCAAATCAAAACAGAAATCAAAGAATATATAGAGACTAATGACAACAACAACACAAAGCCACAACTTCTGTGGGACGCAGCAAAGGCAGTTCTAAGAGGAAAGAATATTGCAATCCAGGCCTATTTAAAGAAAGAAGAACATTCCCAAATGAATAGTCTAAAGACACAATTACTGAAATTGGAAAAAGAAGAACAAATGAGGCACAAAGTCACCAGAAGGAGGGACATAATCAAGGTAAGAGAAGAAATAAATAAAATTCAGAAGACTAAAACAATAGAAAAAAATCAATAAAACCAAGAGGCGGTTCTTTGAAAAAATAAACAAAATAGATAAACCCCTAGCCAGACTCATTATGAGAAAAAGAGAATCTACACACATAAACACAATCAGAAATGAGAAAGGAAAAATCACGACAGACCCAACAGAAATACAAAGAATCATAAGAGAATATTATGAGAATCTATATGCTAACAAGCTGGAAAACATAGAAGAAATGGACAACTTCTTAGAAAAATACAACCGTCCAAGACTGACCAAGAAAGAAACAGAAAAACTAAACAGACCAATCACCAGCGACGAAATCGAATTGGTAATCAAAAAACTACCCAAGAACAAAACCCCCGGGCCTGATGGATTCACCTCTGAATTCTACCAGACATATAGAGAAGAAATAACACCGATTCTCCTTAAAGTTTTCCAAAAAATAGAAGAGGAGGGAATACTTCCAAACTCATTCTATGAAGCCAGCATCACTCTAATACCAAAACCGGGCAAAGACCTCACCAAAAAAGAAAATTACAGACCAATATCCCTGATGAACGTAGATGCAAAAATACTCAACAAAATATTAGCAAACCGAATTCAAAAATACATCAAGAGGACCATACTCCATGATCAAGTGGGATTCATCCCAGCGATGCAAGGATGGTACAACATTCGAAAATCCATCAACATCATCCACCACATCAACAAAAAGAAGAACAAAAACCACATGATCATCTCCATAGATGCTGAAAAAGCATTTGACAAAATTCAGCATCCATTCCTGATTCAACCTCTCAACAAAATGGGTATAGACGGCAAGTACCTCAACATAATAAAGGCTATGTATGACAAAGCCACAGCTAACATCATACTTAACGGCGAGACGCTGAAAGCTTTTCGTCTAAGATCAGGAACAAGACAGGGATGCCCACTCTCTCCACTGTCATTCAACATACCACTGGAGGTCCTAGCCACAGCAATGAGACAAAACAAAGACATACAAGGCATCCAGATTGGTAAAGAAGAAGTCAAATTGTCACTATTTGCAGATGACATGATACTGTACATAAAAAACCCTAAAAGATTCCATTCCAAAACTACTAGAACTAATATCTGAATTCAGCAAAGTTGCAGGATACAAAATTAACACACAGAAATCTGTTGCTATCCTATACACTAATGATGAACTAACAGAAAGAGAAATCAGAAAAACAATTCCATTCACAATTGCATCAAAAAGAATAAAATCCCTAGGAATAAACCTAACGAAGGAAGTGAAAGACCTGTACTCTGAAAACTACAAGACACTCCTAAGAGAAATTAAAGAGGACACTAACAAATGGAAATGCATCCCATGCTCTTGGCTAGGAAGAATAAATATTGTCAAAATGGCTATACTACCTAAAGCAATCTAAGATTCAATGCAATCCCTATCAAACTACCAACAGCTTTCTTTTTTTATTAATACAATTTATTTTATTATCATTAATTTACAATTACATATGCAACATTACGATTAAACTACCCCTTCATCAGGTCCCCCCCACCAACCCCATTACAGTCACTGTCCATCAGTGTAGTGAGATGCTATAGAATCACTACTTGTCTTCTCTGAGTTGTACTGCCCTCCCCGTGCCCCCCCAACATTACATCTGCTAATCGTAATGCCCCTTTTTCCCTCTTATCCATCCCTTCCCGCCCATTTTCCCGAGTCTCTTTCCCTTTGGTAACTATTAGTCCGTTCTTGGGTTCTGTGAGTCTGCTGCTGTTTTGTTCCTTCAGTTTTTTTCTTTGTTCTTATACTCCACATATGAGTGAAATCATCTGATACTTAACTTTTTCGGCTTGGCTTATTTCACTGAGCATAATACCCTCTAGCTCCATTCATGTTGTTGCAAATGGTAGGATTTGTTTTCTTCTTATGGCTGAATAATATTCCATTGTGTATATGTAACACCTCTTCTTTATCCATTCATCTACTGATGGACACTTAGGTTGCTTCCATTTCTTGGCTATTGTAAATAGTGCTGTAGTAAACATAGGGGTGCATCTGTCCTTTTCAAATTCGGCTGCTGGAGTCTTAGGGTAAATTCCTAGGAGTGGAATTCCTGGGTCAAATGGTATTTCTATTTTCAGTTTTTTGAGGAACCTCCATACTGCTTTCCACAATGGTTGAACTAATTTGCAGTCCCACCAGCAGTGTAGGAGGGTTCCCTTTTCTCCACATCCTCGCCAACATTTGTTGTTGTTTGTGTTTTGGATGTTGGCCATCCTCACTGGTGTGAGGTGATATCTCATTGTGGTTTTAATCTGCATTTCTCTGATGATTAGCGATGTGGAGCATCTTTTCATGTGCCTGTTGGCCATCTGAATTTCTTCTTTGGAGAAGTGTCTATTCATGTCCTCTGCCCATTTCTTAATTGGATTATTTGCTTTCTATTTGTTAAGGTGCATGAGTTCTTTATATATTTTGGATGTCAACCCTTTATCAGATACGTTTTTTATGAATATATTCTCCCATACTGTAGGATGTCTTTTTGTTCTACTGATGGTGTCCTTTGCTGTACAGAAGCTTTTCAGCTTGATATAGTCCCACTTGTTCATTTTTGCTTTTGTTTCCCTTGCCCGGGGAGATATCTTCATGAAGAAGTTGCTCATGTTTATGTCCAAGAGATTTTTGCCTATGTTTTTTTCTAAGAGTTTTACGGTTTCATGACTTACATTCAAGTCTTTGATCCACCTTGAGTTTACCCTTGTGTATGGGGCTAGACAGTAGTCCAGTTTCATTCTCTTACACGTAGCTGTCCAGTATTTCCAACACCAGCTGCTGAAGAGGCTGTCACCTCCCCATTGTATATCCAAGGCACTTTTATCAAATATTAATTGACTGTATATGTTTGGGTTAATGTTTGGATTTTCTATTCTGTTCCACTGGTCTGTGGGTCTGTTTTTGTGCCAATACCAAATTGTCTTGATTACTGTGGCTTTGTAGTAGAGCTTGAAGTCAGGGAGTGTAATTCCCCCTGTTTTATTCCTCCTTCTCAGGATTGCTTTGGCTATTCGGGGTCTTTTGTGGTTCCATATGAATTTTAGAATTATTTGTTCCAGTTCATTGAAGAAAGCTGTTGGTAGTTTGATAGGGATTGCATTGAATCTGTAGATTGCTTTAGGTACTATAGCCATTTTGAAAATATTTATTCTTCCTAGCCAAGAGCATGGGATGCATTTCCATTTGTTAGTGTCCTCTTTAATTTCTCTTAGGAGTGTCTTGTAGTTTTCAGAGTACAGGTCTTTCACTTCCTTTGTTAGGTTTATTCCTAGGTATTTTATTCTTTTTAATGCAATTGTGAATGGAATTGTTTTTCTGTTTTCTCTTTCTGTTAGTTCATCATTAGTGTATAGGAAGGCAACAGATTTCTGTGTGTTAATTTTGTATCCTGCAACTTTGCTGAATTCAGATATTAGTTCTAGTAGTTTTGGAATGGAATCTTTAGGGTTTTTTATGTACAGTATCACGTCATCTGCAAATAGTGACAATTTGACTTCTTCTTTACCAATCTGGATGCCTTGTATGTCTTTGTTTTGTCTGATTGCTGTGGCTAGGACCTCCAGTACTATGTTGAATAACAGTGGAGAGAGTGGGCATCCCTGTCTTGTTCCCGATCTTAGATGAAAAGCTTTCAGCGTCTCGCCGTTAAGTATGATGTTAGCTGCGGGTTTGTCATATATAGCCTTTATGATGTTGAGGTACTTGCCCTCTATACCCATTTTGTTGAGAGTTTTAATCAGGAATGGATGCTGAATTTTGTCAAATGCTTTTTCAGCATCTATGGAGATGATCATGTGGTTTTTGTTCTTCTTTTTGTTGATGTGGTGGATGATGTTGATGGATTTTCGAATGTTGTACCATCCTTGCATCCCTGGGATGAATCCCACTTGATCATGGTGTATGATCCTCTTGATGTATTTTTGAATTCGGTTTGCTAATATTTTGTTGAGTATTTTTGCATCTACGTTCATCAGGGATATTGGTTGGTAGTTTTCTTTTTTGGTGAGGTCTTTGCCCGGTTTTGGTATTACAGTGATGCTGGCTTCATAGAATGAGTTTGGAAGTATTCCCTCCTCTTCTATTTTTTGGAAAACTTTAAGGAGAATCGGTGATATTTCTTCTCTATATGTCTGGTAGAATTCAGAGGTGAATCCATCAGGCCCGGGGTTTTTGTTCTTGGGTAGTTTTTTGATTACCAATTCGATTTCGTCACTGGTGATTGGTCTGTTTAGTTTTTCTGTTTCTTTCTTGGTCAGTCTTGGAAGGTTGTATTTTTCTAAGAAGTTGTCCATTTCTTCTATGTTTTCCAGCTTGTTAGCATATAGATTCTCATAATATTCTCTTGTAATTCTTTGTATTTCTCTTGGGTCTGTCGTGATTTTTCCTTTCTCATTTCTGATTGTGTTTATGTGTGTAGATTCTCTTTTTCTCATAATGAGTCTGGCTAGGGGTTTATCTATTTTGTTTATTTTTTCAAAGAACCACCTCTTGGTTTTATTGATTTTTTCTATTGTTTTATTCTTCTTAATTTTGTTTATTTCTTCTCTTACCTTGATTATGTCCCTCCTTCTGGTGACTTTGGGCCTCATTTGTTCTTCTTTTTCCAATTTCAGTAATTGTGTCTTTAGACTATTCATTTGGGAATGTTCTTCCTTCTTTTAATAGGCCTGGATTGCAATATACTTTCCTATTAGAACTGCCTTTGCTGCGTCCCACAGAAGTTGTGGCGTTGTGTTGTTATTGTCATTAGTCTCCATATATTCTTTGATTTCTGTTTTGATTTGGTCGTTAACCCATTGATTAATTAGGAGAGTGTTGTTAAGTCTCCATGTATTTGTGAGCCTTTTTGATTTCTTTCTAAAATTTATTTCTAGTTTTATACCTTGGTGATCTGAGAAGTTGGTTGGTAGGATTTCAATATTTTTGAAATTACTGAGGTTCTTTTTGTGGCCTAGTATGTGGTCTATTCTGGAAAATGTTCCATGTGCACTTGAGAAGAATGTGTATCCTGTTGCTTTTGGGTGCAGAGTTCTGTAGATGTCTGTTAGGTCCATCTGTTCTAGTGTGTTGTTCAGTGCCTCTGTGTCTTTACTTATTTTCTGTCTGGTTGATCTGTCCTCTGGAGTGAGTGGTGTGTTGAAGTCTCCTAAGATCAATGCATTGCTGTCTATTTCCTCCTTTAATTCTGTTAGTATTTGTCTCACATATGCTGGCGCTCCTGTGTTGGGTGCATATATACTTATAATGGTTATATCTTCTTGTTGGACTGACCCCTTTATCATTATGTAATGTCCTTCTTTATCTTTTGCTACTTTCTTCGTTTTGAAGTCTATTTTGTCTGATACAAGTACTGCAACACCTGCTTTTTTCTCTTGTTGTTTGCATGAAATATCTTTTTCCATCCCTTCACTTTTAGTCTGTGTATATCTTTGGGTTTGAGGTGAGTCTCTTGTAAGCAGCATATAGATGGGTCTTGCTTTTTTATCCATTCTGTTACTCTGTGTCTTTTGATTGGTGCATTCAGTCCATTTACATTTAGGGTGATTATTGATAGATATGTACTTATTGCCATTGCTGGCTTTAGATTCGTGGTTACCAAGGGTTCAAGGGTTGCTTCTTTACTATCTAACAATCTAACTTAACTTTCTTGTTAAGTTATTGTAAACACAGTCTGATGTTTCTTTATTTCTCTCCCTTCTTATTCCTCCTCCTCCATTCTTTCTATAATAGGTGTTTTATTCTTTGCCTTTAGTTAGCATTTGGATGGTCTGCTTTCTTTGCTATGATTTTATTTTCTCTGGTGACATCTTTTTAGCCTTAGGTGTGCTTCCATCTAGAGCAGTCCATTTAAGATATCCTGTAGTGGTGGTTTATGAGAGGCAAACTCTCTCAACTTTCGTTTATCTGGAAATTGTTTAATCCTTCCATCATATTTAAATGATAATCGTGCTGGATACAATATTCTTGGTTCGAGGCCCTTCTGTTTCATAATGTTAAATATATCATGCCATTCTCTTCTGGCCTGTAAGGTTTCTGTTGAGAAGTCTGATGATAGTCTGATGGGTTTTCCTTTGTAGGTGATCTTTTTTCTCTCTCTAGCTGCCTTTAATACCCTGTCTTTATCTTTGATCTTTGCCATCTTAATTATTATGTGTCTTGGTGTTGTCTTCCTTGGGTCCCTTGTGTTGGGAGATCTATGAGCTTCAGTGGACTGCGAGACTACTTCCTTCCCCAGCGAGGGAAAGTTTTCAGCAATTATTTCTTCAAAGACACTTTCTATCCCTTTTTCTCTCTCTTCTTCCTCTGGTACTCCTATAATGCGAATATTGTTCCGTTTGGATTGGTCACACAGTTCCCTTAATATTCTTTCATTCCTAGAAATCCTTTTATCTCTCTCTGCCTCAGCTGCTCTGTACTCCTGTTCTCTGTTTTCTATTCCATTAACAGTCTCTCGCATCTCATCCATTCTGCAGTTAAGCCCGTCGATTGCTTGTCTGATTTCTGTATTGTCTTTCCTCAGTTCCTCACTTCTTCCCTCAGCTCTTTCACATTTCTCTGTAGGTCCATCAGCATGGTTATGACTTTTAGTCTGAATTCTTTTTCAGGGAGGCTGTGCATTTTCATCCCTTCAGACTCCCTCTCTGGGGTTGTCTGGTTGATTTTGGTCTGAACCATATTCCTCTGTCTTTTCATCGCTGTATAATTGGTCACTGATAGTTGCCACGTATGTCAGCTGGGCTCTTTAAGACTTTAAAAAGAGAAGAAAAAAAAAGAGAAAAAAAAGAAAGAAGGAAAGAAAAAAAGAAAAAAGGAAAGAAAAGAGAAAACAAAAAGAAAACAAAAAACATAACAAAACAAAAAAAACAAAAAAATGCCCACCGGACGCAGATTCTCTGGGAATGCTCTAGGTGGCGCGATTGCCCCACTGTTCCACAGCTGTGACTGTGCCGCTCCCCAGCGCCCTTTATCGCTCTGGCAGGGGTGCGAACGAATAGGAGCCTGTTGATCTCAGTGAGAAGTGTTAAGTATGGCTACACTTCCTCAGTCGCCAGCTAAGGTGTCTGAAACTCCCCAGGACTCCCAGCCTGCTGGGCTGAGTGTGGTGGGGCGATCCGGCACCTCCGCTGGGCTCCTGTCACTTTAAGACCGCTGAAGAAAGCGTGCGCTTTTTTTTTTTTCCTTCCCGGGAGCTGGCTGCAAGCACCCTGGCGCGTTCCCCGCTCAGATCCTGCCGCTCTGTCTCCCCAATCTCCGCTGCACTGCGCAATGTGGGTCAGTGCTCCCCGCGCAGATCCCCGGGGCTGGCTACTTCGCGGGGTGTGCTTCCACTCCCTCCCGGCCCTGAATCCTCTCCTCCCGCCGGTGCACTGGGGTGGGGGAGGGCTCGGGTCCCGCCGGGTCGCGGCTCCGTATCTTACCCGCCTCTTGGGGTGCCGAGTGCTCTCGGGTGTAGCTGCACACTGTGCGCTTTCCTGTGTATTCTCGTCTCTCTTTTAGGAATAGATGTATTTTCTGTGTTTTCGTAGATAAATATAGTGTTGGGAGGAGATTTCTGCTGCCCTGCTCACACCGCCATCTTCCCGGAAGTCCTTAATATTATTTTTGATGTCAGAGTAAAACATATAAATTTGATCAATTTTTAACGTATTTCCTGATTTTATTATTTGAAAATTTTGAATTTTTCCTGATTTCAAAATATTTTAATATTATAACAAATCTACCTCCAAAATGTTAGGTAATACTATGTAATAATGTTAATAACAATAGCTTTAGTTAAGAGTGTAACAGCAAACAAACCTATTATTTTAACATTTAAGTAGACTTAATCCAGTAGTCTCAAACTAGAAACTGTTTTTTCCGTGTACTAGTTAAGAAATCAATGACATATTGCAAATGAGTTTGAGTAGCTATTATGTTTCCCTTTAAAGACAATTAAGAAATGACTAAATAGTGCTAAGTGCCTCCCGGTTATATAGTAAGTAGCAATACAAAATTACTATATAGACTTTTCCGATTTCAATCCCTGCTCTTATCATGAGGACTGCCTTTATACTTACAAAACATGGTGCTTTTTATTTAACAGCAGAAGAGAGAGAAACGGTTCGATTATGTACACTGCAGGAAACGGGAGTGACAAACAAAGCCTTTTCAATTTGCTGGAAGTTGTGTAAGAGTAAAACATACTCCAGTAAATTAGGCTTTTACTGTCACAGGTTTAGTTTTTCATTTAGGAAGGGAAAAACATCAAACTTCAACTCTCTTCCCGTTTCATCTATTCTGACAGCTTTAAATGAAGCAAAGTAGTTTTCTGATTATTACCTTCCATCATAATAATATTTCTCTCATCCTTCTCTGGCACATATAACATGTCCTTTGCTGTTGCCAATGTGTCATAGCATTTTCCCTCCATATTTAGCTTGCTTGGTTCTAAACCAACTGTATCAAGTAGATATAATTTTGTGATGATATTTTTCTAGCACCCCAACCTGCCATTTGAGTGGAAACACCAAGTAAGCAGAATTTAATTTTCCGAAGTGTTTTTCTTAGACTTTGTGGAAATCCAGATTTGCATTTTCTTTCATTTTCCACTGAGTTCTGTGCTCACAAGATAAGTGATTCTTCCTGGGAACTGAAGTTTATCTAGACCACAGGAGTGCATTGGTTTATGAAAACTGATAAAAGAAAATCTACAGGCAAAAAAAAAGTCGAAGGACTTTTTTTCAAAAGTGATCTTTAGCTTATTGAATGGATTTGCCAAGTTGCTTCAAAAGCCAGCTCTAAAAGTAAATCTGCTTATTTTATGTATCACTCACTGTTTGTCAAAGAAAACAGTGCAGAAAAAACTAAAGGGTTAGGAATCCACTGCCAATTATACAGCAATTAAAAATGAGAACAACTTTATCTAAAATTATAGTGGAAATCAACATGAAAACATGATTACTATGCCTAATGGCAGAGAAGTCAGTTTGAGACCATGAAATTTTTGATGTCTATTGAATCACTGGCTTATTCTGGCCTGGCTGTGTTTGAAAACCATGGAAGTTGTTATAGTTTAAGTAAGATCTTTGTTCACAAGGGATTTATAGTCTAGTAAGAAGGATCAATTTTATGAATGCTGACTCTGCACATGGGGAGTGTACTGGTTTGGAAATGAGATTCAGTAGTATAGTTGGTGTTTTTAGTTAATCAGAAAAATCTTTCAGAAAACAGCTTTTGATCTGTGGCCTATTGAAGGGAAACATTCTCAATCCTACAGAAAAAACTGACAACTTTGTGGGGTACAAAAAGCATAAGTTTGGCATCTGGAAATTTGATTCATCTCTTAAGTAGCCATGTGACCTGGGTGAAGATATATAACTTCCCTGAGCTTTATTTTTCATCTTAAAACAAGACTAATAATCTTCTACATCATAGAATTGTCAGGAAAACCAAGTGAGATGTAGATGGAAAATGCTTAGCACAAATCTTGAGCCTGGTTTCCCTAACCAACTTTGAGAATTTGGCTGTATTTTCAATTTGTGCCCATAAAGGTGTCAAGCCACCTAGATCCACATCTGCCCCTGAAATAGAACACCTGGTATAGGTTAGTGGAAAATCAGCCTGCATTGTGAAGGTGAGTACTGGGAGATGATGGGAGGAAAGGCTTCCAGAATATGATTGACACTAAAAAAGATAGCCTGGGGGTGGAGTTGCTCAGCTTATAGGCAATAAATCTGCAAGACTGGAAACATGAAAATCTTAAGTAACAAATGGGTGAAAAGGAAGGAAAACAAAGGTCAACAAGAAAAAGGATCTAGAGGCAGAGAACTCCTTTGAATAGCAATTTTATTGAGATCAGAGATCAGTGTTCTGCAATTTAAAAATTCGCTTGTAATTTTTTAATGAAGGTATGAATGGGAAATCCTCATTTCCTGTGTACTAGCAATAGGGTTTTCTGCACAGATGTGTCCCACACACTGAACATGCTGGCAAGGTGACTTAGGAAGAGGACTGCATGTGACTTTCTCATGTCCACTGTATCTATCAGTGCCTGACCTGAATCTGAAGAAGAGATGATAGCCTTTTTGAAATCCAGGCAGCCAGTAATTTTTCCCTTGATCCAGTCAGAAAGTACTGGAAAACCAGAGGGTCAGTGGTTGATGTAGAGTTAGAAGGGATAGGAGAAGTGATCCTAGAGGGTGATACTTCTACTTTTGGCTAGAAGATGTCTCTGGGATAACTTGGGAGTAGGAGAACTAAGTAGCTTGGAGATAATAGCCTTTCCTCATCACTGGTAATAAGAAGGTCCAAAAGCAAGATAATTTACGGAATAATTTTTATCTATATAGGTTTTTATAAAAAACAGAATTGTATCAAGAGTTTCCCTTCTTCAGGATTTCTCTCTGCTGTCTGGTTAGGCTCTTGTCTAAAATATCCAACCAACAAAAGTTAGATCTTAGGTACCTAGGTGCTTCCCCTTGGTTGTGACAAGGTTCCTTTTAAGATTTCTATTTATTTTTACCAAGTGCCCAACAGCTGTCAGATAGTGACAACTTTCATCCAGGAATTTATTTCTGAGAAGTAATCTGTTCCTGTAGCTCCAGGAGTAAGACGATTCCCTGCCTGGGGCAAGTTCGCTCTGAATCAGATGAAACTGAAGGAGGACAAGGGGAAGGGCAGGTTGGGAGGAAGGGTTTTTATTGCTCACAGCTTGCTGGAGTTTGCTAGCCAGCCCCCTACTCCATTAGTCCCTCTGCGGCCACAGCGCACGCTCGCTCTGCCGCCCGCCTCTTCTGGGAGGAACTTCATGGGTGTGTCCCTGGTGACTGGTGGACACCCAACCAGTTACATATCAGGAGTGGAGGGGAGGAGAGCATGGCTGTTTTCTTGCTCCAGCTCCACAAGAGGCCCTGCTGTGGTGAACATCCACTGACATGCAAATAGGCTAAGGCCAGGGAGGAAATGCTGGAAATTCTGGGTGAAAACTTCCATTTACCCCGTAGTTCCACTGAATCAGAAAATGGTGGTGCTAAAGGGCAGAGCAAAGGGTCATCTACTCTAACCCTGTACTTCTGTGCAGCCCATGGGGAGATCAAATGTACTACTCGTGCTCCTTCTGCTTATTCCTCTGAGTTTGGTTGGATTCCATTTCCTGCCTCTTTCCATCAGCTGCAAATTCTGTAGTACATTTGTTTCATTGAAAACACATAACTGCTGCCATAATCATCTCGTAACACATGGTCTGATTTTGTGATTGAAATAGCAGATGCTACTATTAACTGATTTATTTCTACAGATGTATTTGGCCTTTGTCTTATTCTCTCTGCTTTGGTTTTTCTGACATCTTGAGACTGACTTGCTACTCAAGGGGTAGGTAGTGTGTCCTGTCAATATATAGATGATTCTTAGGGACTGGGAGGGAAACAGGGACCCTAGACTCCTGGACCTCAGAGGCTCCCTTTTTGGTTCCTTTCAAGAAAATTTGCTCTTGATAATAACTGTTTCCACTGGATAAAAACAAATATGGAAATGGGAGTCAACTTCAGTTTTATTTTCTAAGAAAAAGCCTACCCAGACTTAAGTTTCCTGGGTTATACTGAAAGTGATCTGACCACTCAGGGCCCTGCTGCATCTCTTGCAACTTTCACTGAGATCTAGAAAGACCAGCTGAGCTCTGTTTGTCCCTGATACTTAGACAACTTGCCCAGATTTCAACATGGTACAGTCCAGCATCAAATACACTGCAAATGGCAATGCTTTCATTGATCAAGTGTGAGACTCCCCAACAGTTCCAGGGGAACTTAAATCCTAATATATATATGTGTGTGTAAAATATTTATATAAAATGTATGCGTATAAAAGCTATATTTTAAAATATATATTTATAAAATTTGTGTGTTTTGGTCAGTGGAATAACCACAGATAGCATAACCCAAGGCATTCAGAAAGCAGACAGGCTGTTATTGTGATTTTCCTCCATCATCTAATATTTCCAGAGTTTAAAATTCGCCTGTATGTACCTGTGTGTGTGTGTGTGTGAGAGAGAGAGAGAGAGAGATTAACTCTTCAGAATCCACTTTGTAATTTAGTAATTAGTTAGCATCTTCACAGTGATGCAATGGAGAGATCACTTATTAAGTCTGCAGATGGGACTATGCTGGGCAAGCTGACAAGATATAAAGCTAGTTAAGTTTAGAGCTGCACAGAGCAGTGGAGAAGTAGACGAGACTGTCACTAAGGGTGGCGATCAGGCTAGTTCACGAATGTGAAATAAAAGAACTTGGCTTTGTAGGGAGAGGGCTAGAAAAATTTAAATGACAAAATACAATAAAGTTTCAGAAAAGGAGATTTTAGGAAAATGCTTTAAAGTGAAAATCAAGAAGAGGAGCAAGGAAAACCTTTATCTCCTTTAGAAATAAGGCTGGAATAAAACTAATGAAAATGACTAAGAATATTTGAATAATAAGAGATCAACTAAAAACAGATGACTAGACTACATCTCGTGGTGGGAAGGCAGGAGCCAACTAAATCAGGACAATTTGCTTGATTTGCTTTTAAAAATTAGGTTAATTTATATTTAGGCGTATGCCTTGCTTGTCTGCAATATAACACCCTCTAAACATTTCTTGTATTGTAAACAAAGTAATCTTTTTTATAATCTAAAATTATATCTACAAATAAGTTTCAAAAATAAGATTCATATAGCCTTCACCTAAATTTCCCAAATCTTAACATTTTACCACATTTATTGATTGCTCTTTCCTTCCTTCTCCTTTTTTTCCCCCTCTTTTTATATTTATACATTTTGGGGGAAAATGTTTGAGAGTAAATTGCTGACATGATAAATCTTTACCTCTAAACACCTCAGTGTGTATTTTTAAGAAATGAGAAATTATTTTACATAACCAGATATAATGATCAGAATCAGAAATTAACAATAATGTACTATTACCTAATCTATAGACTTTGATCAAATTTTCCAATTTTTCCATGAATGTCTTTATAGTACAATAAATACTATAAAAATTATTTTTTTCTGGTTTAGAATCTGATCCATGATCACAAGTAATATTTAGTTTTCATCAGAGTAATCTTTTTAAAAACCAAATCTGTTAATATCACAATCTGGCTAAATATCCTATGATGAGTTTATATTTTTCCTAAGATCAAAATAAAATATCCATGGCTGAGGCTGATGATCAGCTAGTATGCAGCACTAAAACCACATCGATTTGTTAATGTCTCTTCTGCTTCTCTTGAGTTTATTCAGCTTGACTAGTGCCTATGCCAGATGGTTGTTAACTGTTTTCAGTATTACTCCTGACCACTTCTTATAACATCTTGCTTTCATTTCCAGGTTCCTATTTTGCCTTTCTCTCCCCAGCTCTCTTTGCTTCACTCACACTTGTCATGAAATGTGAAGAGGTTTATGTTTTAGGCTACTTGAAAGCTATCAATTTAGATTTCCACTGTTTCATAGATGCTGGCAGAAGACACAAGATTCCTGGGTCAGAGACAGAGATATCACTGGGCACAGCACAGCAGGCGGATTCGTGTTCACATTGATTCTTCCTGACTTCCAAGTCCCATGAGGGAGATGAGGATGTAAGCCAGGTGGATGCTGTACACATAGTGAGTCTGTGTCACTGAGACCTCTGAGCTTATAGGAAAGTCTTATAAGTAGGTGCTAGCAAACTTGTTCAACCTTTGACCTGGTACTGTCTTTATTATCCTGGTCAGGAGACAAATAATGCTCTTTTGCCCCAAGATTGTTGCTATGTAAACATCCTTGCAAAGATAGCCCAGATCAAGAGTTGATATAAGATGTCCATAAATGCCTTAGAGAATCATTTTCAACAGCACTGGCCATCTTTATTTCTCTAATGGGCTATGATCTCTCCAGGCGCCATCGCATGTGCTGTTTTTGATTAATGTCTGTTTCTCATAATAGATACAGTTTCATAAATGTCAGGGATTCCTGTGTTGCTTGACTTGAATCTCTAAAATCTAACATGGTAACTGATACATGGTAGACACTCAATAAATATTTGTGCAGTGGAAAAAGTATATGGCAGGCATGTAGTGTTTACATTAGCAAGGCCTATGGTTATGCAGTCTCTTAGCAGTTTCCAGAATTTTCTAAGTATTTGATTTTGTGAAATTACCTGCACATGAGAGTTTGGTCTATTTCTTACATTTATACCTGATTTCATCTGCATGTGTGTATCTGTAAATAACTGCACAGATTAGGACCTCCAGTGTAAAGATGAAGTGCTTGTAAGAGTGGATATTCCTCTTTTGTTTTGACTAAAGCAAGAATGGCTCTCATCTTTCATGAAGAATGATCTTCCACAAGATAACCTTTAAGAAGTTTCTTTCTATTCATAGTTGGCTAAGAATTTTCTTTAAGAATGTGTATTGAGTTTTATTAACCACTTCTTTTCAGTATTTCTCTTATAACTTATTGGTGAGTGAGTAGAATAATTCTTACATTCCAACAAAAAATTATATGGTTATATTTAGGAAGACTTTTGACTCAATTAAAAGGGAACTAAATAATAAAGACAAACATTGCCTCATGTTGCAAGAAGTCTGGAGTTAAGTTGTTTGAAAATGATTCATGCTCATAAATGTTAGTACTCAGACACAAGTCTGAGATTCTCCTGGCTTTCCCCTTCTGATGCTCAGATGACTCCAGCAAGTCTTAGCACCATATTCTCACACAGAAGCCAAAACCTCATCATGTACACAACTTTTAAATGAAGCACATACTCAAAAAAGTCAAACTTGAAATTTGCTTCACTTTAATATGTAATATTAATCTATGTGCCAATATGTTAAATAACAGGAAAACCAGTACATCTAAAATATTAAGATATCAATCAAATAGTTGGTAATCCTATGTTTGAACATCCATATATTGAAGATTAGATTTACATAACATAAAATCCAATTACATTTTTAACACTATTAGAGAATTTATGCCTTTAAATCATTAATTCAAAATCTAAATTTTCTTTTTATAAAGATGTGCAACACACTATAAGCCCATAATCTAGACATCTTAAATATAGTATTATACATTGTCTGATTATTTTTAGGCCCTAGATAAATTTATTTCTCTATGTCTTTTAAACATGTATTGATATATAGCTTAATATTTACAGGTTGAAATTATATCCACGAAATCTGATGTATTTGAATTTATAACTTAATTTTAAAAAGCAGTTTGTGTGATGGGCATGGATACATGTATCACAACATTAATGCTGCATTTTGAACGTTTAATCTATGAAACATTTTAAATATTGTACCTGAAAATCATTTTTTTTCTACAATGAATAGATGTTATTTTGAATCATAGGATACTATCCTAAAAACCACCTTTGCCTTTGTTGGAAATATATTTGGATCAATTCCAGCTGGATATTTTAGGTATGGCTTATTTTAAAAATATATAACACTTGAAAATACAGCCAGCACATTATTATGAATGTATGTAAAAAACCTGACACTTTTTTTTGCAAATAAAGAATTAAGGGACAATTAAATGATGAGGATAATAAAAACCTAGTATAAATTATAAAAATCATATTTAATGATTTGAATAAAGATTAATAAATCCTAGTGAATATCCCTGAAACATACCAGTAATATAATTAAACTTAATATTATTGAAGCTTATGCAACCTTTATCAAATCTGATATTTTCACTCTGCTTGTATGGAAGTTTAGATGATCCAAGGCTTTACATTACAATAAAACTACTTATTAGATAAATGAAAAAAAAAAAGTTTAGGTAAGACTTGAAAATAAACCAAATTGTTTGGGAAATAATGGTCTTATTAACTAAAAAAGATGAATTAAATAGCAACTGAATACATGAATTAAAAATTATTGAACTGGAAAAAACAACACAGAGAAAAGGATATAGATAATATTAACTAAAAGATACTGAAGATAGAGTGAGTAGGTTTGTCATAATTGAGGAAGAAAAAATGTATAAGACAATATCAAATAAATAATGGTCGACAGTTTCCTTGAAATAGTCAAAGAAATGAATTCATAAATACAGAAAACTCAAAGTATAAAAAGAAAGATAATAAAAATCCACATCTGGAACTTTGTAATGACTTTTTGGAATACTACAGATAAAGAGAAAATCTCAAAAATAGTGGAAGGAAGAGATAGATTACTTACTGAAGTAATGATGATTAAACTAGCACCAGCTTGATTTTAAAACAGCAATGGAAGCTAGTATACAATAGAATTATAACTCCAAAAATTGGGAGCTTGTTTTTTATCCTTATTAAGTTTAAATTTCAAGAATGAGGGTGAAGACATTTTAAACAAAAATAACTTACCAACACAGATTCGCTTAAAAGAACTTAAAATAAAAAATGAACAGCTAGAAGAAAAGTGAGTCGAGGAAAAAAGTCTGGTATAAGAAGGAGTAATGTGCAAAAAAACTGGAAACATGTAGATGAATACAAAGTAACATTATTCCTAGAATGTAATGATCATGTGCCAGGCAATAAAATTGCACTTTGCAGATCTCCAATTACAGGGAGCATAACTGACCAAGAGCTCTAGTTTTTGCACTCTGAAACCCATTGCCGTATTTACTCCAAGGTCACCCTTCTTATGTGCTGTTCCTACCAGTGATTCAGTGCACGGAGATATACGGCAGGTCTGTTCCTCAGAAATACAGGATTACTTTGATGGAGATCTTTGGCTTGAAGATTCTTATCCTTTAGAAAGCTACAAGCCAACCTTCCTTCTTTTCTCCTTCACTCAGGACAAAACTTGCTTCATGGTCTGACGGCTCTCCGAGCCTCTCTACCATTTTCTGTATCAAAAGTTTCCCCTAATAAAATCCTGCTTGTTTAATCTATCATGGTGCCTGCTCCTTGAGGACTTGGACTAACCCAATAATTTCCTAATTTGTGGGGTTAACAGCAAAGTCAATTAAGGGAAAGCTGAGTAAAAAAAAAACCCAAAAACCAAAAGATGAGTCATATAGAAAACAAACAGGAATATTATAGACATAAATCTAACCACATCAATAATTGAACTAAAATTAAGTAGACTAATTCTCCATCAAAAAAGTGAAGATTATCAAACTGGATAACAGAAAAACCCAATTATATGCTTTCTGCAAGAGACATGCTTTAGATTAAAAGGTACACAAAAGTTGAAGATGGTGAAAAACATACATGACATAAGCAGTAAGTATAAGAGAACTGGAATGACTATTAATATTGAATAAAATAAAATTTAAGGCATATTACTAGAGACAGCAACATTTCATAAGGCTGTAACTCACTACATCAGGAAGATATAACATTATAACTGTGTGTGCATCTGATAACAGAGCCCTCACTACACAAAGCTAAAATTGACAGAGTTGAAAGTAGAAATAAACAATTCAATGATTATATGTACACCTAATCATAAAATGTGAAACCTTTTTTGTTCACTTAGATTTTTAAATACAAAAGAACTATACCATTATTGATAGGTTTAAATTCCCTTTCTAATTCCATTGACCTTTTACCTTCTTCAGAGACCAACTACTTCCAATGAAAAATTTGGTGTATATCCTTTTAATTCATGGTTTTCCTACATGTAAATGTAGCCTGAAAACTTAGACTTCTTGTCTTTTAATAGTGCATGTAAATGCCATACTGAGCACACCTTTTTGCAACCGTATATTTTACATAGACCTACCCCCTGCTGATATATATATATAGATTTCATTCATATAAATATATTGAATAAATGTACCACTTTTATTTGTCCACTGATGAAAAATGATCTTCATTAAGTCATTAAATTATTGTTACCTAGTAGTAGTTTAAAAAGTTTTAACAAAATGATAGGTACTTATGTTTTATTGGAAAGGCACTCTAATCCCTTTGCAAACATATTTTATAAGCATATCTTTTTTTTCCATTTTTTATTTTGCTATTATTAATATACAATTACATGAGCAACATTATGGTTACTAGACTCCCCCTATTATCAAGTCCCGACCACATACCCCCATTGCAGTCACTGTCCATCAGCATAGAAGGATGTTATAGAATCACTACTTGTCTTCTCTGTGTTATACAAGCATATCTTTTTTTTAATTTTTTTATTTAATTTTTTAAAATTAAGTATCATTGCTATACAATCTTATGAAGGTTTCACATGAACATTGTGGTTTCAACATGCACCCATATATTCAAGTTCCCCCCACCACCCCATTGCAGTCACTGTCCATCAGCGTAGTAAGATGCTATAGAGTCATTCATTGTCTTCTCTGTGCTATACTGCCTTCCCCATGACCTACCTATATTGTGTGTGCTAATTATAATGCCCCTTAATCCCCTTCTCCCTCCTTCACCACCCACCCTCCCCAACCCCTTTCCTTTGGTAACCACTAGTCCCTTCTTAGAGTCTGTGAGTTATAAGCATATCTTTTTAATAACCTTCTGAAGATTGCTGACAAATGATGAGTTCTGCTCTCTCCCCCAACCCTGCCGAGTACCATGAGATCTCCCTGAATGTCAGAGGGCTTCTCTTCCGCTGAAAACCCAAGAAAGGAGGGCTTTTTTAGGAAGTGCCCAAATTTATTAAAGAAAACCTATGATTTCAATATTAAGCAAGCAACTGGAGATGTTTTGTTTGCCTGGCCTCTGGGTGGTAAATGGCTCCCTCTTCCCTTCCTGCAATGAAATTATTAGTAAATGACCAAGTTTTATTTAAAATTCTAAGTTTGTGGCCTTATTATGTTATAACATCATTTTGATCAGCTGCCATGTATTTTCAGTGTGAATACCAATACTTTGTTGCTACAGCAATGATGCATTGCACACATTTTCATGTGTCTCTTTGGGCAGATATTCTGTGTGAGAAACTGCGAAAGTTTCTGCAGGAAAAATACTTAGATGCTGAGTTGCTGGGTTGGAGGCTTGAGTATTTTTTGGTTTTCTAGATATTTCCAAGTTATTCCTAATGGTTATTCTGTCCTACTTCTGAATAAGAGTTCCCTTTTCCCACTACTCTTGCCAGCAGTGGGTATTGTCAAACAATCGGTGTGGGGAAGTGGTATCTCCTTTTTGTTTTCATTTATATTTACATGATTATCTGTGACATTGTTCTATGTTCTGTTCCATTGATCTTTTTTCATAGTCCTTCACAAATAGCACATTATTTCAATTCCTATAACTTTAAAACAGAATTTGATATTAGTAGAAGCCTATGTAATTAAAAAAAAATGGAACACTGCCTCAATATCCTTTTTACTTTTACTTAACTCTTTGCAGTGTCTTATCTTTATAAAATCTTGTAAGCCTTTGGAGGTTAAGAAATGTTTGTGAGGCATCCTCTGTATCCTATATATGGGTTGATTTCTATTGCATCTTTCCCAGAGCTTATCACAGCATGATACATACAGCAGGTAAATGAAGAAATAAATAAGTAGCAGATCTCTGCTTCAATCTGTCAGTGGGTGAGTGAAAGATATCATTACAATGTGGCCTTGCCTGGCACATTAATCCATGACATTTTGTTGCACTAGCAACTGGCTCCTGCTCAATGGGTCCTTTCCTAGCTTTATCAGACTCCCTAGAAGGAGGGCCATGAAAGCTGGTCCCTGAGGTCCTGATTAGTTTCCAGAACATCAGTCCACTAGTTTTTTCTGCCTGAGAGTTGAGAGAGTATCACTGATAAACTAGATCAGCGAGGGATAATTTCTAGGTGCTGCATAGCACTGGGTATGGGCTCCTTGCACCTTGCTTATTGTACAGAATTGAAGATGATGAATAATAGAAATGAGAAAACTAGACATAAAACACCAATAAATGACAATTATAATAGCATTATCATTTTATATTTACTTTGCTCTTTTTTTTTACTACTGGATTTAATCTTTTAGTGTTGAATGTTATCATCCTTTTTTTTTAACTGCTAGAATGTTTGTCTAAGAATACACAAATGATCCAGTAACTCACTTTTAATGTAATGTAGGGATCTGTCTTTGAGTCTAGACCCTCACAGTTTCTCCAATGCAAATCCCACTTAGAAAGGTTTAGCATGCTTAAATTAGCTAATTTAAAAAATCTTGAATAGCTCTGAACTTGACACATTGATTCTGGATCATCTTATTAATCAGGACAGCCATCTGGCATCACCAACACTTTCAAAATACTACAGAGACTCAATGGATTAAGCCTTGGTAATTCTAGAAGTCTATAGCTCTGTGTTGTATGTTTTCCTCTTGCCCCCAAGACTGTTTTATGAACAAAGGCAGTATTGGCTGGATTTACTTCTTAAACTTATTACCATGTTTGGTGAGCTGGAGGCACTGAGTTATTTTGGCCTGACCAAATAATTCTATTTTAAAGGATTTTCATAGCTGTAAGGACTTTTTATTTAAAATAGAGCAAGGCAGATGTTGCAATATTTTTTTTTCTTTTTGCCCTAGGTGGTTGTCTCTTGAGGAATAGAGAATTTTGTATCATTGAGCAAAATTACTGAGGAGGACTTCACAATTTTCCTAGACTAGTAAAGTCCCTACTAGTGGAGGAATGACTTTCGTGCAGAACAATGGAAAAGTAAAAGTAGGATCCAAGGGGAGTCTAGAAGAAATCTCATTCTGGATTTCTGACATGCAGCATGAAGTGGTCAGACAGTGCAGTTTCCACAGGTACTCAAGTCCCTAAGATGTAGTTAGAGAGGAGATCCTTTCCTTTCTCTGAATGACAAAATAAGGATGAGATATAGAAATGATTTCAAATAAATGCTACAAAAAGACTTTCTAGAAGGATGTAAAGATGGCAGTAAGTCATCCTCAGGAGTATTATCCAGAGGATGAAGCTTTTCTCACTCAATTTCCATATCCAAAGAGCAGTGAGAAGTTTGAATCACCACTTTGCCTAAAACCATCTCAAACTCACTGGCTCCCTAGGACGTAAATGATTTCGGATTCCTGTTTAACTTGTGGTCAAAGGAAGTTAAAAAAGAAAAAGAAAAAAAATCTCCTGTACCAAGATTCTTCTTATACAAATAACCTTAATTACACTGAGAACTCAAGTCTCAGGCCACTAACAGTTTAATAATTGTTTTAATTTACTAAACAATTTAAATTTGTCCCTGCACACAAATTTTACAAAGCATACAAGCACTACAACTTATGAAGTTGTTTTATTTAAGAGGCTGATTAGTATAATTTGTTCTCCAGTATCGGGTTTCCAATAGAACATGCTTTACAATCCAATCCAAGGATCATTTATATCCAATCATTCCTCATTCCTAAAAGGTTTTCATTCTGAGCATTCTGGTGTCTAGAATATAATCTTTTGGGGAGGAAAAAAATGAAAACTGTACTTAATAAATATGTAATCTTGTGTTTTAATTTTAGTTAACACTTCAATATTTATAAAACACTCTTTTGCAAGGTCACATGACTAGAAAATGTAGGATTCAGGGAGAAAACAAAACACATTTTCTGGCTCTTGCATTATTTTGGGGAAAGATTCTAGAATTCTTGTACATTCAGTGAGAAAGAGCATCTTTTGGAAGCATTTCTGCATTTCTCCATCTCTTGAGTAGTGAAGCTTTGGGAGGCACCTGCCATTCATAGATAAAAAGGTATTAAAACGACATAACACATTTTAAGAAATGCAGATTGATTTTTGTGATAGAAAAAACTTTATACTGTAAACAACCATTTTTCTCTCTTTAGCTCAGCAAGCAAAATGAAGACTTGGATTCTTTTGCCAAATATTATGCCTAAAAGCTCAGCTTCAGGGCAGATTGCAGGTGTGTCAGGAAGAGCACATTTCAAATATCAAAATCATGATGTTTGCCACTATTGGAATGAAAAGTGCCCAAAGATAATTAAACTGCAATCATTATTAATATACACTATGTGTTGTTTTGTGTGTTATGTTGCCTGTCATGAAAATGAAAACCCAAAGGAATTAAAAAATCCAGATGAAACTTATGTTCCTTTCCTATTGCTGTGTAACAATTCCCCAAACTTATAACTACCACATGGCCTCATAGTTTCTGTAGATGGGAAATCCCTGTGTGACACAGCTGGGATCCCTACTCAGGGTTTCATGAGGCTGGCACCAAGGTGGTGGCCGGCATTGTGGTCCCATTTGTGCTTCAGAGAGTTCCTCCTAGCTCGTTTAGGTTATTAACAGAATTCAGTTCCTAAAATGACTAGGACCCTAGTTTTCTTGCTCGCTGTTGGCTAGGATTGCTCAGCTCTTAGAGGCCCCTCTCAGGTGTTAGGGACATGGACCCATCCAAAGACAATTCATGATGTGGCTATCCAGCAGAAGCTTTCTTATCCCTGATTCTTTCAGTCTCTTTTAACATCCTTGTCTGTTTAGGTCAAGCCCACCCAAGATAATCTCCCTTTTGATTCACTTAAAGTCGACTGATTAAGGACTTTAATTATATCTGCAGAGTCCTTTTTGCCACATGATGTCCCATAATTATGGGAGTAATATCCCATCACATTGACAGGTTCTGATGATGTTCAGGAGGAAGGGTTACGCAAGGCGGGTACAGGAAGTAACTTGTGGGCCATTTTAGAAACCTGCCTATCACAGACCAGTAGGCTCAAGTGGACCCACTAGAAAGAATGTTCCCTCTGTTTTAAATTTTTGTTCTTGAAAAATGATGCCATTCTTCCGGTAGCAGGATTTTGAGCTTTCTTTAGGAATTTCTTTTTTCCCTGTATCAGTCATGCAGTGTTATCCTCTTCCTCCCTTCATTCCAAGCTATAACAAAGTGACTTATTCCTGGCCAATCAGCATTTTCTATCACCTTACTAGTGATTTATTTATATATAGGTACATGCCAAGAGAAGCCCAATTAGTGGTTTCCGGAAATTTGGTTGGAATTTTTGGGAATTAGAAGCTCGCTCTTTCCACTGAGAGTGTTAGATGAAGGATGAGATAGTGCTGCATTTCCTGTGAGCTGCCATGTTAGAGAAATGTCTGGGAATAAATTCTCCGCTGAAAAAACCAAAGTCAAAGGTGACTCAGGTGTCCTGATGACACTGTGGAGGCCTTTCAGGTTTGAAGTCAGGTTTGCTTTTGCATTTTTTAATTATGTGAACCATTATTATAAATAATACTGCAAACACCACTACCATTATTTTACTGTTATTCAGAGTACGTCTATTTCTTCAATCGCAACTCAACATTTCTAAGATTTCATATTCCTAACATTTTCTTGGGAAAGGGAAATTAAGTAAGACTGCAGTGTATTTGGTGATCTAAAAACTGTATGCTTCAAGCAACACCATGAACTTAAACTGGGAATGACTGAGCAGAGCATTATTTGGTGCATCTCTGCCTTCTAGAACTTTCTCCCCAAATATCTAAAATGAAGAATACTTAGTAAACAATCAAAAATGAAGCATTTATTAGTGTTCAGATAAGTGGATTAGTAGGGGGTTCTCTAGAGAAGTAGAATCCATATATATATAAATGAGAGAGGAATTCTTACTTTGAGGAACTGGTTAATGTGGTTGTGGGGGCCGGCAAGTCTGAAATTTGTAGGGCAGGTCTGAGGCCTAGGGAATTAATTGATCCATGGTTACCCATTTTTAAGTGGTTAAATTGGGAAGAAATACACTTAGCATTCAGTGTATCTGACCTCAGTTATATTTTTCTTTTCACACTGCCTCTTTCAAATATTTTCCATTTTTACATTCTGATACATTTTTTTCTTGATTTGATTTTTTATAATGTTTGTCTCTCCAGAAGTGATGGAGGTATTTTAGATGTAGTTTGGATTAGATGTCATATATTCCCTACAGTGTAGGTGCTCAAAATATGTGTTTTGTTGGAAAATATATTTTGGTAACAAATGTTCCATGCCAGCCCTACTGCTAATATCACAGAACTTATTGGGGACAGAGTAACAGCGGAGTTGATTGCTGTCAATCATTCTGTTCTTATATTCATTAAAGAATTTAATCAAATTGTGGTGGCATTTTTCTCCTCAGTATCTCTTTTCTCATACTAAATTATGGGTCTGTGTGCCCTCTACGGGAGCCTTTTCTGCCTTAGAAATTTTTGTGCTCTTAATATATAGAATCTGACACTGAGTAGGTGCTCAGTGTATGGTTGTTGAAGGAAGGAAAGAAGAAAAGAAGGGAGGATTCTTAATGCTCACTCAAGAACCTAAGTATGTTTTTGCAGAAATTGTATCCTAGTGCATTATAGTTTCTTTTTGATAATTTTTCTACTGTGGTAAACATGCATAATATAAAACTTACTCTTTCAGCCATTGTAGAGTGTACATTTCATTGGTAGTGTGTACATTCACAGTGTTATGTAAATGTTCATCTCCAGAACTTTTTCAACATCGACTAAAATTCTGTACCCATAGAACAACAGATTCTCATTTCTCCTTCCCTTCAGCTCTTCATAAACATTGTTTTTCTTTTTGTCTCTACTAATTTGACTATTCTAGGTACCTCATGTAAGTGGAATCATGTAATATTTATCCTTTTGTGTCTGACTTATTTCATTATTAGCTTAATATTATTAATATCATATTTTAGGGCTTAAGATTATTAGCATAATATTGTCACGGTTCATCTGTGTTATAGAGTATATCCAAACTTCTTTTCACAGCTGAATAACATTTCATTGTTTGTATCTGTAACACATTTTGTTTATTCATCTGTCAATGGACATTTGTGATGTTTCTACCTTTTGGCTATTGTGAATAATCCTGCTTTCAATTCTTATTTGTTGTTGTGGAGGAACAATCTTACACTCTTCAAGATTTTTCTGGCTGGTCTAAGAATCAAATTGATGGGAGACAGATTAACTTGAAAAAAATCAAACCAAGGAAAGGTTTAATAACATGTATACCTCTTGTATACATGGGAGAGATCCAGAAAACTGAGTAACTCCTGGAAATGGCTGAGGCAATCACCTCACATACCATCTTCAGCTAGAGACAAAAGTTGTTGGTGGGGGGGAGTCAGTTATGGGAAATGACCAGAAAAAGCCCAGCAAACAGAGTAAGATTGCTATATAGATTTAAGACCCTGCCTTTTCCACTGATAAGAGATTGCAGCAAATTAGTTATCTCCCTCTTTCTGGTACAATAAAGAACCTCTGACAAATGGAGATTTCCCTCCTACATGTAAAGGTCTTTTATAAAATGGTAACTTCTGTCGTTTTAGAGCTTCTCTTGTGTCTGCAATTTTTAAAAAAAGAACCATCTTAAAATAATCAATATGCCAAATAGGCATATCATGGGGTGTCCAAATTTGATCTCCA
>JAVSCE010004300.1:0-11486 GCA_032199065.1 Smutsia gigantea
ATGAGGTGTTGACCATTTATTGGCTCCCTGGTGACTCAGGACTGAAGGGGGTGTAGATGCGATCAGCCTCACGCAGTCTTTCATAATAGTCCCCAGGAGACTCTCCTGGTTGTTGAGTGACTGAAGACACTTTGGTCATGTTCATAGGCTTTTTGGACCCAGCTTTGATCCCCTGGAGGAGGGCGTCCTGATATCGGTGGATCTGGTGCTGTCACTCTGGGGTGGTGAAGTCCCACTTGGGGTGCTCCTTGGGGACAGCAATTTCAGCCCATGCACCCTGACCAAGGACCCCAGCTGCCTCCTCTCTTTCATTGTGAATAGGGTGCTGAAAAGCTGTTAACAGTTTTTTTTATGTCGGCTGATGGATTTTCAAGAGGGATTCTCTGAGATCAACCAGGGCTTGTGGCTTTTCTGACAGGGTGTCAGCTGTGGAGAAGGGCTGATAGTAAAACATGGACTGGCTGGGCTGGATGGTCTCATATTTATTATATCTTTCAGGCTCCCATATCTCTTGCACTGGCATCTGAAGGGTGCTTGCTCTCGGCCAAGGGTGCAGTCTGGCTGGTGGTCCATGGGAGAGTGGATTTACTGGTTCTAGAGTTGGCAGGGATGCTGACATCAGTGGGGTTTCAGGAACCGGGGGCTTGGTGCTGACAGCCTTGGGGGCATATAAGGTGGAGGCAATATTTGCTCTTCCTCTAGGTCACCAGCAAGAATCTTCAGAGGCTCAGGCTTCTGGTGATTCTTTGCAGGCTTGTTTATTGAGGCAACTAAAACCCTACCCTGTCCCTGCCTGTTGCAAGCAAATCGCACCAAAGGGGAAAGAGTCTGGATAACTCCTAACCAGGATTAAATGTATGGGAACTGGTCAAGATGACCTGGATCTTCAGTGATGACCCACCAGACCTGGTGGACTGTTGGAACATCTAGAGATCCTTCTGTAAGCCACCCTACACTGAAGGTGAGCCATTCAGATTCACACAGGGCTTTCAACCTGCCAGGAGTTAATTTCTCTCTGTAGTCTTCTGAAAATCCCTTCCTGAAATTCTTGATCATAGTGTCAAGGACTGTGGGATTACTATGCCCTGACCCCATAACGTGTCTGTGGACGGTGCCACGACAACAGACCATGGAGGGGTGCCTCCTCTAGAGAGGAGACCAGTCAGATGCCCATCTGTTCATGCCCCTCTCAGAGACTTTGGTCAGCTTTGACTAAGGTGCACCCGTGTAAGTCCTGGGCCAGGTTAGCCAAAGCTGAATCACTGTTATGTCGTAATGGCTGACCATGAATGTGGTGAAGGGTCCACTCAGATTTCATAGCACAGGCCATGGAATCACAGATTCAGTGCAGACTGAATGAATTCAGCTGCCCTGCACACTCACTCACACACTCAAACCAGAGTTTAAACATTCTCCCCCAGGAATGTTTACCTGTGAGACTTCTAAGAAGTCTCTGGGAGGTGATCAGGCTCCCCTTCCATCCCAATGGGTGGGACTGGCTGGGTCAGGGGCTCCTGGGGCTTTACCAGATTCGACATCTGAACCAGGTCCTCACGTGCCAAGCCTCCTTGAGTCTGGTGGGAGCAGCAGAGCGGGACCGGCCCAGGACAACTGGGCGGGAGACTGTTGAAAGATCATGCAGGTAGCACCTTCTACATTGTGACCTCTTCTTCCATCACTGCCCCGCTGTTGCCCCAAACTGGTGGCAACAAAGGGCCAGTGCCATTCGATTTCCTGGCCAGGGAACCAAATGTTATGGAAAATACTGAAAAAACCTGGACTGGATCACTGATGGAAGAATCAAGTGGGACTGGGACGTCTTGGAGTGTTGAGGCTTTATTTCACACTGGCGGGCTCAGAGGGGAGTAAATTCCCAACAGTCTGAGCCCTGAACAAAGGCAAAGGGAACAAGATATATCTTCCTGCTTCTGTATCTGTAACATTCCTATGTGCACAGCAAGTGAGCAGGCAAGGGGGAGTAAGTGCTTGGCAGAGCGGGAAGTGAATTGGAGGGGGAAGTTAAGGGAGTTTCTGCTGTCTTTGCTTAGAAGAGCAGCAGAAGGGAGCCACCTGGACTAGACTGCTGTCCTTGTAAGTTTTTCCCTATCATATGTACCTTTTACCTGGATTCATTAATTGTTACCTTTGCCACCTCTGCCTTACAATTCTGTCCATATATGTATGTGTTATTATTGTCATTTGCTGAATCATTGGAGACAAAATAGAAGACAGACAACCAGACTATTCACTACTCAGCATGCATTAATATTTCCTAGCCAAAAGGACATCCTAGTATATATTCACAACTACTTATCAAATTCAGAAAGTTTAAAATTGTCACAATAGTGTTATCTAAGTCCATATTCAAAATTTTGCCAAATGCCCCAATAACGTTTTTCTCCTTATCTAGTATCATACATTGCATTTTGTTGTCCTATCTTTTTAATTGTCTTTAATCTAAAACTGTTTCCCAGTGATGCCGGGGTTCTTGTTCACAAATCCAAAGAATGAGCTTCACAAACACTCAAGGTAGGAGAGTAAGGTACAGGTTTTATTTAGAGATAAAGTGAGAGGAAAGAGCTCCTGGCTCGCACCAGGAGGGAACAAGAAAGCCCGGGGTAGTGCGTTGTCTAGGGGATTTATAGGCAGTTGAGAATTTTTGGAAATTGAGGGCTTAAGGTGTGGACTTGTACCAGCTGCCCTGCCTTCAAGGTGGGCTGGGTTGTTGTCTGCTTGCTAGGGCTGTTCACAGTGAAGTAACAGGTTATGCTGAGTTACCCTTGCAGAACATTCAAACATTCCAGGCCAAGTTGCTTCTGACCTTTTGACCTTTAACTTATCTCATTGAAGATGTCTATAGTCCTAGTTTAGTATCTTTACCATAGAGAATTATTGTGACCTTGACTTTGCATAATGCTGAACACAGAGTTTCCATAGGGACTTTACGTTGTTTCATTGCTTTTACATAAATATCCTGCCTTGCTTTTTACAGAGGCCCTCACCCTACTCTAAGCCCATGGTCCCTGTCTCACCAGCTTTTTGTTTTCTCCATGACACTAGCATTTTTGAAAAAAGTGAATGCAAATTGTTTTATAGACTATAATTCAAGTTGGATTTATTTATTGTTTCCTCATAAAGATATTGAGATTATGCATTTTCTTGTGATTTTTTTATCAAATTAACCTTTTAATCTTAGTATTTAAAGCACCTTGCTGATTAACCCCTTTCCCACCTTTGACCTAGATCTACCCAACTTTAATTTCCATAAATGTCTTATAAAGTTCCCTATTTTCTCCCCTAGATTTTACTCACAATGTGACCATTGTATAGAGTGACATATTTGTTTTTCCATACATATCCTCATTTCTTCAGATCCAATTCACATTGCATAGTTTCATCTAAGTCATTTCTAATTCCACCTTTTTCTTTTTCTTTCCTAAATTTGTCTTTTCTTATTGCACTTATGCATATACATATGTCAAGTTGGAACTAAATTATCATCATGTGCTTTGAACTCTAATCACTTCTTTAAGTCTTGCTTCCCAATTTGGTTCTAAGTCTTTCAATGGCAGGACAATGCTTTTTTTATCTTTTGTTTCCCTCACTGCATAAACCCTGATCTTTGATAGATGAAGGAATCTGTCATAAACTGGTTGATATGTATATTTTCAGTTTTAAATAGAATATCTCTAATTCTTACACTAAAGATACTGCAAACATCCTCACATTTAAATATAGATTATTTTTATTTTCTCTAAAAAGAGGTTAAGATTAAGAAAAGCAAGTGAGATGAAATAAATAGTTTTGAATATGATTTGATGGATCCTTTTTGTTGGTGGTAAACTGACCAAGTTTGTTTTATCTACTATTTATTTTGACAATTTTTTCTATTTAAATATTTTTATCATTCCTAGCTGAAATAGAAGACATATCAGGACACTAGATACAATATTACAAGTGAGGACTTGCCAAAAGTATGCCTGTGTATATGTATAGAAAAAAGAAAATGAGCCTATTTCTCTATATGTTTCTGCTGGGAATAGTTGAGCTTTATTCACTTTCCCAGCGCAAAATACCTTTGAAACTGAAATCAGTCAAAAGGAGAAATAAAGTGGGAGAAACCTGTTTATTTCTTACAAGCAGTTGTCCCGTGTCTCTCTTGACCAGGCTGCAGCAGAAGAGAGAGCTCCACTCAACCTCACCAGTCCAGATAAGCCCTCCCTTGCCCATATAATTATCCATTGATATGTAGATGGACTACTTCTTTCCACCCCTTGGAAACACCTATTGATATGGAGAGGCACTAAAGACAGGTGAGTGATTCTGGAAATATTGCAATTTTACCCACATCATCCATGGTCATAAGAAAGATGACAGTTAAAAGCCACAGGTAGAAATATTTCCTTTGCTTTTGCTTAGTCAGGAGAGACATCAAGTCTAAACCCCAAAAGCAAACTGTGCTATAAAATTCACAGATGACCTCTTTCTTGTGGGAATCTTATGCATAGCTACAGTAAAAGGGATTTTATATCATAACATTTTACTACTAAATTAAAGCTTCTAATATCTTGCCACTTAAAAAATGTCTAAACCTTTAACTTGGTTTACAAATCTGGCTTCTGTTAGCTTTCCTACTGTAGCTCTGGGAGTAATGGTGTTCCTGAAGCAGGGCAAATAAACCAGTGGAACCAAAATAAGTCTAGGGAAAGAGTAGGTGGGGAGAAAGGCTTTTTATTGTTCACAATGAATCCTGACTCTGTCTCCTCTGGCTGCTGCTCTTGCCCTGCCCCCATGGCACACTTTCTACTTCTGACCTGCCCTTTCTGGGAGGAACTCCATTGGTGGGTCATTGGTGACTGGCAGATACAAGACTAATTACATACCAGGAATGGAAGGGAGGAGAAATGGCCACTATCTGTCCACCCCTTGTCCCCTGAGGCTGTGGGAAGCTGCAGTGGTAAATATATATTGATATGAAAATGAACTAAGGCTGTGTAGGAGATACTGGAAAATTTGCAATATACCCAACCAAAACCTCCAGAATTCTTGCATTCCATTATATGCAGCCCACTATCTTCTACAATGGCTCCTTTGCAAGAAAACTAGAGCACTGTTACCAGACTAATAACATAACAACAGAAATGCAGGTAGCAATAAAATCATGATAATTCTCAAGCCTGAGGATCCAGCTGTGTTCAAAGCCCTACTCAGATTAAGTCCACAGCCTTCCTATTCCAGAGGAGGCCAGCAGCTGAACCAGTAAGGAGCTCCCTATATGCTCAGCAAGCAGCAGTTGTAACTAGGAGGCAGGCCCAATCCACAAGGACTGTAGAAGGAAAGAATCTTAAGGGCAATAATACACATGTTTTAATGAAAACAGCATAGGCAAATCCTGTCCATCAGGTAGGTTGCATACAAGAGAGTGATCCTGTGATAGGAGAGTGGCAGGAATGAGGTCTTGTCCTGGTCTAGCATATCAGACCTTCACCCCTTTCCCTGTGGGAGTTACAGATGGGTAAATATATAGGGCTATGGGAGGCACATGCATGGGCCAAAAATATAAAACAAAACTTCCAAATAAGATGATCTTACCTCCTGGTAATTTGGGGTACACCACCATGATCTTTGGGGGCCACTCTGCTGTTACTCCAGGAACACACAGGAGGCCAGCTTCTAGGCCTTGTCCTCAGGTGTCAGAAGGGCCAGCCTTCACTGTTCCATGTGTCAAAATGTCAAGGGCCATGTCCATGCAACAGAGTCTCCCTGGTTTAGCACAGTTGGAAATGGGAGGATGATGTTGCTCTGCTGGCCATATCTGGGCTTAAATAACTCCTATTTGGTTTGCACATGCAGTTGTATAGGAAAGGCAGAAATGTGTGTTAGCATGTCCACAGGGCTTAATGTCCCCTTACAAACCTTCTTTTTCAAACACTGTAGCACTGTGCCCAAATGAACTGACCAGCCCCATAGACTGTTGGTGTCTGACTTCAGGCCAGATTTCAACAAACCATTGTACTACTCTATAATGCCTGCCCCAGTAGGGTTATATGGTACATGAAACTTCCACATTATCCCTAATTGTTGCACCCATTCTTATAATGCATGCCCAGTAAAGTGGGTGCCTTGATCACTCTAAATCACCTGTGGCTGATGATAGGCTGCAAAGAGATGCTATAGGCCTTTTTTGGTCATTTGCTGATCTACACAATATGCAGGAAAAGCAACCAACAGTCCAGTGGTTGTGGCCACACAAGTCATAGCATGCTGATGCCCTTCTGATATTGGAGGAAGCCAAATATAGTCTATTGGACACCTGACAAGGGGTATCAACCCCTTTACTATTGTCCCATGTTCTGTGGGACTCACTGTAAGTCCCTCTTAGAGCACATAGAGCACTCCTTCCAGGCTCTGCTGCCTTTTGCAAAGATCAGTGGCAAGCCCCACCAATGGGCTACAGCACACATTGTCTTTTACCCCATGCACAACAAACACTGATGTAACCACTGGGCTATATCAGAGACAGGCTTTCTTTCTAGAGAATGCACCTGGCCCAGTGTATCTGCTTAATCACTCCCTGAGGATGCCAAAGGCAAATGGCCAGTCATGTGATATATGGTAACTGTCTTAGTCTGACCAAAGGCCCATAGGTCTTGCCACAACTCTTGCCCCAACAGGGACCAGTGACCAACCATCCAGATGGCATGGTACCATGTCGGTTGCAACAGGGTCAAGCCCCAATAGATGGCTGAGATGTCAGTGCAGACAACTATAGGGGAGGGCTCTTGGGTGATCATGAGCCATACTGCCTGCAGCTCAGCCAATTGACTTCTCTTCCCCTCTCCATACTCCATTCATATTGTCTCAGTCTTAGGGTGGGAAGCCACAGCCCTCCACTTTGGGCGCCGCCCATGACTGGAATTGTCTGTATACCAAGCATCTTCAGGTATAGAGGCTTTTCCCTCCTGATGAAGACTCTCACTACCAATGGATCAAAAGCAAGTTTGTCCTGCTTTCCACTGGTGTATGTCACTGGCCCCACTAAGCCTTGGAATTCTCCACTTAAGGGGTTAGTGGAGAGGTGCTACACTGCTGTAAATATGTGCCCCATTTGGCCAGTGTGGGTATCTGTGCCGTGTCACTCTGTGGCCTTTGGGTCCACACCTACCACCTGATGGAATAGGTGGTTATTACCTTTGTTGGGGCTGTTATGGTGTTTGGGTGTGTAACCAGCAAGGCATGGTACACAGCAACCAGTTGCTTCTCTATCAAGGTGTACTGGACCTCTGCTCCTTTCCACAGCTGTAAATAGAATCCCATAGGTGGGGGGGTCTGTTCAGGCTGCTTCCAGAGGCCCCATCCATAACCATCTTTGGTTAAATGAACATCTAGCTCACAGGGCCTAAATAGGTCCATTACACTCAAGGCCTGAACAGCTTGACTGCTCATTTAGCAACAGTAAAAGCAGATATACGTGTTTCATCCCAGTCCCACCTGATGCCCTTTCATAGCAACTGGTATAAGGCCTCAGAATTTGTGAAAAGTGTGGGATAATTACTCTCCAACAACCCCCAAAAACCCCAAAACTCTTGTAATACTGCCACAGTGGTAAGGGTAGGGAAAGCCTGGACCTTATCTATTACTGCTTCTGGGATAACTTCTGGGATAACTTACCCAACAAGACAACCCTCAAAATATTTACTGAAAAACCAGGTCCCTGAAACTGTTCACAGCCCATCCTTTATCCTGTAGATGTTGAAGCAGTATTGGTGCTGCACCTACTAGAACTGCAAGAAAATCAGATGTGAGCATGAATTCATCAATATAATGGTAAAGCCGAATCGTTTTCAGTTTCTCCCATGCTGCCAAGTCCTGGGTTACAAGTCTGTGACAAATGGTGGGACTGTGAAGGTATCCCTGCAGAAGGACAGTGAATATCCACTGCCATTCTTCCCATGTGAAGGCAAACTGTTCCTGACTTTTCTGTGCTATGTCAATTGAAAATAAGACATGAGCAAATCTATAACATAATATGTCCCTAGCTCATGACTAAGGGTATCCGTAAGCGCTGCTACATAGTGGACAGCAGCATGTAGAGGGGGTGTGACTTGACTCAATTCTCTGTAATCCACAGTCATACACCAGAAGCCATCCTGCTTTTATACTGACCACACCAGGGAATTAAAAGGACTATGAGTGGGCTTTATGATTCCTACCTTCTCTAGCTCCTGTAGAGTGTCTCCAATTTCTTTGTATCCCCCAGGCCAGTTTATACTGCTTGGTATTTGTCATCCAGCAAGGTACAGGCAGACCTACAGGCTGGTGCTTAGCATGTCCACGTAGAACTGCTTTTGCCACACATATCCTCAGTCTGAACTCACTTGCAGTGGTCTGTAACCATAGGCCCTCCAGGATATCCACCCCCAATATATATTCAGTTCTGGGAAAAAAATACACAGTATACTCCTTCATGGGTAAACTCCCTATCTCCAATGGGATTTGGGTTTTCTTCACTCTAATTGCCCTACCCCAATAGACTTTTATCACAGCCGGTGTCCCAGGAAACCAGTCAGGGTTGCCATAAATCAGAGAACATTAAGCTCCTGTGTCCATCAGTGCCAGGACAACTTTTAAATTCAAGGGGGACCAATGAATATCTAATTCTACATGTGGTCTCCAGTCCCCATCACCTCCCTTGATGTGGGGGCCTTGACCCTGGCCTTAGTCTAACTGCAATGCCCTGTTACTCTCCTGTGGCAGTGGTGTCTGAATATTTTCCCTCAGAATGTCCTGCAGGCACACAGGCCAGACATGGGGCTTTGCGTCTGGCTTCCATGTCTTGTACCTCGGAACTACTGCTCTGCCTTATTGCTTCCACAGCTCTAGCAAGATTCTATTGGGCTGTCCATAAAGTTTTCTTTTCACTGTCCCCACCTTTTTCAAATCAACCCACATCTGGGTCCTTGTGACCTTCACAGGGCCCTTTGTACCTTTCCTTTAAGGCATAGATCAAACTTCCTTCCATGCTCTTATTATTTCAATCTTCCCAAGATCTTCTATAGTACAAGTAACCTCACTTATAGGTTGCTCTATGTGGGGGCAAGAATAGTCACTAGGAACCCAAAGAAGCATGGAAGAGCTATATGGGGCACCAGGTTTCTCATCCTCATGGTGAACAACTCCTCATTGTAACCCTGAGTGTCCATATTATAGATGATATGTTTCATGCCCAACTCCTGTACAGCATGCTGGAGCTCTGCATGTTTGTGCCAGCTAGGAGGAAAATACGGTAGATCACCCTAATTAGGCCAAACAGCCCTGAAGGCTGTGGTCAGCAAATCCAGAAGTGCATGATTCCTTGGGGTGTGACAGGCATTTTGCAACCTCTGCTTGAGGGAGGAATGAGTCATCAGGGAAGCCAGTTTACCCACTTGAGATCCAGACAGAACAATGCCCTCTACTCCTAAATCCCAAAGGTGCAAAAGCCATGTAGGCAGAAGTTCTGAGGGCTTCTGTCAAAACCAGGTGCTCAAATCCACCAGCTCATTCTGGGTATGGGGCAGAGTATGGAGTGCTCCACAACGTGGGGATGGGGCTGTTCCTCCCCCTGAAGAACCTGCTGTTGCTCTGTCTTTATTTTCTTAATTACAACTGGGTGGGCCTTCAATACTGGAGGAACTGGTGCCTTGGGTGGTGGCCTCAGCAAAAGGTCTTCCCCACACCATCAGTATCCCCCAGCTCCTCCTTCCCTGATGACTTCTCTACCATTTCTGGGGCTAAAGTCTCCACCCCTTCTTTTCCCTCCCCTACAGCCTCTTGCAGCTCCTATTTTTCTGCTGCCTCCTCCCTCATCACATGCATGTCTCTCAGCAGTACAATCTCAATTCTCAATAGCTGTTGTTCCTTTTTCAGAGCATTGTGCAACTCATCTCTGTTTTTCCATTCTATGCTGAAGTGTGTCTCTCTCCTTGGTAATGCTTTCCAATGCTGTGAGAAACAGCCACCCCACAATTCCTGCCAACCCGTGGCCACTCAGTCCCCCTAAGCAGTCCTGTATTCCATAGAGGGCCAACTCTACAGCTTCCAATGTCCTCACCCTTCCCCAATTCTGGAAAGGGTCCCACTTTTCTAGGAGCCTTTACCCCAGACCAATTCTCAGCTGGGGAATCCCTGAGTGAATTCCCACTACCTACAGGGGGATCCCCTGGTGAAACCCTGCCACTGATGGGGGGTTCCCAGGTGTCTCCCCACCACCATTAGGGGCAGCCTTCCCAAACATCACACCCATTAATACAGATGTTGGGTTCATTGGTCCTTCCATCTCATGCCAGATGTACCTCTGGGGAAAAGGGTGCTCTCTAAGTGGAGCAAATAAGCCAGTGGAACCAAAATAAGTCTGGGGAAAGAATAGTTGGTGGAAGGTATTTTATGGCTCACAATGAGGCCTGGCTCTGCCCATGTCCTCCAGCTGCTGTTCTTTCTCTGCCCCCATGGTGTGCTCTCTACTCCCCCCCACCCCTTCCAGGAGGAACTCCATTGGTGGGTCCTTGGTGACTGGCAGATGCCAGACCAATTATGTACAAGAAATGAAGGGGAGAATATAAAGGAGTTTATCTCTCCATGCCTTATCCCAGAGGCTGTGGGAATACCTATTAATATGTAAATGGACTAAATAAAGCCAGGTGGGCTTTAGTAAATTATGCAATTTACCACACACCTACCTTATCTCATACTACTCTCCTTGTCATATACTACACTGTAGCTATGTTGTCTTTCCTGTCACTTCAACACATTAAGTTTAGCGCATTTCTACCTTAAAGCCTTTTTAAATGTTCCTTCTGTCTGTAGTGCTCTTCAGTCTGATTTTTGCATGCCTAGTACCTTCTTGTCATTTAAGCCTTGGCTTAAATTTCATTTTCTCAGAGTTCTTCCTTCAATACTCAACCATTATTATATCAATGTAGTAATTATTTGAATAATACATAACTTTAATATTTTAGTTTTATCTTGGTTGTTAAATGATATTTATTATTTTAAAAATATAATTCATCTAAAATGTTATTTTTTATTGTATATGTCTCTCCAAGTAAAATATATGTGCCATGAGGGAACAAGACTTCTCTGTATTGTCAAATTATGTAACTGCAGCACTCAGAAGAGTTTCTTCCTTATAATAGATACCACAAAAATTTTGAATGTATAAAGTAATAACTGAATGAATTATTAAAGAGACATATTTATGCTGATATTAAATCTGGTCATAGATTTAAAATCCAAATGTCTGAATTATTTTAAATTATTATCTACTTCTAAGTGCCCTGGTAACAATATATATTAAAGCCTGCTGGTTTAGCCTAGATTCTTTGCAGAAGCTGTGTATAAAGGTATATCAAGTTTATGCAGCAAACACTTGGCAGGACTTCTAGAGCTGATAAATTGTAGACATCCTTTTAGGTAACTTTCCAGGAATAGTGTGTTCTAAGGTGAAA